>JAGKQL010000017.1:3762636-3787469 GCA_018398635.1 Cyprinodon brontotheroides
CTCAGGATTCAAAGCTCTATGCTTTTGATATTTGAATCCTTGTTTTTTAATTTTTAGGCTTTTCTCTGCCCCCATGAAAACACCCTGGCCCCCTCCTGGCCCCCCTTGTATATTTATTCTAGAACCGCCACTGCTTTGAGTGGCTAAAGAGCTTAGCATCAGTAACCATAATTGGTCTCACTGCCAGTTACATCATCGATCATAGTTTTATCTTTTGGTCCACTTGGCCGCTAAGTGAAAAAGTTATTTCGGACCCTGCAGAGGGGGCAGGGTGGGACCAGAGCATAAATATCCAGAGCAATTCCAGCTCACCGCTCAAGTGGATGTTCCCTCATGAAGTACGGAGGTGGGAGCATCATTGTTGGGTGATGTTTGTTGCAGCAATTTTGGGACAAATTGTTCAAAATTCCAGAAAGAAAACTGCTGCAAACCTGGATGGTTAACTAAACTTTCTCAGTTTAAACAGTAACTCTGACACAAAAGAAATCTCCGCTTCTGAATCAAAAGGTATATTTTAAAATTCTCTATATAAATTCTTTAGGGGTTCTGGCATTCTGCAAATAGAAATTATTCTGGTAACCCTATAAAAAGTAACATGAGAAAACTTTAAATTCTAATTTGGCCGCAAACAGTGATGGAAAAAGGGTCTGTGCATATTATACAGTGGATGCTAACAAGTTTTAACTATACTAATAAACTTCCTCATGTCAGCTGCTATAAATAGTAAACAATGGCTCCTCTGTTGCTTGGCAGCTGCGATCAGAAGGTTTCAGAAAACCTTCTAGAATAACAGAAGAGCCTGTATTTAAACAAGCATAGCCGAGTCTCTGGGATATATTCCCATGATTTGGGTTCAAACCTGAATCTTCCTGAAAAATCGGAAATAGTTTTTCATTTAATTATAGAACATGAACTCTGGGGTAAAATCAGTCATAAGGAAATTAGAATCAGCAGTGGAAGACCCAAACTGCTGGAGTCACGACTATATTTATTGAACATTGTGTACTCAGGTGTGCACACAGTGATTAAATTTCATGACATTTCCATTTCATAAACTTGTCTTTTTTCTGAAATAAATTCATAGGTAATCTAGAAAATAAGTAGTTATTTTTCTTAGATACCTATAGATTTTCTTTTCTCTGAAAAATTAGTTTTGTGCAAAACTTTACCTGATCAATAGCATCACATTGTCCTCAGATGCTTGCTCAATGAACAGGCTGCTTTTGCAATATTTGCTCATAAAGTGCATTTATTAACGATGCCGAATCTCATTGAATTTTGAGTCAACTGCAATAAACCTGCATTAAGAAGGCATCTAATTTGTGGACAGAATCCTTTACTTTAGTTAATTCTCTGTATGAATCCAGCTGTTCTCTGAAGGCCTCAGAGGTCAATAAACAAATAGCTTTATTATGAATGCAGGGAACAGGTCAAGAAAACTGTAACTCTGATGGGATGTAGGATTTTTTTTTTTTATATTTTCAGTAGGATCAGGAGAGTCTGAGTTAAAATTATGAGCTGTTTTGAAAAGATGATCTAATAAGGAATTCAGTGGTCATTATGGAGACATTAGTCCTACAAACTACTGACTCTTGATAGCAGATGTGGAAAGTAACGAAATACATTTACTGAAGTTACTGTATTGAGTAGGTTTTTTGTGTATTTTGTATTTTTCAAGTAGTTTTAAAATCGGTCCTTTAAATTTTACTTGATTACGTTTTGAGTGAAGTTCTGTATTTGGTTACATTACAAATCCCATCCGTTAGCATTGGGTAAAAAAAAAAACTTTGGAAAACCGAAAAGACAAATCATCAGGCCCGAAGCACTACAGCAAATGGCGTGATCAGCAAGTAGATCAGGGCCCCGTCCACACGAAGTCAAAGCGAACACGAAACGCTAATATTTTCCAAGTAGAACGTTTGTCATAAAGACGGAGACGTAAAATAAATGCGATCGTCCACCACTAATGCATGAAAACGCTGCATACGTATGGGCCAGGCCTGTAGGAGTGGCGCTGTGGTGCCAAAGCAAAAATAGGCTGACGAAATGCATTGGGCATGTAGCATCTAATATTTATATACATGGTTGCCTTCTGCGGGTCCATTTTTTCGTGGTTTTAGTCAAATTCAGGTGCTGAACTTTATGTTGCTCTGTTCTTCCTGGAGATATTCAGAGAAGAAGATTCTGTTATTGATACTGTGTCACGCATGCATGTTTTAAGAGGCAACAGCTATGGCGACAGCGCGTGTAAGAAGAAAAAAATGCGGTTAGAGCTTAAAGACGGGTGTGCAACGCGAAAACGGCGTTTCAAAAATCTTCCCCACTCTGAAAGCTTAATAAAAAAGATTGTTTACAGACCCCTGAAAGCGCCCGACCGTGTGGATGAGAGGCTGGTTTGGTGAAAAAATTTGTGCGTTTAGGCCGAGGGTTCGACTTCGTGTGGATGGGGCCCTAGGCTACCAGGCGCGCCAGAAGTCTTTCTGTAGGAGATTGGGAAAGAGATGGAAGGTGGATCAGGAGAGCGATGACGGTTCAGAGAACGTTTCACTAGAAATGCTAGCTGAAACATCCAATTCTGCTGCCCAAAACCACGAAAATCCTTGGCCACATTTAAAAGACTGCTTTTCATTTAAATTCAAGAGGGCCAACAGTATCATCATGCAATGCCAGATATGTCTGCCAAAGGTGACTGAACTGGCAGCATTCAATAACCCCACATCTAATCTGCAGAAGCATGTTTTGGTAAGTATTTAGTGCATTGGTACTTCAAACAAAGTTTTCATGACTAATAGCCAATTAGCAAAACAACCTGTTTTGTGGCATTGCTAATTTTGTCTAGCACAGGGGTCGGCAACCAGCGCGGCATCCGGAGAGACTATCTTGGCGAGGTTGGCAACAGTTTTTTTTTTAAATGTAACTAAGTAACTTTTACTTAAAATACATTTTAAATTAGCTACTTATTACTTTTACTTGAGTAATTTTTCTGATGGGTAATTTTACTTGTACTTGAGTAATATTTCATCCAAGTATTGGTACTTTTATTTGAGTATGATATTTTAGTACTTTTTCCACCTCTGATTGATAGTTTAAACACTAAAAAAATAATAACTATTGACTTTTTTTCTCCCACTTAGGTCCACACACACACACACACAAGTGCACCCACCCAACGAACATGAAACGCCTAATATTTTCCAGAACGTTTGTCGTAAAGACGGAGACGTAAAATAAATGTGATTGTCCACAGGAATGCATGAAAACGCTGCATAATGCCATGCCAGGCCTGTAAAGTGGCGGCCTGTGGTGCCAAAGCAAAAAATATGGCGAAAAATAGGCAGCGAAATGTTGGGCATGCGCAGTAATATTTATACAACAACCAAACCGGAGCCAACCCCTAAGGGTCCATTTTCGCGGGTTCAGTCAAATTCAGGTGCTGAACTATATGTCGGCTCTGGATATTGCTCTGTTCTTCCTGGAGATATTCCAGAAGAAGAAGATTCTGTTATTAAGCCCGACAGCAGGGTGTGTGAGTAGCATAGAGCAGCAACCATTCAACACAGTACGGCGCGCCATTGTTGTTGTGATACTGTGTCGCTGCATGTAGGTGCTTAGAGGCGTCGCTTATGACGCAGATGCGCGTGTAGAAAAAATGCGGTTAGAGCTTAAGATGGAAAACGAAAACGGGCGCTTTCAAAAAATCTTCCCTCCCACTCTTGAAAGGCTTAACAAAAAAAATATCGCTTACAGACCCCCTAAAACGTCGAGCTTAGGAGTGGATGAGAAGGCTGGTTTGGTGAAAGAGGCCCCGATTTGTGCTTAGGCCAGGGTTTGACTTCTTGTGGGACGGGGCCCTACTGCAATGGAAAATCCCTATTAGAAGCATTGACGGTTGTAACTGTAACATGACAATAAACACTGTTGACACACTTTTGGAAAAAAACAGGATCCTGTTTTGAAACTTGCCTTTCAGACGTACCCAATCTAAGGCGACAGAGGCCTGGAAAGCTTTGATGAACTCTGGTGAACTTTATAGACGGGTAATTAAAATAAACAAAGCAATACCTGAGCTGTTCTTAAGCCTTATAAAAATCTGAATGCCTCCTACCTGAAATTAGGTCACCTTTAAGTAGTTTTGAAATAATTAATGCCAGTGGCACAAGGAAATGAAATAAATGTGATTAAGGCTAGTCAGGTTCAGTCTTGCTTCGCGTCAGTCATCAGGTGAAGGTTGCTGCTGTCGTGCAGAATGTCGTGCAAAAACGAGACACTTGAGGTGTGAAGTACCAGTTCTGAGAACAAACACAACAGGCTGTTTTTGAAGGACAAAGAGCTAAAAGGGAAAACGTCTCTGATCCAACAGGTTTATTTTATAATGACGAGGTATTTGAAGTTCAGCATACTTTAAAATGGATTTTGCATACAGATTGAGGGGTCATTTGATGACTCAGACTCTCACCTTTTACAAAAACCACATAAAATGTTTTTTTTTTTTTAAGCAATGGAAGGAAAAACTATGGTAGGGTTAACTTTACCTAGAAAAAAGAAAAAGTTTATGAGGATATTTACGATTGAATGCAGCTAAATGCTTAGACTGCAATCAGTCAGCATTTCAGGTATTCGCTTCCAACTTGGAAATTCATATAAGCAATGTAATCTGTGCAATTTTACTGTATTTCTGAGGAAAGCCTTCCACAATAATCTGGTCAACATGGCAGCTTTAATAGAAGAGAATAAAATCTGCTACTATTTAGAGTTTTGAGACAAAAAAAGGCTGTGGAAGAAAACAAAAAGTCATGTTGGAAGTTTTTTCCATCTGTCACAATCTATAAAATATGGGTGGACGCCCTGAAGGCTATAAGTTAAGCAAGAGGATGAAAGCCAAGCAAATCCAAGGACTTATGAGGAAGAGGGAGCGGAGGCCCGTGGAAAATTCCCAGATCTGGTATGTTCTCAATTAAAGCTGTCTACTCCTCCGTGAAATCGAAGAAACCAAGGAATGACTCAGCGCTTTCTCTGTTTGAGGAAGTTACTGGTGAATAGAAGAAATATTCATCCACATCCAACTTTACAGCAGTTCCATGTTGACTGGATTTACTCACATCATGCGGCTGAATAGAAATGAACATTCAGGTTTTCAACTCTTGTGTCTATTTTCTGCTCTGGCTGATGGTCTTGGAGAAAAACAGAGACTTCCTGGGTGATGCTCCTCTTAAAGCCTGTGTTGTCGCAGCTTCAGCACCTAGGTTCAACATTTAACGTCACTCTGAGGCTCTTATGTAACATCCAGCTTTGCTGCATAGCCTTCCAGATGACCCTCAGGCACAAAAAGTCATCTCCCCAGTGTTTCCATCTCTTTTTTCTGTCACTAAAAGTCCTTCATGTACTGGGAGCAACGCTATCATATTTTCTTTTAATTTTCTTTTTAAAACCAAAAAAAAAGAGCAAACTTCTTTGTAAGTAAGATTAAGTCACAACCTAAATCATAAAATTGTATTTATTTTATTAAAATTACAGCTTTTGTTTTTATTTTATTTAGATTTAATTTTTTCATTTTCCAAACAAAAATTCATCAAGTTACATCTGAATAAGTTATAAATAATACTTACATGAATGTTAAAATTAACCACTAAGTAGTAGTACAAGTATGATAAAATAAAATAAAACAAGATAAATAATTTCTCATGACATACACCACTATGTACTGTTTTTATCTGTGTTTCCTCTAATGCTACATTCACATCGAACGCAGCAGGAGCAGCAGGAGCAGCCAGTTTACATGCAAAGTCAATGATGCAGCAAAAGGTCCCTTAAGCTGCTTACAGCTAAAGCAGCGCCATTGGCGCTGCTTTAAGCATCTGATGTGCCGCAAACGTGCTGCTGCTCGAGACGGCCTGAACTTTGTTGCTCGGGATGCGCTGCATCAACCAATCAGAGAAGCTGATCTGGAGCTGGCAGTTGAGACAGACACACGCTGATGACACAGAGCGCTAGGATCACTCCTCTGAAACAGTTTATTGACTTATAAATTAACTTAAAGCAGAAATTCGCCGCAGAATATGTTCTTATCTTTTATTATCCTGCTGCCTGCAGTTTAGATTGGCCCAGATGAAAACCACCTATCAGCTGCCGCTGATGAACCGCCAGGAGGCGTAATTCGCCAGAGGCTGCTGTGGAATGGGGATCATACTGACAGCGCGACGGCTGGTATGTGGGGGTCTGAGAGCCGGTCTCGGCAGAAATAATATTAGAAGGCAGGATGGTAATCTGGATGAACTGACTGCACTGATTACCGTTTTTCAGGTGGATTTTCCCACTTAAAAACATATTAAAACTACTTTTATTGCTCCATTGATCACAGCAAATATGGCTGCAAGGCAGAGAAAGGATATAGTAGCTCCGCCCAACGCGCGTTAGACACACTTTTGCCCCCTACAAGCGGCCAGAGCAGCAAAGCTGCTTCAGCCGCTGCGTCAGAACTAACTGGTACAAGCAGCAAAAATAAAGCAGCAGACGCGATTTTGCTGCTCTTGCTGCGTCCGGTGTGAACGCAGCATAAGGGTGTGAAAAATAGAATACAGGTATTACAATACATTTGTCATGATATGATTTATCCCAATATGTTCCCATACATTAAAAACGCCTATAGAGATTGCGTTGTTGCTCTGCTTCAGCTGGTGCAGGTCAGCTTAATAATGGACTCTTGGTGCTGCCACCTGGTGGCAGGAGGCTTATAAAAAAGTGAGACCATTGGACCATATTTTCAATCAGTACCAACATTTTCTAATTAAATATCACAACGTTATTTTGAATCAATGCAAATTAGATTTTTTTTTTCACCCCCCTGGTTTCCTCTTAGTTATGGGTGGTGACCTCACCTTCTGATTGACGGTAATCATTTTCTTGGCTACCATAAGAAAGCAGAATATATCTTTGTTCAATATTGAAAACATTAATTGATATAAATCCAAAGGGCAAAAGCTCGTTTAATAATATTTTCCATCTTTTCTTTAATGCTCTTTCCAATACTCAATATTTTCAAATAGTCTTACATTTCCAAAATATATGTTTATAATCATTAGTTTTACCACAATGTGTCCAATATAAAGCTGCTGAGGGGTTGTTTGCAAACTTTAAATTGGCCAAAGAGTTTAAAAATAACACAACTTCAACTATCTCTCTAATTTCCATATATATTTAATGCTCTGAAATTCCATATAAATGCGATTTTTTACACCATGTTTTTTCTCCCAATGTTTACATTTGATCATTGCTGCACTTTAACACAAACTAACATTAAACATGATTATATGTATAATTTGGGGTTATGTCTTAAAAGCTGTATGAAAAAGTGAAACCCTTTTATCATACTACCTCACCTTCCCACAACCCTTAACATCACTGATTTTCCAAACTAATGAGTCCACACAACTTTAAAAGGCTTTTTAGCAAAGAAATTAGTTAATGTTAAAATAAAACACATTTAAAGGTGACTACACACATCGTCATTCATAGAAATATGCATTAGAGTTTTGTGGAGAAAGTTTTTCTTTTCAAATCTTTTTCTATTTGGTCAAAAACCCAGTCAGGTAAATACTTGATCCTTAAGAACAACAGTAATGGTGTTTATCAATGGATTTATCTTTTTAGTGATATGTAGCCCCTCTTCTACGTTATGAAAAATAGAAAAACATAATCTAACACTAGATTACCTCTCCTAAACCCACAGCTTTTTTCAATCCAGTAAAACAGAATAAATGCATAAGGTAACAATTGAGATGCTTTCTTTACTTTCTAGGTTCATTCCAGCCTTTCAGGAAAATAAAAAACGTAAAAAGTTGAATATTCTACGGAGCCCCGAAAGGGACATGGAGGGAAAAAATTAACTTTTGCGAGATCCCGCAAAAAATAAACTTTTGCGAGATCCCGCGATAGTTTTGTGAGATCTTGCAAAAGTATTGCGGGATCTCGCAAAAGTTCTTTTTCCCCCTCCATGTCCCTGTAGGGGCTCCGTAATATCCACATTTATGACGAGGCTTACAACCTTTTTTTATTTAAGTCATATAGTTTGAATAAGTGAGGTGATGCTTTGCCATTTCTGTATTAATGCAGCCGAAGATTCAGACGACTTTTCCTCCTCTGCTATCCAGGTAAGCATTAGCTCCAGTTTTGCTGGATTCACCTTTATGCTCCTATTTATGTAAAACTTAGCTCTGGTAGTGCTAACATGCTAGCAATTATTAGCTCCTTGTTATTAAGACTAACTTGTGCATAAGTGTTTTTCTTTTATTCTTTACACTGAGGAATGTATTATAAATCAACATTCAATCTACTACTTTTTAACTTTTTTAGTGTTTCAGTTTTTTTGTCCTTCTTGTTACTGTAAGACTTTATTTTCGTAAGTTTCTTAGTTTCTTATTCTTTTTGTTTAGTTATAGATTTTTCCGCTGAAGTATTTTAACTGGAGGCTAAGTGTTTTGTTGATAAATTCTGGAGAGAAGTTGTGTTTGTTCTGTAAACGTGTGTGTAGTGTTTGCCATTTGACAACACCAGAGTGTAAATTCACTCTTTTCTGTTATTGTTCTTTAATGCCGCACCTTACAGGTATTTAAACATTTATTGACAGATAATAACTTCTCTTAATAATAAACTAATTAATAGCTATTCAGATGCAAATATTGCTGCAATAAAAGGTAAAAGTCACAAATATCAACCGATATATTTGCATGGAAAACTTCTTTGCTGACAATAACATGACTTAACCAAGTATCTCATATTTACTTTTCTATTTAGTTTCATTTAATTTCGTAAAATCCAAACACATTTTTACTCTCAACAAGTATCTGATATGTAAGAAGAATCATTTTAAGTAGATGATTGGAAAATAACCCAAACTTTGGAAGAATGTTGTATTTTTTTTTAAAGCTCCTCAAAACCTTGTTTCTTGTGTCTGGTTATTTTTTTTGCTTCAATAAATTTTGAGGGATTTCTCCGAGCAATGCAAGAAAATGTCTGCTGTCACCATTCGGAGGAGAAAATCCTGCAGAGTCAATGACTGGATGCAATCGTCTGGGTTTCCTTTGATAGAAAACAAAACCAATCTGACTTATTTCAATTCCATCAGTTCATTTATTTACCACCAATGTCATGATCTTGACGCTGATGACTGGTCTGATTACACATTTCATTCACCTGCCTTGCTTCGCCCAGTTCTCATTACCTTTCATCTGATCCACCTGCTTCGGCCTCTATTGTTCACTGGAAAAAATCTAAATCTAGATAAGTCATTATTTCGTAAAATAAGTGCATTTGTTCTTGAATTTAGAAGGTAAAAGACCTATTTTACCAATGAAACAAGACTATTTACATTTAAAATAAGAAAACACAATTACATTGTCTTATTTCAAGTGGATTTTATCTAAATATCTTATTTTAAGAGTAAAAATACTCATTGAATTGGCAAATCATGTCATTTACCTACTCAAATTAAGGGTAAATTCACTCAATTTGAGAAATTTTCACTTATTTCTAGATCGTTTTTTCAGTGTTCTCTAGTGTACCTGTGTTTTCTGATGGCCTGATCCGGACCCGTTCTGCCTTTGGACCTCTCAGCCAGCCTGTTCATGTTCTGATCTGTTTGCCTGACCTGTCCTCTGGCTCCTGTTGGACTTCTGCCTGTGTACCGAACCTGGAGAGGATTCCTGAAACCGTCCTGGATTTCCGTTCAGTACCTCTTCGGATTTCTGATGTTCTGATCCTGACTGCTGAGCACGTTCTAGACACCGGCTTTGGCTCCGCCCTCTGGATTATCCTGCCTTCATTTATCAGCTTGGTTCTGATCTCCTGCCTGTTCTCCGACTTCAGGGACTTCAGTGTCTGGGACTCTCTGCGTTCACCTCAACCAATCTGTAGCCGACCCGCTGGAACCAACCTCTTCCTCTAGGAACGGACTGAACTCTAAGACCAGAAGTTCCTGCCTCAGACTTCCTTGATGTTCACTGCAGATCCATTTCCTTAATAAAAGAGAAACTTTTATTAAGTAAATAAAATATTTGTTTGTCTGCTTCGAAAACTTAAATCTCACACTTCCAGTATAACTTTATACACAGCACTGATTTCTGACTGGATTTCCATTTTTACCAAAAGCCAAAATCAAATGAACTTGACTGCATTTCATCACTAAATATCACAGTGGAAAAAAACATATTTGAATTTGATCTTTGTTATATGATTGAATACAATAAATTGAACACTTTTTTGTTGGGATGGATCATTTTTGTAACGTGCCAGAAACCAATAACTGATGGTGTCTTGTAGGGGCAGTTGCCTAGGGCCCCAAGTTCCTGGGGGCCCCATAAAACTCCATTTACAAGTATGGTTGATACAGCTATTACTTATTTGTGCACATTAATCATGTTTTTGATTAAAAAAAAACCCCAAAACATTTCATTAAAATACCATCAGAATGCTTATAAATTAAGTGTGTCTCAGGGTCCACCATATTGGATCAGTCCATTTGCTGCGGATGTGCAGAAAGGTCCAAACAGACAGCAGCAAAACAGTTGAAAACAAACGGCAGGAAGAGCAGTGTTGCCAACTTAGTGCTTTTGTCGATGTATTTAGCGACTTTTTAGACCCCTCTAGTGCTTTGTTACAAAAAAAGCTTAGTAACGCCAAATCTAGAGACTTTTTTTTTGCTACTGGAGACTTTGGCAACAACATCTAAAAGCAGCGAACTCTGCTCTCCAGAGCAAGTAGATTGGTAACCCCGCCTCCTGCTCTCCTCTCTATCTTGTCTGCTGTCATGATTCATGCAGCTATTATTTCATCCAAATGAAAATGGAGAACAGATAAGCAGATCATGGCTTGTCTACTGAGTACAAAAGAAAAGAAGGACTGGGTTATTTACTTTGGCCGTCGCCTTTTTGGAAACAGAGGAAAAAATCTTTCATTCCATGTGAGACAGCATGAAAAGTGAGTTGAACCCATTGCCAATATAAAAAATAAAAAAGGGACAAAAAAAATCAGAAAGGAAAACAGCAAGAAAAGGGATAAGAAGTAGAACAAATAATATACGTCTATTCTATGAAAATTTCTGCATCTGTATAATGGGTCTGTTTTATGTGTTGCCTTCCCCTTTCAAAGGGCCCCATGCCTGTCTTTGCCTAGGGCCCCAAAATTCCTAAATCCGCCCCTGGTGTCTTGAAACGTTATGTTTCAAGACATCTTATGTGAAATAATAATAATATCTCTGGTGATTAATAATTAGTTTGAATAAAGATTTTTGCTGTTTCCTGAGTCAAAACTGTTAGATAGAAAATATTTCAAGTTTTTTGTTAGCATAAGAGGTGCTGTATCTTATTGAAAAGCTTTAAGACTGAGAGACTATTGGATCTTTGATCTTTTCACTGAAGCAGAGGCTTTCGTCACCAGTTCAGGGATTCCCTCCCAGTGTAAACAAGACGGAATGTAGCTTTACAAAACCATAAGGGTCTGTGGATCTACCTCATGATGCACGTTTAATAATTTAACATACTTTGCATGACATGAAGAGATTCTGCAAATAGAAAATAGGTGAAGGATTGAAGTCAGATGGGATGATCACACTTCAGGCAGTGTAGTAAATCTCTAGGTAGGATGTATTTTGACCATGAACATGGTTTTTACCGTCTCAAAAACATCCAACCAGTCTACGGATTTTAAGATTTGCCAGATGCTGTAATGTGTGTCTCTCTGGTTAACAGGAGATCCAGTCAGTCACTTCTGTAGACCCTTCAATCCTTATTTGACCTTTGTAATTTTCCACTTTCTTTAGCACTGAAGTGGGGGATGGTGTTGACCCTATAGTTCCTGAGGGTCTTCAAACGGGCCATTGTAAATGGCAGAGGGGCTTTTACGCAGGGGTGGTGGGGGGAGAACATGCAGTGAGGAGCAAAGAGTCCAGATAGCAATTACATGTAGGCAAGCAAAGTCATAAACAACCTAAAATCGCTTAGCTTACAGGAAAACTTATCAGTTCCATGTGTTTGCAGCCATTGACTTTTTTTTTGCGATAATCAGAAAGACTAAAAAACATAAAAAAAAACAAGATAGCTGACAATTAGTTTGCCTTCCAGGCTAAAGTGTTATCTATTGTAGTTCTTTACAACAGCTGTGAAACTCCTCTTTTTTTTGCCAGAGAGCAAAGAACAAAACAAGTTATTATGCAAAACCACACAAGCACCCAAAATGTAGAATGTTTTGTCCGAGGTGTGTGTACTAGTAACGTGAAACCAGTGAGTAAAAGAGAATAGGATGAGAGGGGAAACCTTTCAGGAAAAAAAAAAGGGTGGTTTTGTTACAAAAGAGAAAAATTTTTCAAATTCTGTCAGATATCTTACAACCGATGCTGTCAGACATCTAACTGGACTCCGTTCATGAAAAAACAACAGCTTCCCTTGTCTTCTCCTTCTGCAAACAAACTAATTAATCCATTTTCTACATATATTTTGGTAACGATTTAAATCTAAAACAAAATGTGGTGAATAATAATCTTTGTCTTAAAAGAACTCACGTGAAACCATTATCTGGTAAATATGGTTTTTTTTGTTGTTTTTTTTATCTAATTTGCTATTTACACTCAACAAAAATATAAACTCTTGGTTTTGATCCCATTTTTTTGATTAGATAACCTCAAAGATCTGAAACTTTTTCCACATACACAATATCACCATTTCCTAAAAATATTGTTCACAAACCAGTCTAAATCTGTAATGTAATAGTGAGTACTTCTCCTTTTGCTTTCGAAATAATCCATCCACAGGGTGCTATATCAAGATGCTTGATTAAACACAATACTAGTGCACAGGTGTGCTCTTGCTGTTAGCTCTGTGGAGACCATCCTGCATCCTCGCGAAGCTTTCGCGTTTCACGCGCTTAATCAGTCTGGAGACTCTCCGCTAGCAAAATTTGGAGCCGCTCACCGTAAAACTTAACGCCCAATCAGCGCTAGCTTGGAGGCGGTTGAGGTGTGACGCGAACGGTAGCCGACAGTTCAGTCTAAAAAAACATGGCGTTTCAGCCGATGAAACCAGCGCTAGCGTGGCTATCGAGCAAGTTTTATCGAATTGGCTGGTAGAGTATTTTTCACTGAAAGAAGAGCAAAACACTGCTCTGGAGGCTTTTCTCAGAGGGAAAGATGTTTTTGCTCTTCTCCCGGACTGGTTTCGCAAGAGTTTGATCCCGGTCAATTGGCTCCTCTTCGCTTCGCAGCGCTCTTGTTAGTATCATATGTTTCTGCTTGATCTGATTGGTTTATTTGGCCCTCGCCTATCACCAACATAGGCCAATCAGCTAACCAGTATTTTCGCTCTCCCCAAAAATTACTTCAACAGAAGGTTTCCATATGCGGAGCAAATCCATCTAGCGGAGTGGCGGTTCCCTTAAGGCTGATTTATATACTCTCAGAAACCAGGTCGTCTGCATGTGTGTCGCAGTGAATGCAAATGTGCCCCCGTACTCTACTGTACCTCTCTAAAATTATAGGTGATCGTGCAGAGACAGTGCCACAGATAGGAGGCTCCTGGGATCAATGACAAAACTAAATCCTTACAAGCGTATTTATTGTTCCCTCATAGATTACCGGCTTGTTTTTTGTTTGTAGGCGACCAAGCAGTGGGTGAGCTAGTGGCCATGGCCACCCTAAGCCAATCATCAGCCACCCCCTGTGGCCACCCCTACCATTTTTCCCTCTAATACAGACGGTGGCAGCAGTAATACTCTTTGAAGGGGAATGCTTATTTAAAATAAAAAATTTTTTAAATATTAACTACTACTTCACAACAGAAACACTGAGGTTTAATTATGCACATCAATATATAACAAACATTAAAGATGATAGATACAGAATTCATGCTCTCTCTTCAGAATTAAATTTTGAAATATTTGGGGTAAAGAGAAATTTATGTGCGCAAGTCATCTGGGAGTCTAAATCATAGATCAATAATTACTTTGAAAAAGAACGAAAAATACTAAATGATGATATTAGCAGATTTTAAATATAATTTTTGCAGAATGACTATTGATAAAAGTAGGTAAATGACAATTGAAATATGTTCTACCCAGAACTCAAAAAACCTGAAAATTTTTTGTCCACTATACCTTTTATTTACATACACTATAGATATATAAATATATATGTGTCTATTTGTTAAAAAAGGGAAAGAAAGTTTGTCTTTATTTAGAAAATATGCATGTTGTGCTTGTTCCTGGTGGAACAATGATTGACCCTGAGGTTCTGGTGCCTTTCGGCCACCCCTCAATGTGCATTGGTTAATGACTGGCCCCCCATTAGGATTTCCTGGCTACGCCTCTGCATGACCGCCATTGTGGAAATTGACTCATAAAGTTGGACCAGCTAGAATAGCAAGGTGCGCGAGAACGCTGGGACCCTTTTTCCACCTCGATCCCCACTCTTTTTCTCCCTCATGTCCCTCCGTTGTCGCACAAACTTGACCCCACTTCCTCACCGCCTCAGCAGTATTGTCCCTCTTGTGTTATGGTGTGGAATAACATACTCCATGCTTCAATATTGGGCATAAATAAAAAAATATCTGCATCAAGCTAACTGCGACACACTGTTTCGTGAGGATAACCAGCCCTTTAGACTGCCCACAATAAAAGGCCACTCTGAAACGAGCAGCTTTATTAGCACCTTTCAAAGTGGCCTTTAAGAGACTTATTTGTTTTTTTGGCAGTACATTCAACCAGCCTCACAAACGCAGACCATGTGTAACCTCGCCAGCATGTTCACCTCCAAGATCGTCTGAGACCAGCTGCTCGGACAGCTGCTGAAGCAATCGATTCACATAACTTCTGCACAAACAGCCAGAAACCGTCTCAGGGAAGCTCTTCTGCATGATATATATAACTATCAGTTATATTCTGGTCAGGATGGTTTGACTTCTGTATGGTGATTCCCATTTTAGGTCCTGATTAGTATGTAACTATAGATTAAGGCCTTTTCTACACTAAATATTCCCAAATATTTATGTTTCTGACCCACAAAATTTAAACTCTTCGTTGTACAGCAGAAAGAAATCAATATATTAATTATTACGATAACGCTGTTAGAAACACATTAAAAACCAATATGATTAATATTTTTCTAATTGTACTTCTGTATTTTTTAATTACGTAAATGTCCTACATCATCATCATATTTGTTCAAAACAAGGCTTTTTTTGGGTTACTCTATAAAGCTTGGAGCTCAACGCTATTTCTGGCATTTTCAATTGAAAAAACTTCCTGGATGGGAAGCAAAACGACTTCAAACTTGGAAACAAAGTCCAGTGGATTATTTTTTAACTTTTTTGGAATTAATATGATCTGGATGACTGAGAATCTTCAGCAGCATATCATATTAACTGTCTCATTTCTACGGAGGTTCACAAGGTCCAATATGTCTTAGTATGCGACCACTAACAGGCGCACGACCCCAGCTTTGGGAATGAAAATTGTTAAGTAAAATTTAAATATTTTTTAAATTAAAAACAATTTAACTGAAAAAGACTTTGTTTCCAAGAAGGAAGATGCTTCGCTTCCCATGCAGGAAGCGTTTTCAATTCAAAAATATCAGGAATACGGTTGAGTTCCAGGTTTTATAAACGTCTTCAGTCTTGGAAACAAAGTCCAGTGGATTGTTTTTAATTTTCTTTTTTTGGAATGACTATGACCTGTATGAGTATCTTCACCAGCATAAATATCTTTATTTATCCTATGTGAGAAATTGTGGCATGCTTTTAATTTGAAAACTAGCATCTTTTATGCTTTTGTTAGAATTTAATTAAATGTTTATTCCTGAAAGACAAACTTGATTTTTGCTCACAAAAAGCTAATTAGCTATACACTCTTTTGGGTGAACTTTTGTCTTTAAATTAAAACAATTAGAAAAATATATTTTTTTCTCTTTATCATGAACAAATGCTTCCTAATATTGAATTCAATTAAATTCAAAGAATTGTTGAGATAGCAGAAACTGACATTAATGTAGGCAATTATTATAATCAGGTAACTGTTGCTTATTAGGCTGCAGCCAGTGAACACTAAATATGTAGTAGCACTATGAAGTTTGTACCTTCATGCCTTGACGCAACAAACTTCTGGAGAAAAAACAACCTGTAGAGCTCAGCTATTACAGTTATGCCACATCAACAGCAATAACATAGACATTATACCATTTAGGTGTTCAGCAAAAACAGCTGAATGAAATAAAAACAAATCTAATTTGGGTCACAACTCTGAGGAAGACTTCAAGAGACGACACCATAAGGCGGGATTAAGAATACTTTAACTTTGGAGAAATTCTACCTCTGCGTATAACCCAGTCCCCCTGAGGGGAGCAATTGGGCTACCATTGTCTTGGCGCCTGGGGAAGCAGTGTGTGTGGGGTTAAGAGTCTTGCCTCAGAGAACCCAGAGTGGCAGTCTGTGGGGAGTGGGTTTTGAACTCACAATCTCAGGAATGCAAGCTCTAACCACAGGCCACCACTCACCAGTGCTGCCTTTACTTTCAATATCCCCCCCTAGAATACTTCAAAGAAGAGAAAAGAAGCACAACAGTTGTTATTTTAAAATGTACAAGTGGCACCAACAATGGTGAAGCCAAAAAAAAAGAAAAAGAAAAAGAAAGACTTTCTCAGAAAACATGATCGCTGCACGAAGGCCGCCCACTGCTGTTGTTTTAAAAACAACAGCATGGCGACTCTCACCATGATGTTTTTTTGCGGGGTGCTGCTGCTGATGATGTCTGACACCTCCAGGCGTCCAGAATTATTGGGTATAATTCTCGTACACCCAGCTGCGTTCAACATCATCATTTCCACCTGCAGTTTTTTTTGTCTCAAGGACAGGAAGTAGGAAACAAACATCCTGCAGACATGGAACTGCAGCAGCCGTTTGGACCCTCAGGCCTCCTGGACCAGAACCTGAACCGTGTGTCTGTTAATTCATCATCAAAACAATGTCCTCATGCTATAATATAGATTAGACAAAATGAAACCTTCAAGGTATGTTAAGGATTTTATTATATGTTCCTTTTTTGTAAAGTCTTTCTCTTTTTCCCTGTGTTCTAAAAAGGGCCGGCCAAAGGTATAAGCGAACTACATCGACCCTCAATGATAATGTAGTTTTAAGATTTTTTTCTTTTGTTTTTAAACTTGGCTTTAGGTACCCTTTTATTTTCAAATGTGTAAGTATAGGCTTGATACATCATTGTTTGATTTAATTATGCCTAATCTTTGTAATTATTGTTTCTTTTTCTTTTTATTTATTTGTTTTCCACTACGTGTAAACCATGTAATCAATTTTAGTGTACTTACTTTCCACAATAAAAAAAACTGGGGAGACAGTGGCAGTGGAAGCAGGAGTTTGCTCCCCTGCAACCATAGGGTTGTAAGTTCAAGCCCCACAAGACCCCTTTCACCTGCATTGCCTACCGCACTGCAAAAACCATCTAGAAATCAAGTACAAAATTTCTTAAAATAAGTGCATTTACCCTTAATTTTAGTAGGTAAATAAGACGATTTGACAATGGAATGAGTATTTCTACTCCTAAAAATAAGACAATTAGATAATATTCACTTGAAATAAGACGAAAGAAATCTTTTTTCTTATTTTAAATGTAAATTGCCTTTTTCCAATGGCAAGGTGTTCCTCAATTTATCTCCTCAACTAAAGACAAAATTCACTCAATTTAAGCAAAAATGGAACCTCAAGGCCAGATTTCCATTTTTTGCAGTGTGGTCAGACGGTGGCGCCACAGTAAGGCAGCCTTTCTTCTGTGATTGTAGCTACGACTGCCTGAGGCTAGGTAGACAATGTAGTCACAACGGGTCAGTGTGTGCATGAATAAGGGAATGACTGAATGCCAGTGTAAAATCTCAAGGCTCCTGACTTGAAAAAGTGCTATATAAATACAGGCCATTTACTGTTTCATGCTGGTTTATCTTATTACTTTTTGCAACATAAGAGGATACATTTAAATAGAAGAATTGTTAATGAAACATGCCAGAGTGGGAATGAGTTTGTTGTAGGGGTGTAAATGATCTGATCAACAAACTGTTGATTGCACCAGTGTATATATAATTGGGAAAAAAAAGGGGACCTTGTCATGATTTGTTTGGAGGTTTTTGTGAGGACCCACTGCAGAGGCTGAGAAGCAGGGGAGAGTCCTTTGAAGATTTAATTGGATAAAACAGGTAGCAAAAAAAGGAATCCAAAAATCCAACTTAAAAATTAAACACAAACCAGAACCATGGAGACATCAGGGGAAAACAATCACAGGGAGCCAGGGTGAGACAAAGTAAGACGAGGATCCAGGACTGAGGGACTGCAGAGGGAGTGTATTTATGGCTGGCTTGAACAAAAGGCAGGACTAACGAGCTGATTAGAGCAGGTGTGAGTAGAGCGGACGAGGAAGCCAAGGGAAAAGAAAACACAAGGCGCAACAGAAGACAAGCAAAGAAAAAACCTAAGAAACTTAAATAAATCCAGAACACACCAATAAAGCTAGAAAACAAAGCAAAACCTGGATAAACCTCAAACTTAGAGAAAAACAACAGAACCAAGATCGTTACAGGCCTGAAAAAGTAAAAACTAACAAAAACGTCGCTGTATACTCTTTAAGGAGGCTAGGGCCTCTGTTTCAGATGCCTCCTGGTCGCCTTCCTTGGGAGCTGTTACAGGCATGTCCTATTCTGAGGAGGCCTCATACAAGGCCCAGGACAGGAAAAATGACAATAAAAGTTGTCTAAGTCAGAGCCAGGCTCAGTGTGAGCGGGCATCTGCTTGGGGCGACTGTAAATCAAGTAGACAAAAGCAGACATATAGAAAGAAGCAGAGAGAAGGCACATACAGTTAGTCACAGTCCAAGAACCAGAACTACAATTAACAATAGACTAAGCTCCAACATCACTAACTGAAAGGTGTTGATGGCAGCAGCACAGCTCATATTTCTCTCCAGGATGGAGTCAAAGCCAAACAGATGAAGCTACTATGAGAAAAAGCAGAGCCAGCATAATGTTAGACATTTAACTAACTACTTCTGCAGAGTGGGAGAATAGAGATAGAATGAAGCAGAATGATGAAAGGAGGCCCCTATGTCCTCCAGCAGTCTAAGCCTATAGCAGCATAACTATAGAGATAGATCAGGATAACCTGAGCCACTCTAACTAGAAGCTTTATCAAAAAGGAAAGTTTTAAGCCTAGCCTTAAAAGTAGACAGGGTGTCTGCCTCACGGACTAAAACTGGTAGTTGGTTCCACAGGAGAGGAGCCTGATAACTAAAAGATCTGCCTCCCATTCTACTTTTAGAAATTCTAGGAACCACTAGTAAACCTGCAGATTGAGAGCGAAGTGCTCTGTTAGGAACAATCAGATCTCTGATATCAGATGGAGCTTGGCCATTTAAGGCTTTATATGTGAGAAGGAGGATTTTAAATTCTATTCTGGATTTAACAGGAAGCCAATGAAGAGAAGCCAGGATAGGCGAGATATGATCTCTCTTTTAAATTTTCATCAGAACTCTTCAGTTTGTGTCAAAGGTCTCGGTGCTTCCTGATCTTCACAGCAGACACCGAGGCTGCAGTGTACAAACATTTCAATTTGCTGGATCTCGGATTGATTTTTTGCGAGGTTTTCATTGACTCTGGAAGCAGGTTCAATGGTGTATTGATGGACTGGGAGTTTCCTAAAAACAAAAGCACATTCCTGAAGGGATTTTGCAAGAGTGAAGAGTCTTAGCAGGGGGGGATTTACCATTAGGCAATACTAGGCAGTTGCCTAGGGCCCCAAGTTCCTGGGGGCCCCATAAAACTCTGTTTCCATGTATGGTTAATACAACTAATCCTTATTTGTGCACATTAATTATGTTTTTGATAAAAATTTGGCTAAAATGCCATCAGAACGCTGATAAATAGAGAGGAAAAAGGGACAAGAAGAGAGGGACAAAACCTAGAACAAATAATGGATGTCTATTCTATTAACATTTCTCTATCTGCAGAATGGGTCTGTTTTATGGGTTTTCTTCTCAGGGGGCCCCCTGCCTGTCTTTGCCTAGGGCCCCAAATTTCCTAAATCCGCCCCTGAGTCTTAGTAAGTGTTTTCCAAACTTATCTGAAGAGAGGTTTAGTACTATATCTTAACTTACAAAAAACCTCCTGCTTCAATGAGTGTCTTAGCTTTTGTGGCCAAAGGTGTGTTTGTTTTACTTTGACTCTTTGCATGCGCCTCTTGAACAGATAAACTAAAAAGAGGTTTTTCAGGAGAATTGCATTAAATTTTTATCAATTCAAAGAAAAAGAAATAAAATCGTCTCAGTCTCTTATTTCATCAAATTGTCCAACAGGTAAGTGCAGTGTGACCAGAGGTGGAAAATAAGTACAGATACTTGTGTAAAAAAGACTGGTAAAAGTACAGACGAACTCCTTTAGTCAAGTAATGGTAAATAAGTACAGGTTCTAGATTGTACTTACGTACAAAAGTGAAATAAGTGTTTACTCTAACTATACAAAATACCCTTAAAGCTATCGTGTTAGAGAAAACTTAAAAAAGACTGTCTAGTTTTGGTCCCACTCCAGGGTTCCTTTCAGCTTTAGGTGCAGTAACACCAAAACTGTAAAATTACACTGAAATTAAATCAGAACTTAAAAGAGAGTCAGTTCAACATCTAATAAACATCTAATACAGAAGAATGCATAGAGAAACTTTTGCATCTCAGAAACTGTTTATTTCTATAACACATTTCAGGGTCAAGATGATTCAAAGAAAGAATAAAGAAAGTACAATAATTGATTGATTGATTGACTTTTTTGATCTCACAGTAGAGAAATGTACTTGCAGTGGAGAAATCAACTTGCAGTGGCATAGAGGGAACATACTGTAAGTAGTTAAAGAGAATAAAACTGAATCATCAGAATAAGATGAATAAGATTAAATCATTTAGGAAATGGGATAATAGACTTGAAACTTAACTTTTAATGTTTGGATGGCTCAGACAAAGGCTGCTCTGAGCAAATATCTTTTTAATCTGGATTTAAAGCAACTGAGGGTTTCAGCACTTTTACTGTTTTGGAAGTTTAATTCAGATTAGTGAAGCATGAGAACGAAACGCTGCTTTTCTATGTTTTGTTATGTACAAAACAGAGTAGAATCCATTGACCCGAGAGGTCTGGCTGTTGATCCACTGACAGCAAGTCTGTGATGTATAATCAGTGATTGATAAACTTATAGAAGTAGTTTAAAGTGTACTCTCTGAGATACAGGGAGCCAGTGGAAGGACTTTAGAACTGGGCTGATGTTCTCTACTTTCTTAGTTCTAGTGAGGATGCAGGCAGCAGCTTTCTAGATCAGCTGGTCCTTATCTACCTGTGTAGTGATAAATTCTACTAAAGATGAAAGAAGCAGGGTTTGATTATCAATGTCCTGCTGAGACATTAGTCCTTTAACCCTGGAGACGTTCTTTAGGTGATAGAAGGACGACTTTGTTCCTGTCTTTATGAGCCGCTCAAGGTTCAGGTCTGAGTCCATCACTCCACACATTTAGAGCCTGATTGGTGGTTTCATGCAGCGTTAACTGAAGCTGTCAGCTAACTCTTCAACATTCTTCTTTAGATCAAAAGACAATTACTTCAGTTTTGCTATGATTTAGCTCAATAAAATGTTGGCACATCCATTAGTTGATTTCTTCTCAGTTTTTACCCATAGCTTTAATGGGTTGATAGCGCTGCGCAATGACATAAACGACCAACAAATCTGGCCTTCAGACGATGCAACCACCGAATTTTGACACAGCAAAAATCTTCTCGTACTCCTGACTCCTGTTATCTCATATCATTTTGATATGTATAGAGGACATTAGTCTGTTTTGAAAAGTAAAGATTAGAAAATAGAGATATTTGGGGTTAAATGTGGTGAATAAGATCCATCCATCTTCTGCCACTTATTCTGTCAATGGTCACGATGGGGCCGATATCTATCTGCAGGAGCCTATAGGCAAGAGGCGGGGTACACCCTGTCCAGGTCGCCAGTCTGTCACAGGGCACCACAGAGACACACTAAGACAGAGCATCCCCAAACTTCGGTCCTCAAGGCCCCCTGTCCTGCAGGTTTTAGGGTTTTCTCTGCTTCAGCACAGCTGGTTACAATGATAATGAGTGCAGTAGACCAAAAGCCTGTTAATTCAGCTTTCTATTGAAATCAGCTGTGTGCTGGAGCAAGGGAACTCTAAAACCTGCATGACAGGGGGCCTTGAGGACTGAGTTTGGGGATGCCTGCACTAAGCCATACAACCATGCACACACACTCACACCTAAGGACAATTTAGAGATGCCACTCATGATTGTGGGGGAAAGCCGAAATACCCAGAGAGAACAAGACATGCATGGGGTGAACAATTTCCTCCAAACACCTTCAATTGCCATTCTCCAAGTGAATAAGATAAAGAGTAAAAGTAAATACACAACTGCAGACTAAAGTACAGATACCAAAAAAGTTATTTTCTTGACACCTTTGAGCATGACACTCTGAAATCGGTCAAATCAGAAGTTTTAAACCAACAATTTAGATCTTGAAATAGAAAAGTGATTAATAGCAAAATGTGAAAAGAATTTTAAACTTTGAGCCACTAGCGGATAACTGTTAACAGGACTTGGAATGAAGACCCCCAGCAAGGAGTCTCAGTTCCAGTCTTATTGACTGAAAGGTCTAAAAGGTCAATAATTGCACATTCTGCTTACCCACAGCTGACAATTTGAACATTAGTGCTTCTTTTTTTCCAAGAAAGTATCACTTCTAAATTGTTTATTCATAAAGAATCGCACAAACTATTTGTGACAACAAAGGAAAACGGTGATACAGTTTAGTTACAAACAGAACAAATAGGAGTCTCTACAGCTCAGTGGAGATGATTAATGTACTGTCTCTTTAAGGGGTAGATAAAACATATTTACCATAATTTCAAAATAAATTCTTTATGAATAAATTCTAAATGTCTACAATGAGATTTTATGGATTTTGTTTCTGATTTTTTTTAAACAAAATATCTCAGCTATACATTGAGAACATTCTCTCAACAACTGTTGGGACCTCTGGTGAAGTCAGTGTGTTCAGATCGTGGTGAACACAGATTTCTTTAAAGTCTAAATACGTAATGATAAAAAACAACATAACCTTGGAGGCTGATTTTTTTTTTCAAATCCCAAGACAGGATGATCTGAAATTGTTCTTGACAGGATTTAACTTCAATATTCTGGAAGTCTTCAGACAGCTGTGAGTTCACAGTAATAAAAACCTTAGCAAATGTCAGGAGTGTGTGTCTGAGTTATACGGTCAGAAATCAACCAATATGGCACATAAAGATTATGTTTGAGTGTGTTTTGAATAAAACTGCTAATCTGACTGTCTATTACATGTGTTTCTTCAGACTTCATGCATAAAAGGATCCCTAACTTTCGTGAGACCATCCCTGATCTCACCATGACTTTCAAGATTTCACTTTCGCAGATCAGTCTGGAGACTCTCCGTTAAAAAAGAAAATTTGGGGCCGTTCACCAAGCGGAGAATGTCCAATCGAAAGCACGTTGGCGTTGAGGGTGTGGTGTATAGCGAAGCGCGACAGTTCCGATCTAAGAACATGGCGGCTTCAGCCGGACGAAATGCAAAGTTGCTCAATAGCCCGCGCTAACGCTAGTTGCATTTCATCGGAATTACAAGGTATTTCTTCACTGAAAGAAGAGCAAAAACACTGCTCTGGAGGCTTTTCTCAGAGGAAAAGATGTTTTTGCTCTTCTCCCGACTGAACCCCGACAAGGTATGGCCACTCTGTTAGTACATCATATGCTTAGTTGATCTGATTGGTTGGCCGTCTATCACCAACATAGGCCAATCAGCCCCTTCCCAAAATTACTTCAACGGAAGGTTTCCAGATGGCGGAGTCAGGTTAAAAGGATCCATGAGCATCAGCACTTTCTCTACAGACTCAGGGTGTCTGTAAAGAGATTTTTACTCAAAGCAACCCTTGGATTGTATTTAGATCTGACCTGGTTAGATAACTAAAGAGTCCACTCAAGGGTTCAGATGCTGAGATTGATCCAGACAGAAGGGAAAGAACAACAGCTCGTCTCACTCACCCATGAACAGATAAACCACAGAGAGTATCTTATCAAATACTTCTCCGTTCTCCAATCCTAATTTACATTACCACACCCTGGTGAAAGTAGAGTTTTATTCAGTAAAAACAACCTATGCAAACTTGTTTATTTACAAATTCATCAATTTATTTCTCTAGGGAAAGTTACAGATGAGTCCAATGTGTGTCGGTGCAGAAAAAAACATCTGACAAAAGAAAATTTCCCCCAAGGGAGAAAGAAAAAAAAAGGGTTACAGTACTTTAACGTAGCTTCACATGGTGCTCAGTAGCAAGCCGGTCATTAATATCCTGCTCTCTCATGTCTCTTATCAATCAGTCAGCTGCGGAGCTCGTGCAGCAGTACAGCGAAATTTAATAGGACATGCACGCCAGCACAAGGAACGCCTATGTTCAAGTATTACTACTCTTTAGCTCAGTGGGAACATAACTTAAACCCAAGCTGGTCGTGTCTTATTACCCAAAATATTGTATTAGCCGTGCAAAGTATGAGGCAGTGGCAGCATTTGCATGAATGGTGCCTTGTTTTGACCTATGCAGCGGTGCCAAGGCTCTTACCCACTGCCTGCTGCATCTCTCTCTATATAAATATCTATGTAATCCCTCTTCTTGTCGGTATATGGCGTATGGTGCGGCATATATATATATATATATAT
>JAGKQL010000017.1:3789267-3809318 GCA_018398635.1 Cyprinodon brontotheroides
AAAAAAGTACTCCAGAGTGTTGTTCAGCATGGGGGTGAGTAGAAAATTAAGGCTAATCATGTTTTGGGTGTACTATTCCTTTAAGTCTGGAAATGTAACCAAGAAGCCAATTATCAGCTCTCTCACAGAGCTAATTCTATATAGAAGAATCAATTAATTTTGGGTCGTGCAGATGGCGCAGTGGTTAGCGTGCACGACCCGTGCACAGAGGCCTTAGTACATGGACAAAACCGAATCGGGTTTGAATCCGACCTGTGGTCCTGTGCCACATGTCGCTCCCCATCTCTCATAACCCCTTTCATGTAAGCCTACTGTTGAAAAAAACTAAAAAAAAAAAAGAATAATTTTAATGCCAATGCTAGCGTCATAACCAGAAACATATATGTATGCAAGTAAAGTAATTTTTTGTTTTTCTTTTAAAAGTAATATTATGCACAATTCAGAAATGAGTTGCTGGAAATGCTGGAAATGTATTGTTTTAGAGAAAAAATTTAAAATAAAATTGGTTCAAGGAACCATCCATCCATCCATTTCCGTCACGCTTAACCAAAGCGGGGTGGCGAGGAGTGCTGGTGCCCATCTCCAGCTGTCTACGGGCGAGGTGCAGCCTGCACAGATCACCAGTCCATCGCAGGGCAGGTTTAAGAAACCAGTCAGTTACATTTCTATGCCAGCACATCTCATCATAAAAAACTAATTAAGTTTTTATAGTTCTTCAGTATAGGAGCCATATCAGGGACCAGGACCAGTTCTGCAGGGGCTCGCCCCCGTTGCCCTGCGGTTCAGGAACGCGCGATGCTGGGATCGCTTCCAGCACCTGCCATCCCAGCGAAGAAGCAAACATTCTTTTGGAGCTCCACCAGAGTTACAATCAAGACAATCATTAAAACAGGAAATTACAAAATAAAGGAAGCTAGGACAAAAAAAACATATTCTGAAAGCGCCGAAAAGCTAGAGTGCTTAACTCCTCATTAAATTAAGTTCCCGGAACAAAGCAATATCTCTTGTGGAAACAATTAAAGGAAATTTCTTTATAGAGTGTTTTGCTTTTTATAATTAGTTTTCTTTATAATATAGGCGGGATGTATGTATTCAAGACTCGTGTTGAAGAAAATCGGTATCCAATCGGTCCTACTAATCATTCTGGAAGTAGCGAATAGTTCCATCTTTTGAAGGCCTGAGGAAGTTTCATGGGCTGAAATCAGTTTTCCATTGCAAAGCATTACGGTATTCGACCATCCGGCGTTTAACGGCTGAGCTTTTTTAAACCCTTTCTTCATACCACAGCCGGCTTATATATTATCGTATAAAGCCTGTCTGTCAGGCCAGGAACATAGCAAGCAGTTTGCTTTTTTTTTTCTCCACGCCCAAAAACCACAAACAAGCGAGGGAGGAGGGGGCATCCACAAGAGAGGGGTGATAGGGGGCATTCACAGTCAGCGTGCTATCATCAGTAAGTAAAAGAAGTGATAAAACAGCCCAGTGCGCCGCTGAGGATAAGACGCATGTGATGAGATTACGTCTGGAGCTGCAAGGTTGAAGCTTTGGTTTGCTTTTTAAATTTAGTCTTATCTGATTCACTCCAGACTTAATGTCAGTCTTCATGTGTCTTTTATTTACACTGATTGGTTTTAGATGCGTTTCCCAGAAAAAGGTGAGATTATCCTGAGCTAGCTCTATAGTTATGCTGCTATAGGCTTAGACTGCTGGAGGACAATAGGGACCCCAATTTCATCATTCTGCTTCATTCTATCTTTTATTCTCCCACTGTGCAGAATCTGCTAGTTCTATCTCTAACGCTGTACTCTCTGCTTTCGCGTCATACCGTAGTTTTAGTCCTGTGAGGCAGACACTCTGTCTACTTTTAAGGCTAGGGTTTAAAACCTTTCCTCTTTCTCGACAAAAGCTGAGGCGACGTGTTCAGAAGCTGGTCCTGTTACCTCTGAAAGTAACGCGTTACAGTTTAGACTGCTTATATTATGGTGTAATCCTTTCTACCGTTCCCATCTCTACTTCCTACCTGGTGAATTATTAGATGGTAAATCTCGTCGCCTCTCGCTTTTTCTCATAGTAGCCTCTGGTTCCTCGGCCCGGCACCCCGGTTTGCCGTATTCCAATGATGGTCCACCAACTTCCAGTCGCAATTCCGATGCCGTTCCATAGAGTTGTGATTATGGGCGTTTCAACCGCAACCGTGCGCGCGGCTCACCCGACGCACCGGAAGGCATTAACCCGAGTGAGTGTGTGACGTATGTTAAGCAATGCATAGTTGTTGTCAACAAAAATCAAAGCGTGCAATTGCACGCCTAGAATAAGAAGATGAGCCTTGATCGCGTTTCTCTGTTCCTCTTTTAAAATGAATTTGCTGTCGATATCTTCTAGAACAGACCTAATAGCAGAATCTACTCACCTCAACTCTCCAGCGGCAGCCATTGTTGTTGTCACCCAAGCACGCTTTGGTCACGTGGTTGATTACGCATTGCGCGGGGACTGCCCGGTCCACCATCGATAAAGCTCCCGCCTGAAGTACTGGCCGGACGCCAGAGGTGGGTGATCATACTTATGCTGTTTGCAACGTCGTAGACCCGAATCCCTGAATTCCCCAAACCCAGGGGCGCGACTTGCCCGCCGACGGCACCGAGGGAAGCGCAGATTCCATCCCCGGAGGAGAAATATCGCCAAAGCCATCGGCCTGTTTATAGGATGCTGGGAACGCGCCGGTTTTCAGTGTTCCGGTTTCTCTGACTGTGACTAACTGATGTGCGTTTCTCTATCCTCACGAGCTCGCCTGCCAACCGCTGGGCGTCTGCAGCAGATGGCTTCAGCTTCCGCTGGTTCTGGTTGGTTTCTTCCTTTGTTGCGCGGGAGTCTTCCTCTCCACTGTAAGCTACAAAGCATGCTGGACTGCATTCGAGTCAATGAGTCGATGCAATCAACTGGTTTTTCCTTAGAAAAACTTTAAATCAATTTGACTGTAAGATCTGATGAACTGTAAAGTGCCTTGAGATGAAAATGTTGTGAATTGGGCGCAACAGAAATAAAATGAATTGAATTGAAATCTAACCTTTAGACTGCGCTGTGGAGTAAGGCACCTCCAACCTGACAGTTTCTGGACTATTTTGTGCACATTTGTGTGCCCTAAATATATTTCAAACCAACCCGTTGCTACATAAAACATTAGGGAGTTCCAACCTACTCCAACTTCACAAATCAGACTGCAAGAGCTGTGAACCAGGCTGCCATGGCAAACCAGGGTAAAGCCTTTGAGGCGTATGCCATCTGAAACCCTGTCTGTGAAAATTATCCATCTGCATCTAAAATGAAACTATACTGCTGAGTGCTTGATTTTGCAGAATGTAGACTCGAACCTTTGAGGGAAAAACAACGAGGTCAGATATCACTAGAAAGACTTGGGAGGAGCTCAGCTGGCAGTACAATAGAGTAGTTCAAGGTTGTGCAATGGTACATTCCCTGTAACAATGCACTCGTAATTAGATTTTTTTCCAGTATGCTTAAATACACTGTGTATGGTAAGATTTTATTGTCTCTATTTCCTTTTTTTGTTTTGTTTTCTCCAGCTTTCAAAAATCCCTGAGTTTGTCCTGATGACTCACCAAGAGTGTTGGAACGTTTCCTGAACGTTACTGCTGGATTTGATTAGAGGAGACCAGTGTTTCAATGTAATTTGGGGTCCGTTCCTTGGCAGTTAGCTCTGAGCCAAATTGAATTTGGTCTGGTCTAAACTCTTGTCAAATGCATAGCTGTAGGTAAATACCGCTGCACGCATTATGACTCCAGCTTATGTAAGGTCTGTCACGCGAGGTCTAGAAGAACCCAGCAGCTTGAGATGTGTAACACACAGCAGAACCTTTACGAGAACAAAGAGAAAACACCCTAAATACCAAAGCTGGTGATACAGTTCACAGTTTTAGCAAGAGTGATCCTGAGCCCTGGAAATATATACATATTTTATCTTTTAAACGTCGTAATACTATTAATGAAAGTCTTATTAGCAAACTGAAAAAACAGCAACAATTACATATGAATCTAAACTTAAAGTGGTACATTTGATGGTTGGCATTTTTTTTTTTTTTTTACTATTTAAGGAAAGAACAGGAAATAGAAATGAACTTATTTATACCCACCTCAAAAGGACTAATAATTACTTTGAACAGATGGAAATATTTTAACTCAAAATCTAACAATGCTACAAATGCAGCTTCAGCTACAACAATAAACTACTTATTTGCTCTTGTTAAGGTTTATACCACAGCTCCACAATATAGAAATGTAGCCTTATTAAACCTCTTTTTGTACCCCGTGGCAGCCAACTAACATCTGCAAATATTTAAAGTGTAGGGTTAATTACATAACTCTCACCAATCAGATTTTTAAAAATAGCAGAAAAATATTCAGCACCATGCTAGCTTTGTTTACTCTTGTAGCAGCTTCTGATGTCATCTCACTTTTGTGCGTGCAATGCTGTGTTCATATCCACCCTGGAAAACTGATCGCTAGCAGAGGGATGCTGTAATATTCAACTGCAATAGCTACGGGAAAACCACTTAAAGCAGCATTGAGGCCTTTTTTGAGACAAATTTTGCAGAACTAAAAAAAAAATCAGCACAGTAGCATTAAAATAGCTCCCCATAGACTGTTAAATGCATATATGTAGATTTTGGGGCGAGTTGCACTTCAAGTTGCCCGAATTCAGGCTCTGTTTGCCTGTAATACATTTAGCCCACATTTGTTGATGTAGAATAAAAAGCTTCAGTTTAGGAGCTGATCTGATGGTTGACCTGATCTGATGAGGACCAAAAACATCCAAGCTGCTAACCTGCACATTGTGGCATTCAGGAGAAACACAGTAACATGAAGAATGAGGCATAGTGGTGAGTTTGCAAACAGTAAATCACAAGTGAGTGGGAGAACCACGACTACTGAACTGAACATGAGGACACCTGGCCACCCATTTCCCATCCTGAGCTATACAGCTATAGTTATGCTGCTATAGGTTTAGACTTTTGGAGGGACATAGGGACCCCCATTTCATCATTCTGCTTCGTTCTATCTCTATTCTCCAATTCTGCATAATCTGTTAGTTCAATCTCTAACCTTCTGCTCTCTTTGCCTTTCCTCAGAGTAGCTTTGCCTCGTCTGTTCCTGTTTGGCTGTGACTCCATCCTGGAGAGAAACATCAGCTGTGCTGCTGCCATCAACACCTTTGTTTATAGATGCTGGAGATCGGCCTGTTTTTCCAGTGTGGCACTGTTTCTCTGACCTTGACTGGGTGGATGTGCTCTCTTTGTCCTCTGACATGGGAGCTGGCTCGGAGCTTGTCAGCCTGGCTGTGTGTTTCCTGGATGGGGCTGCTTTTTACAGCTGCTTTTTGTGTCTCTGCTTCTGTCTCCTTGAACCCCAGTCAGCCTCAGCAGATGGCCACTCACACTGAGCCTGGTTCTGCTGGAGGTTTCTTCCTGTTAAAAGGGAGTTTTTCCTCTCCACTGTCGCTACAAGCATGCCTAGTGTGAGGGATTGCCTTTTAGTCAATGAGTCGATGCAGTCAACTGGTATTCCTTAGATAGAAAACTTTGTATCAATTTGACTGTATGATCTGGTTGAACTGTAAAGTGCCTTGAGATGACATGTGTTGTGAATTTGGCGCTATAGAAATAAACTGAATTGAATTGAATTTAGTCACACCCCCAAAAAATCTCCTTAACATAAATCTTAAAATCCAAAATTTATTTTAACTTCATAATAAAATCCTCAATGATTCTGTGGCTTTTTAAACACTTAGAACAACTTTAAAAAATATTGTGAAAAGTCTTTTACAGTCTTTAACACCTGATCCAACCTGATCAAAGGCAATTTTTTTCTTAATAAATACTTGTTAAAATGAAAATATTAACAAATTTTCTATCATCTGGATGATTTACCTAAAATATGTTGTCTAGGTTTGTCACAGTGGAGGTGGTTTGACAGGACCCAAATGCAGACAAAAGCTTGAGGTGGTTAGTTGAATGTTTAATAATAAAAAGGGTAACAGAAGTAAAAATCCAAAAATGCTGAAAACCAAGAATACTCACAACAAGAAGGGGACAGAGTAATGACGACAAACCAGCAAAGAGCGACTGAGCAGAATGAGAATAAATGGAAGAGAGAAACAAAGACGGGGTAATTAGCAGATTGGGAGCAGGTGTGAACAGAGGAGGCAAGAAGGGAGCTATGGAAAAAGGAGACTGACACAAGAGGGCAAACAGGAAAGATCCAAGAACTCAAATACAAAAAAACCCTAGAACACAAGAATGGAAATAAGACGAATGAAAACTCAGAGATAAAACTTGAACAAAACCAAAACCATGACAAAGTTTGCTTTTAACACAAAGCATAAAAAAGGAGCCTTTGTCCTAATAGCCTCATTAACCAATATTATCAAATATGTTTTTCTAATATCATGGACACCAATTTTAAACCTTATTTAACTAATCCCCAACTCAGTACTGTACACTTCTGTTAACACACCATATATTGCAACCCTATATAGAGTAAGCCTGAGTGCTAATTATTAAATTAAACCTATGGATTCCTCAGCTTACAACTGGAATGTTAGTTCTAGTTTAATGTTAACTTCCTCTCATTAACCCTGAGTTTTGAATTTACAATGGCTGCTCTGTGGCCATCCATCCATCCATCCATCCATCCTCTCCGGCTTATCCATTAGGGTCATGGTAGGGCCGGTGCCTATCTCAGGGAAACTATGGGAAAAAATATGGGGAACACCCAACATGTTTTCAAATGCAAGTAAAATACAACACAATTTTCCCCTCTTACCAAGAACAAAATTGTGTTTACGAAAATGTCGACCCAAACATTCCTTTAGGTCGGATCTAAATTAATGACACAGTATGTCACGACATCAGTCGTTGAGGAAAAATATGATGCACTTGTCCATGTAAGGATCAGGCATGTGAAATATTTCCTTTTGTCTGCCCACAAAATTCAACAAAACCTCTGAGGAATAAAGAAGATGTCATCAGAAGTGGGTAGTCTTCCCATTACTTTAACATTGTTTTCACTAATGTAGAAATTAGTTATCAAATAAATCACTCATAAGCTCATAAAATCTAATCTAATGCTTAAAATAGTGTAAATTATTTTTATATAAATAACGTGTAACAGAAAAATAAAACAATGCAAATATATAGATAACACCTTCACATCAATTTTTACAACATAAACATGTTAATCAAATCTTCATAGTAGGTAATACACATTTTACGTAAGGAGAAAGGATTTCCAGCAACATTTTCTATCATTTCCTGTATTTTCAATTAAAGTAACCAGAAAATATACGGTACTTAAGAATAGCAATGCTCTGACAAAATATTTGCTTAAGTAAAAGTAAAAAAACACTGTAAAGTAAATGTAACTAGTTATTAGCCACCCCCGGGTGTAACGTTTCAGCTGGAACATCTCATTGACGTCACTGATCAGCTAACAGGCCTTGAACTAAACTAAAAGCCTGATAAATTTAGGATAAATTCCCAAATGATAAGAAAAAACTAAACAAAAGATGTGTTATCAGTCCAGAAAAATGATTACTTCAGGGAAAAGAATTAAAACTGCCTTGTCTAAAAGAAAAAGCTGCAGTAAAATCATCTCGTGATTGTTTTCACTGATCTCGACAATCTGAACCGGTTTGGTGTGTTTAACTGAATAATCTGACCCAGATCTTTGCAGGACTTTTTGCACAGCAACCAAAATAATCTAATTTTTCCTATCACCACAGCTTAAAGCGATTTAGAGGCACCAAGACCTTTTTTTTTTTAAATATCTTACGAAATAATGCCTGTGGCATCATGTGACACACACTACATGGTATTAATCGGTTAGTTTTCTAGTTTCAGACATTTGCCATTTTTTCCCTCTTAATGCTGAACAGCCTTGATGTCGCCTGATAGTCTCCCTCATTCCTTTTTCTGTCAGAATCATTTAATTATCAGGCTTGTTTCAAGACACCATATCAGAACAGACACGAACGACGCTCTATTTTTAAACCGACCGCTTCCAAAGTCGGCTTTAGTTCTTTTACTGCAGCCTTAAATCATGTGAAGATTTAATCGCTAGTTATCCAATAAGTAAAAAGATCCATTAGGAATCACGTATTAGCTGAGACGACATGTGCGTGTTTTAGTTTATCTAAATGAGGCACAGTCTGCTAAACATTACGGCACACTTTTTTTTATATAATGAAGGTCACATTTCGGAGGTTCAGCTGAGGTTCTGCTCGTGACGAGCTGGTTTGTGTCAGAGCAGAATCCTGGAGGAAAACGTACAGACAATAAGAAAAGGTAAAAACAGTAGCTATTTATTGCAGTGTTAATAACTGATGAAAAAGAGACAAAACGAACATGCATCATTTACAAAGCATATAAAGGGAAATTGGTTTTTTTGACGGCGATCCAACCGTGAAAGGAGGTCAAAGGTCGCTGAAACATTCAAATGCCTTTAGGATCCTTTGGCTGAGAGTTATTAAGGGCAACAGCAAACAGCTGAGGCACTTTAATAGTTTACATTAGTAGAAGTTAAAGAGATCATGATGTTGGACAACTAAAGAAAGGATCACTTAATACTGTAACATAAACCCACTAGTGATAGAAGGCAGTGATTGTGCCAGTTGATGCGTACAACTTCATGAAGGGACACCTCAACTATTTCATCTGTCAAGTACAAAATTAAAGACGAATAAAGTCTTTCTACTGAGTCTTAAAATAGACGCATGACTAAATACAGTATAAATAGTGACACTTCCTGGTGGATCACTCATTTATTGTAGTCTGTTGGCTCGTCGCCTTCTTCTTTCAGCACGCAGGTGCGCACCAGCGCCTCTGTGACCATGTAGGGGTCACAGTTGGCGGACGGACGGCGGTCTTCGAAGTAGCCCTTCTTCTCCTGTCCCACCAAACGGGGGATGCGAATGCTGGCTCCGCGGTTGGCCACGCCGGCGGAGAATTCATCGATATTTGAGGTTTCGTGACGACCGGTCAGGCGCCTGGCGTTGTCGAGCCCGCCTTTGGGGTCGTAGGCCCGTATGTGATACATGTGTCTCTTTGCCAGTCTGTCGATCGACTCCTCAATGACTCTGGAGGAAGAGAAAAGTTTGGGGATTAGGAACCTCTAAGAACGAGCATATGGAGACGTATTCAGTTAAAAAGCTCAGACTGGTCCTTACTTGAGTCCCCCCTCCTCACGCATCTCCTTTGTGCTGAAGTTGGTGTGGCACCCAGCGCCGTTCCAGTTCCCTGAGATGGGTTTGGGGTCAAATGAAACCACCACGCCGAAATCCTCACAGACTCTGTGCAGGATGAAGCGAGCGATCCAGAGGTGGTCCCCCATGTTGATGCCTTCACAGGGGCCGACCTGGAACTCCCACTGAAACAGCAGTATGGACGTAGACGTCAGATGACATGTTTGTTTACTTTGTGTTTAGTAGTGAATTGATGGAAAATTACCTGAGCAGGCATGACTTCAGCATTAGTTCCACAGATCTGGACCCCCGCGTACAGACAGGCTCTGTAGTGGGCCTCCACTATGTCCCGTCCGTACGCTTTATCGGCTCCAACGCCACAATAATAAGGTCCTGAAAGATCAAGGAAGAGTTAAAAAAATGGCTCTACAGGTGGCTCTTAAATACTTTCATAGCAACATTAAGTACGCTCACCTTGCGGTCCTGGGAAGCCATTGGAGGGCCAGCCGAAAGGATGTCCGTCTGTCCCCAGGATGGTGTATTCCTGCTCCATGCCGAACCATGGGTGGTTGTTCTCCACCATCCTCATGATCTGTTTACAGCTCCGCCGCAAGTTGGTTTCTGTTTGGACAGCGATACAATTTAGCAAAAGAAACATGAAAGTCTCTATAACTTTATTTTTTTATATAATTTTTCCCCAAATTGGCTTACCTGCTGGCTTACGGTTGTATTTCAGCACCTCACAGAGGACCAACTTGTTGGGGTCTTTTCTGAAGGGATCCCTGAACATGGCCGCCGGAATGAGGTACATGTCGCTGTTGGAGCCCTCTGATTGGTACGTGCTGGAGCCGTCAAAATTCCACTCAGGAAGATCTAATGGAAAAAGAGAAATTAAAAAACATGCAAGAGTGGAAAATGATCAACCTTTTTTTACTTCTTGCTCATCTCACCGTCGATGGATTTCGGTTCAAAATCCAAGGTTCTGGTCTTGCATCTCAGTCCCTCTCCTGTTCCATCGATCCATATGTACATGGCTTGGACCTTTTCTCCCTGAGGGAGATCCATGTAGAGCTGCTTAACAGCTTTGCTCAGCTTTGAACTTGCTGAGGTGGCCATCTTCCTGACCCTGAAACCTAGAGAGAAGAAGACACAGGATGGGCTTCTCTGCTGATCTCTGCACATTTCCACAAAGCTGGAACATTTTGTTTACATAAAAAGTCATTTTTACAAGAGTTCAGTCATCTTTCTGCAACATTAGGAGGAAATTCATACACAGGATGTTCTATTTTTCATGATTAAATCATCTCATGAAAAGAGATTAATAAAACCTATTATTAGAACTTTAAGGGAAACAGTATGAATGACTTACAATAACAGAATATTATAAAAAAATATTAGTTTTACATCGAATAACATGCAGTGAAGGCCAACTGGTGTAAGTCTGTTTAGAGATGGCAACACCAGTAACTTTCCAAAGCCAGCCTTTGTTCAGGTCTGAACAGCTGAAGGTGAGGAGCAGCCAAAGTTTGCATTAACCGCCATAAACAACCAGCTGATCCGACATTTGTAAATAAGAACAAAAAACAAAAATAACATACCTTATGTTAAGTGAAGAAAAATATCGAGAGATCAAAAGAGTATCTTGCTCTGTGCTCGAAGTGTCTCCTGATATTGTTGTTCATTCCTGCTGCAGCGCGGCTGCTGCTTTGCGTTTATATCCCTGCGGAGCGTCTCAGCTCCGCCTCCTGTTGGCCGCCGGAGCGTCACTGAACAAAGAGGCGACAAACAGACCCCCTCCTCCAGAAAAACAGAGGCTTTCCGCCCCCACTGATTCACTAAAGTATGACTAAAGACTCAGACACTGAGGACGGACGACAAACTGTATTATAAACGAGAGACATTATAAAGAAAAGGGGCCTGTTTGAGTGGGAATGAGAGCAACCTGAGGAATCAAACGAGAAGTGCGCCCTCTAGTGTCTGTCATTTGGTACTTCAAAACTTTTTCTTATGCGTATTTTATTAAATTTTTTTACTACCGTTTCTTTAGGTGTTAATTTCGAATATATATTAATATAAAAAATAATAATAATATAAACCATAAATCTGTCCATAATCTGATATTTATGGGATTTATACAAAACATGATCCAAAGATAAAAGCTGACAGAAATTAGTCCTATCTTCACATTTCAACGTGAAAATGCTGGTTAAGATTCTCAGTCTTACAGTTCATTGTCATTAAAAAAAATTTAAAAAAAATAATCCACTGGACTCTGTTTCCAAGTTTGAGGACTTTTCGCTTCCCATCCAGGAAGCTTTTTCAATTCAAATGTAAGAAATATATAAAGCAGCTCAACACTATTTCTGACATTTGAATTGAAAAAGCTTCCTGGATTTAATTCAATTCAGTTTATTTATATAGTACCAACCCAAAACACGTTATCTGTAAGGTACTCTACAGTTCACCCAGATCATACAGTCAGTTTGGGAAACTGATCTTTCTAAGGAAAACCAGCTGATTGCATTGAAGCAATCCCTCACAGTAAGCATGCTTCTAGCCACAGTGGAGAGGAAAAACTAGGAAAAGTAAATGGATATTTGAAAATAGCAGCAACATCAGAGATGTGCAAAATGACAACAACATGTTAATTAACTGACTGAACAAAGATAGTTTCAGCAGCTCCCTTTATGTCATTGATAACATTATTTTATTTCAAATTAAGCAAAAGATGCATATATATTTATTATTTAATTGTCTGAGATGTTTAAATAGTTAATTCATTATCATTATAACATATATTTAATACTTTGCCACAATTTGGGTGTTGAAATACCTCTATCTTTTTTTCTAAATTGACAATTTATGCGAAATATTATAAACGACCTGCAGGTTACATAAGATCAGGGTTGTTTTTTGGGTCCCAGTACTTCAAGTGCTGCTGAATTATTCACCTCGGCTTTTATATATCCTTTCATTTTTTCCATACCAGCTCATACAGGGAGCATCAAGATTACCTGTTTAGAGGCAGGAGAAAACAAAATGAGCAACTTATTGAGGCCAGTTCACCATATAACCTGTTTTCTCACTGTAGGAGGAAACTGTAGGCCTCATCCATAACCAGGCTGAGCCTAAAACTCCACATACAAACAGCTCAGCTGAGATTTGAGCCTAGGATCTTTCTTACTGTAAGTGTCACTGTAGAAGCAATAACTCCAACACTGCAGACATTTCAACCATCTCTGTAAGTCAGTAGTATGATTTTGTGCCTAGCATCAACAAAACGCCTGGAGCCAAAGTAGGAATATATAATAAAATACAGATTTAATTTAATCTGAAGCTTTTTTATTTAGGTTCTAGGAAACTGTTTAACCGATTGCCTCATTTCTTGACTGAGTTTACCTCATCTGTGGTTTTAGTTATATAATTTTCTGACTCTGGCTCGAGGAAGCTGATTAGCAGGCTAAATACTAGGCCTCTATAGGGATTTAACCACTGGGCTACTTTTGTTATCATACCCACCATAAGCTAAAATCTCTTTAAAACCACTGAAACATCTGCAACTTGGAAACTAAAATGTATAAACATATGGGTTCCATGAAAAGTAGGACACACTGGAGTTTTATATTCTAGAGGATCGTATAGAATGAAATTTGAAGGATGTTCTTTTTTATTTGACCCATACATTTAGTCTTATATAAGCACTTGAATTAAAGCTCTGTGGAAAACCTGATGTAGTCTGACACCCTGACTGGATTACTCCTCAAACTCTGGATGTCACTAATATAAAACTAAATTACAGACTTTTCGTCTCTGTAAACTTTCAATACATCATTAGATTAATAAAATAAGCCCATTAAGTCAAAGAGAAATCAAATGAATGAGCAGTTGTTGGATTTTGGTATAGGAGTCCTACAACATGTCAGTCAGGCTTGTTTTTAAGAAACAGGATTAGATGACAAACAGTAACTGGAGATGAAACATGGCTGAGGTCATGCTTTAGTTCCAGTAAACATGAAACAAGTCTGCTCATACAGAGCGGAGACGTCAGTGACCCTGTGAACTGTTCATTTTAGGGATGTTTGGAGGTAAACAGCAATGATCCCATGGATCTGAGATCTGCGTAGCTACAGTATAGAGACAGAAAACGATCCAGGTCTGTTCTTAATGATGACCTGTCTGAAATATGGGAATGGGGCTGTTTAAAAAGCTGCTTTTTATTTGCATTTCAGGGCTGCTCGGTTTTCCACAGGGTCGTCCCAAAGAGTTAATAAAGCCTTTCCCACATTTCTGAATTTTTGCAGAGGTGGGTAGAGAACTCAGACATTGGACTCCAGGAAGGGTAGAACAGCCCAGCTGAGATTTGAGCCTAGGATCTTTCTTACTGTAAGAGTAGCACCAATTTATCCTATTTTTACTCACAGAGGAGTGAAAATGTGGTTAAAATAGGCCCCACAAGTACTGAGTAATTTATCATAACATCTAATACACTATTTCTATATGAAAAAAACACACAAAAAGAAGCAGTTTTATTGATACAATTACTTTGGTCTTCGGCGCTCAGACCTCGGCAGGAAACATTAGCTGCAGAATTTGCTTTGATGTGCATAAACAGGGGTAAATAATAGGGATGTTTCCCCCCCAGGCCTGGAAAACTGGCGGTGGAGTTGGAGAGATGATGAAGTTGGTCAGTCCATCCACTGGACAAAAAAAAAACATAATCTAGATAAGTCATTTTTTCTTAAAATTAGTGCGCTTGTTCTTAAATTGAGAAAGTAAAAGAGACATTTTTTCAATGGAACAAGACTATTTACATCTTATTTCAAGTGCATTTTATCTAAATATCTTATTCCAAGAGTAAAAATACTAATTCCATTGGCAGATCATCTTATTTACCAACTCAAATTAAGGGCAAATACACTTAATATAAGACATTTTTACTTATTTGTAGATCGTTTTTCCAGTGTGACTGCCGAGATGGAGTCCTTGAGCTGTATGAAGAAATCCGATGGGCTTTTTATGAACTTCACTTTAGGTACTATAAATACTATTTCTATTTTTTATTTGAATATTAATCCAAAAGCTATGATCTCCATTTTAATCATTATAGGTAAGGAAAAAAAACAGTTCATGAAAAAATGATAGCAATTTTATTTTGGTGTAATGAAGTTTAGTCGCAGATTCCAACTATAGGACATGAAGTTGGTCAGTCCATGCACTGGAAAAAAACATAATCTAGATTAGTAATTTTTTCTTAAAATAAGTGCATTTGTTCTTCAATTGAGAATTATTATTATTTCAAATGCATTTCATCTAGATATCTTATTTCAAAAGTAAAAATACTAATTCCATTGGCAGATCATCTTATTTACCAACTCAAATTAAGGGTAAATACACTTAATAGAAGACATTTTTACTTATTTGTAGATGGTTTTTCCAGTGTGCTTGAGCTGTGTGAAGAAATCCGGTGAACGGATACTAGTGCTTCACTCAGGGACCTGGAAGATGGAAGTCCAGCTTCAATAACACAGGTTGCATGAACCTGTTCATGATGAGCAAGCATGAAGCGACAGTGGAAAGGAAAAAAATCCCCTTTGGGAAGAAACGTCTGGCAGAACCAGGCTCTTCTGCCCCCAAATCATTGTTTTAGAACCACCTACTACAGATGCATGTTTTTGCACAATTCACTTTAGGTAAAACAATATTATTTCTATTTTTTATTTGAATATTAATCCAAAAGTTATGATCTCCGAATCATTTTAGGTAAGGAAAAAAAACTGTTAATGAAAAAGTGATAAAACTTTTAGTCTGTTAGCAATTTTCATTTGGTGTAATGAAGTTTAGACGCAGATTCCAACTATAGGATTCATCCCAGCATTACCTGCATTCAATCCCCTCATCATTCATCTCTCCTCTAGTCAATCACTATCATTCCTCTTCAGTCAAACATCCTGCAAGGTTCGCATAAAGCTCTCCATTCACAGTCTCTCCTGTTCTTAGGCTATTCTGGCCTCAACTCCACCAATTCCGAGGAAAGACGTATTGAATCCTAATCTCTCAATGATGATCAAAGCTCATCCTCATTCACAGCTTCAATGTTTGTTTTTTCTGCTTGCCTGTGGGTCCAAGCGACAAAGAACTGTCAGATCATCAATAAATCTTTATAGCCAATTCCCCTTAAATTAGTAGATTAACATGAATTATTCAAACATGAGTCGACCTGCTAACAATCAGCATTTGGTTCCCTTCCCATTGGCAAAAAAAGCTGGTCTAACCCCTCACTGGCAACTGCGTGGCCTGTTTTCTGAGTATAAATCAGCCTTTATTGTGCTTTATTGTTTAATTCTTTTGTCCCTCTTAATCCCTCTCACCAGAGCTGTGCCATGTTTATGAAACGTAAGCAGAGTAGTTTGAACCTGCTAGATCAGACATGGCTGGCGAGGCGCGTTGACGCTCAATGGTATCACGTAAATTAACAGGTCGACCGGGTTCTGATGTTCACAGGGTATAGGCCTGGTTATCCTCCAGCAGTGCAGTGTGTTGCAGTGAGCTTGTCGCAGATATTTTTGATTTATGCCCGCCAATATTGAAGCGTGGTCTGCGCTATGTTATTTTCACGCCACAACGCCAGAGGAACAAATCAGGAATCCAGCGCTGTGGGTCTAGATAACGCACCGGGTGCAGGAGGCACATTTGTGTATGAATTCACCTCGCGACACACACGCAGACAACCTGGTTTCTGAGTATAAATCAGCCTTATGCCGATCTGAGTTTCCGAGTATATGCCTGACGCATGGATTTTAACATGCTGGTCTACCTTCCCGAGTCGTTAGACACGCCTTCCACACGGGTCAAAGTAGCCAAGGTTTCCACTCCAAATAACAGATTGTTTCATAAATATCCATTTTGTATACATGGAAATACATACTAATCAGTCTATTTCTGAAACAACATTCATTGTTTGATTTGCACAAAAGGGTGACCTTTATTCATTTCCATAAAAGTTAAAATGTAAGCTAAGGTTTCTTTCTTTTGATGTCTGATATGAACTTTCAGCAACACTTTAAATAAAAAAGGAGCTGCAGTAGTATATATTTTGCTCATTTAGCAAAAATTGTGACCCAGTTTCCTTTATACTGGTAGAGGAAAAATGAAAAAATGAAAGTGCCAGGACAGTGTTTCCACTTTCCTTCTGGAAAACTTCCAGGTTTCTCTACCAAGATTCTTTAACTAATAATGTTGTCTCCTAGGAAAGGTAGGGTTATGGAAAAACTTTTAATTACAAATGTGTAATTAGATGCGGTGTCTGGGTCTATAGAATGTGTTGCATTTTCCAAGGCCATTGAGGCGATGGATACAAGCCCAGAACACAAATCAGCAGTGAAAAAAACCCAGATATTTATTTCCCTCACCTAGGACAAAAAAACTACCAAAAAAACAAAAACAAAACAGACCTCAGAAGAATTTAGTTTAATAAGCTTCCTTTTTGTTATTGTCAGACTGCGACATCTAGTGGCTAGAAGGCAGAACAACATCATTTTAGATTCATTTTAAAATATGATTGTTAAAAAAGTTTAAAACAGGGTTCTGTTAAAATATATAACACATTAGATGGCTGTTCAAATATGTACTGACAACTGAACAGGTTAATCTTTTCCAAGTCAATTTGCTCAGTGTAACTCCTTTTTTTTTCTTCTCTCTACTCAACCAGTAACTAAGGAAAGTTCTGTTTTTAACCATAAGTGGGTTTCTGCCCTATGGACTAAAATTGATGGTTCCACAGGAGAGGAGCCTGATAACTAAAAGATCTGCCTCCCATTCTACTTTTAGAAATTCTAGAAACCACTAGTAAACCTGCAGATTGAGAGTGAAGTGCTCTGTTAGGAACATAATGAATGATCAGATCTCTGATATCAGATGGAGCTTGGTTATGTAGGAATTTATATGTGAGAAGGAGGATTTTAAACTCTAGTGTGGATTTAACAGGAAGCCATAAGAAGCTAGGACAGATATGATCTCTTTTTAATTTTTCATCAGAACTCTAGCTGCAGCATTTTCGATCAGCTGAAGGCTTTTAACTAAAGTCTGTGGACTTCCCTTGATAGTAAAGAATTACAGCCAGTCCAGTTTAGCCTTGAAGTAACAAATCCAAGGAGTAGCTTATCAGTCTCCCCCCCTGGACCGAAATATTTCTAATTTTTCAAATATTTCAGAGATGGAAAAAGGAAATTATAGATCTTTTTAGTTATCAGGCTCCTCCTCCTTGGAACCAACTACCAGATTTAGTCCTTGGAGGCAGACACCCTCTGCCCACTCTTGTAGTACAGGGGCTTAAAATTTCCTTTTTGATAAAGCTATATAGTTAGTGGCTCAGGTTATCCTGAGCTATCTCTATAGTTCTGCTTCGCTATAGGCTTAGACTGCTGGAGGACATAGGGGACCCCTTTTTTCACTCATCTGCTTCATTCTATCTCCTATTCTCCCACCCTGCAGAATCTATTGATTTCACCTCTGAGGCTTTCTGCTCTCTGCTTTTTTCTCATAGTAGCTTCATCTGGGTCTGTTCTTGTTTGTCTGGTGACTCCATCCTGGAGAGAAATATCAGCTGTGCTGCTGCCATCAAAACCTCTGTTTGTGAATGTTGGAGCTTGTTTTGTTTTTTAGTGTAGTCCTGGTTCTCTGACTGAGAACTCTCTTTCATCCTCAGGAGCATTATATGATAATGATCTGTCTTTTGGGGGAGGAGAACTGTTAGAATATTCCTAAAGGTTATCAAAAAGTGATAAGAGAGGACAGGGTTTTGAGCAGTAGTGTAGTGGTCCCTGGAGAAGTTGGTATACTCGCACTCTTTTTTTAATGCAGCTCAGAAACACTGAAATGTCAGACTGCGTTATTTATTTTACTGAAAAATTGGATAATCCTGGATAATCCAAATGAATTGGAATTCATCTTTGAAATTATTCAATAAAACAATACATAACATAACAAAATCTAATATAAAAATGAATTTACAACACATCAAAAGTTTTATCCTAACCCAGTGCTGTCGAGCCCTGACATGTTATTTGCCTAATTTATAAAGTCCAACAATAGAAATGGCCCACGCCCACCTAGCATAGTTGATGTTGTCATCCAAAGTTGTACCGACATCTTTAAAGGTGAAGAGTCACCTTTCTCTTCACTGACAGCATCTGGTCCATCAGGGATGGGGGGCAGAGCGGGCATCAACATTAGGCTTAACTGTAACAGCGTAGCATTGCTAACATTAGCGGAACTGTTGGCTAATGTTAATTAACGAGGACATTTGTAATCTGAAAATGAAAGTGTTGTTTGACTAGCTCGGTTCATATTACTGATTCTTTGCAAATACTAAATGCAAACCATTTAAACTAAACCCATAAATGTTATTTCATATGTTAGCAATATCAATCTCAGGCCCCTCTGCCTCCGATTGGTTCACTGGTCGTCATGCCTACAGTTAACCAATGTAATCAGTAATGCCAGAGAGTACTAGCCAATTAGAAGCAGAGCAGCGCAAGTGATGGCTTCACCGTCCTAGGAAAAAATGGGAAATTTGGCCCGGAAATTCTGCTTAATAGTGCAGATCATGGGGGATTTAGAAGTGGGTATACACAATGCCAATAGAAAAATAAGTGGGTATACCCATGTATACCCTGGACTGCATCTCTGGTTGTGATGAAGAAATGTTATTTCTTCACTTTCAATGCTTTATGTCCACACAAGGTCCAAAGTATGAAGATGAGAATGTGTGGCACTATTCACATTTTGACAAAGCCAATCGAGTCCATCTAAGATAGCATTAAAGGCTGTATTTAAGCTATCACCTTCAATGTCAGCATGGATGTTAAAAATCCCCACTATGATGACCCTGTCAGTATTCAACACCAAATCAGATAGGAACTCTGGAAAAATCTTCCAAAGATTCATCATAAGGACCTGGTGACCTCGTGGTGTGATTAATGGTTCAAAGGGGTTAGTAATTATTAAAGCCACATGCAAGGCATGGGCCCACCGCTACTATTGCACATATTTATTCTGGCGTGATATTAGGGGCCACACGTCGAAGGTATGGCCCACCTATTGCTATTGCATATATTTATTCTGCGGAGATATTATTAGGGGCCACATGCCAAGGCATGGCCCACCTATTATTACTATTGCAACATATTTATTCCTACCGCATATTATTATTATTATTATTAGCCCATGCCGAAGGCATGGCCCACCTACTACTATTGCACATATTTATTAGGGGGGCCACAGGAAGGCATGGCCTACCTATTACTATTGCACATATTTATTCTCCGTATTATTATTATAATTCTCCCGTATACCCAAAACTCGGCGCGAGAACTAGTCCCGCACGGTTTATGGATCGGCCTTCAAGTTGGCATCACACGCTGCCGGGACCAATGGGGCTTACAAGTGCGTTTTTGTATATAACTTTCTTTATTAGTCCGGTGGTTTATGTAATTTATTAGCTTAAAACGCCGCGAAAAACGTCCCATAGGAAATGAATGGGGAGAGGGAAAAAAAAGCATAAAAACAACACCTCACTGTGTCGGCATACATTCACCTAGAAAAACAGCTTCTTAGCTCAGTTTGTAGATAAATCCTTCGGCTGCCTTTAAACTGAAGACGGTATGTTGATAACTGCTACGGTTTTTGTATAATCAGACCCTCAAGCGCCACAAAGCTTACAAAAATCCACCCATCTAGAGTGGGAGAGACTGAAAAGCTAGAGTGTGAGGCAGCCGCTTTTAAGACCAAAAAACATTTTAAA
>JAGKQL010000017.1:3844318-3855778 GCA_018398635.1 Cyprinodon brontotheroides
GTAGAAAATGAAGGCTAATCATGTTTTGGGTGTACTATTCCTTTAATCACAGGTCTACATTTCTTGGATTGTCTTTGAGCGGGTCAGAAGGTTTAGGTTTCAAACACTCCAAAACAATCAAACATGCAAATCAGTGATGGATATATTTAAGAATATGTTTAATTGATTCCATACAAAAAAGTTAGCAAAAAGACTGGAAGCCATTGCATTTTATTACAGTGAACACTTTTAAATGTAAGCTGAGATAATTTCTTAATTGTTTTCAAATTGCATATTAATCATGCATTGTTAAAATAATGTAACCGTTGCTGCCTCTTGTCCAGAATTCTTGAAAAACAAAGTAATTTATTCCATTTAATTCCTGGTTAAATAAAGGTTAAATGCAAATAAAAGATAATATTTCAATGAAGCGTCATTTTTTATTGTTGTATTGAATTCTTCCACGAGGTGGCAGCATTACTTAGTTTAAAAGTGATGCTGTGAAAAGCAAACAGGAGCAAAGCTTTTAACAAAGGTTCTCTCTGTAATATACAAAAACTCTCTTAAAAGCAATCTCATGAAGTAATTTTGTATAACTGCATGTGGTGTATTCACTGAATACACCACATGCATCTGGCTTTCAACTATTTTAGATAAAAGAAAAAACATAAAACCAAACCGATGTATTAAAGATTCCTTGAAATGAGAGTTAGCCCCCTTTATCTCCTACGTTTTGAAAGGCTAGATAATTTGGTGGGTAATTAGGAGTCATGAAAGAGCAGATAATAAAGGAGTGCAAGGTGCAGTGACGGTCATTTCACAGCTCAAACAGAAACCAGAATGGATTCATTTCTGCTCTAATGTGAGCCATAAAAGCCTCACCAGCCTTTTAATTATGGCCTACATGAAAAGTGTTGCTTTACACGATAAAAAAAAAACTGTGTCAATTAGTATGCAGAACAATGTTAAAATATCAGAAAATTAATCTACACAGCACTTTGAATTAAAAGTTTGGTTCTGGAATAAGTGGGGCAGGCCAGCTGAGGATGCTATTGTATGTGGTCTAAATGAGTCCTTTGTAAGCATCGCTGGAAAGCAATTAAAGCAGGGATTGGAGTGCGGTGGTGTTCTCCTCTAACTTGTCACTGTTATGTTCTGGAAATGGGGGGAAGAAAAAAAAAAACCCTCTGTCTGCTATCTGTCCAAACTGCAGCTCAGGCTCATTTATGCTGCGGTGTCTTGTAGTAAATCTGCCTCTGAAAGGAAAAAGCAGGGAGAAAGTGAAGTTATGGCAGCGAGCCACAGGAAGTCCTGTTTACTCCTGTTATTGTTATGGAAGAGATGAGCTTATCTGATACCTCGCTCTCATTAATGGCTCTGGATGCAGCTTGAATGTAAACGCTGCCTCAGGCCGTGATTCACTGCAGAGTCACATCAGCTCTGTCTGTATCTTCCTGACGCCTCGGTTGCTGCTCATCTCTGTTATGGTTACTTTTGCAAACACACTTCGAAAAGACGTTAACCTAATATGATATTTTAGCAGACTAAATACAGTGTATCCTGAAAACCTTCACCCTGCTTTGCAATGTAAAAAATTGGACCCAGTAAATAATTTAAAACCATTTCCCACTTTTTTTGCAAAGATGGGACAGTTGAGCTAACTGGGAATGTATTCTTATTCTGTATGAAATCTACTATTCTCTATTCACTTACAGTACTCAGAGGTGTCAAGTAATGACAAGTAATTAAACTTTAACACATTATACTTTAGTATGCTTACTTATTTTTGGGAGGGAAAAACAAAAAATTAGTTATTTTTTACAAAATAAAATAGAGGGGGACCTGAATGTATATCTGGTTGGTGCAAATAAACTGATGGTAAGGATGCGTGCTTCCGGGACAGATTGGGTGTGACCTACACAACCCTGTACCTGTCAGGGTTTGGTTGAGAGTTTGGAGGACCCAAATGCAGAGGCAGAGAAGCTGAGGTGATGATACTTGTAGTTTAATTATGAAAATGGATTAACAAAGACAGTCCAAAAATCCAACTAAAAGCAACAGACCAGAACCATGGAGACATCAAAAGGAAAACACGTAGAAGGAGCCAGGAGAGGCTAGGGAACAGCAGGCTCTATGCAAGCTCCACTACTTCCTGATATTTAATGCAGCTCCTTTGTTTCATCTTGCTCTTTCATGGATTGGATGCGTATTCTGATTGAAATCAGGGTGTATGACCTAAGTAACTGGCCAGACACACCGCGGATTATAATCTGTGCATCCAGTAATTAAAGACAGGAAAACAAAGGAGCCGCTAGGCTGAGGTTTAGGGAGCTGTGCGATAGAGCCCAGTGCAGCGATGACAGAAAACCAGCAACAACAGAGGAACAACAAAGAGTGAGAGCAGAGGGAGAGCATGTAGCATGACAGAGACAAAGGCAAGAGCTAACAGAGCTGAAAAGGGGCAGGTGGTGAGGGAGACAACGAGGAGCCAAGTGTAGAAGGAACACAGAAAGGAACACACAAGAGGGCAACAGAAGACAACATGAGAACTAACATAAATCTAGAAATCACAACAAAATAGGAATTAAACCAATAAAACTACTAGAAAACAAGAAGCAAAAGTAAAGCATAACATAAACAAAACCATTTGACAGTAACTTCTGTTTCCAAAGGCCCTATAAGCTCACGCATAAGACCATGCATAAGCCTTTACTAGCAGTGATTTGAAATGGATTTCTCTAAATAGCATGCCAAACTTTACCTCTCGATTAAAAAGGTTGCAACCAAGGCATCGGGGGGAAGCCCAAACTGTGAATTCAGTGTACGACATAGTGTGAAAGAATCTCCCCAAAACACTCTGGTCTTGTTTCTCTCTTCTAAGACTTTTTCTCTTACAACCCTTGGACATTTTCAAAAAAAAACAATGAGAAAGGACTTACATAAACATATCACCTCAAAGACTGACAATTAGAAGGACCACTTATTTAGAAGAACCACTTTCGGGAAATAAAATAAAAATCCTCCACTACACCTTTAAAGTTCAATACAGCATAAAAAATATGACAACAAATGTGCAGAAAACTCATTACAGTACTTGAAAACATTTATCAAGTAGGCTAAACAGCAAAACAGGTGAAACCTGCAAAGTAATAAAAAAACAAACTTAAAAAATGTAAACAACTCAAATTAATATAGGAAACCCTTAGTGACAAAAATAACAGAATTTGGAAACACTCATAAAATAAAACCAATATTAGGCTTAAGGCAAAACAAGGAAAAAGTCCAAACAGAGAAAATAACGTTAAAAAGTAAAGAAAAACTCTGCAGCAGCCTAACTACAGAGATTTTCTGCTAGATCTAAGTCTAGAATCTGGCTAATCTAACAAAACTTTCATTTTCTTTATTCTTTGTAAATTTTAATGCTAACCTTGATTTATCACCACCTATTTTATCTATTTTTCCAACAGGAAACATAGAAAAAACTGAATTGTGTGTGAAATTTTTCACAATCCCACCTGTCTTGGCGAAAAGCAAAGCTGATTCATTTCACTGCCAACTGTTTTCAATGTACCATACGATCAGCAGCCAATTCTAAAGCTGGAAAAAACAGAAATCTAGATAAGTCATTAGTTGTTAAAATAGGTGTATTTGTTCTTGGATTGAGGAGGTAAAAGAGACATTTTGCCAATGGAACAAGACAATTTGCACTTAAAATAAGAAAACACAATTGCATTGTCTTATTTCAAGTGCATATGAGCTAAATATCTTATTTTAAGAGGTAAAAATACTCATCCCATTGGCAAACTAATTTATTTACCTACTCATATTAATGGTAAATACACTTAAATTAAGACCTTTTTACTTCTTTCTAGATCTTTTTTTTTCCAGTGATAACTGAAGTCCTTTTCTGGACCATAGTTTTGTTTTCCTTTATCTTCACTACCAGCCACTACTCTGTTGTATCAGGGGGTAGGAACTCATTAGCAAACACAGTGTGAATAAGAAGAGCTGTGGTTAAAAACATAGATCTTAAAGTCTACGTCAGCCAGCTTCTTACTTCTGGGTGGTAACTTTGCCAGAGGCGGTTGACTGAAGCTCATTTCCCTAAAACATCCTCTGTTAATTAAACAAATGAGCGTAATAAAGGAGAGGAAGGGAATAGGAGAGGCCTGTATTATTCCCATGTTAGGTAGAACTTCATTAATATTTAAACACCCTATGGGTTTCTGCCTATTTCTTGCCAGTAATAAGGTGGAGGCAACAGTGCTGGCAGTGCAGTGTTTGGATGAATCTTCCTTTCGCTTTGGTTAAACGTTAAAAAAAGGAATGCCAAACCAAAAAACGAGATGTTCTCTGGATTTTTCCTGACTGAGCTCGTTAAAGACGATGCATGTTTGGCTGTTTGGCAAACATCTGTGTGAAAGGAAGACGTTCCTCTTTTAATGGCTTTGTAAGGAAGCAGACATGAAAACTATAAAACTTGGCTTTCCAAGCTTTAATGGCGACTCTCAACAAGAAACATTAAATACTGTTTTATTTAACACTAAAGAATGAGGAAGAAGCAATTTTTATTTCACTGGTTTTTATTTTTTTATGGGGTTTTTTAGGAGTTATTAAACATCTTTTTCACTGATTCTGCTTTTCTGTTATTCAGTTAATCTGAAATGATCTTCTAGTTTTAAATATCTCAGGGTTTCATACGGTGGCCCTGAAATTTTGACTACAACTACAAAATCTAGCACTTAACATACACATTGAAAAAGGAAATGCACTTAGCTACATTGAGAAAACACGACTACATTAACCTGGGAAAAGGTGGTACCAATTAAAAGAGGCACATGAGACATTGCTGGAATTTAGACGGCGGGTTTGACCACGCCCGAACCCGGAGGAAGTTCGCGTGGGTCACGAACAGTCCAGCTTCTTTTAAGTGTGGTAATCTTCGGTAGTGTGCATCAAACTAACTGAAATTTCGTGTTTAGTCTTGAGCATATCCAGTATAAGCGCAAAATAAGCGTATGTACCGATTCGCTAAATATTCCTGGATAATAGCAGCTATGTTTTGGAGATTGCGGTAATATATGTTTTCAAAACGCGGTGGGACTTCAGAATGACTTCGGTTCAGCAAGCGGCGTCCGTTAATCAGCGATGTCTCATGTTCCCACTGGTACCTACCTTTTCGGGAAGGATTGAAATGCTAATTGTGTTTTCCGTAATGTAGTTGTGCGCTTCGTAGTATGTTGCAGTTTGCACTTCAGGGCCACCCGTAGTTTTCAATACCCGGTGTACGCATTGCTAAATTAAAGAAATATTACAAAGATTAAAGTTTGAAAACATCAGTCTGTGTGTAATACATCTATATATTACATCTATATATAAATGTTTTCTGCCCTAATATCAAGAGATTCATTAAAATATCAATATCAATGGCTTTGTTGATCAAAATGTAAAATCTGTTTAACTGATCAATAATCTCTGACCACTGGAGACACATTTCCTTGATAGTTTTCATTACCCCCTTTGTCTCTTTCAACCTCCATACTAAACCTTGAAGCCCTTCCTCACCTTTGCATACAGCTTTTTAAATAAGTTTTCATTTATATGCTTTTTTAGAATGTCATAAATTGGACTTAAGGTTGTTGTTTATGTTGACTGGAGCATTTAGGGGGAAAATCTCAACTTGGGGACCAAAAAATGCTGATTTAGAAATATTCTCCTGACCTGGATACACATGAGGAACCAGGAGAATCTAAGGATGAACAGAGGAGCTAGATACAGATGAACAATCGATGAACGAGTACAGGAGCCAGCAAAGGAGTTACCAAGACAACCATCGGACTCCTGAGATTGAGAAAGATGAACTAAACTAACCAAAACACAACGAAGCCAATCTCAGGTTAAAGTGCAAGACTTTTCAAGATTCATAATCAAGAGTTCTTTGGCCTTAACTCTTCTTCAAGGATACTAAATGTTAACAGTTAGTGTTGGGATGTTTATAGGAAGGAAGGAAGGAAGGAAGGAAGGAAGGAAGGAAGGAAGGAAGGAAGGAAGGAAGGAAGGAAGGAAGGGAGAGGAAGGAAGGAAGGACTTCATGAAAAAAGTGTAACATGTAACTGTTCATTCAAACTAATGCTTTTCACTTTCTAAACTTGATAAAATTATTGATTTGATTGTGTAACTCATTCTTTTTGGATTTTGAGACATCAAATTTGATTTAGGGGGAACTAAATACAGGACCCAAAACAAAGTTTTTGATTTCCCTCATTATGTATGTATTTATTTATGACCTGCAGGTAATTTTTTTTTTATTTGAGTCACATGTGACCTGCGCTTTGCATGCAGTCGGAGCACGATGCAAGTCCAAGTCCCAGACCATGACAGATTTGCTCAGTGCCCCACTGCTGCCTTGCAGCAAGAAGGTTGTGGGTTCAGTTCTTGGCCCGAGATATTTATGCAAGGAGTTTGCATGTTCTAACTGAGCATGCGTGGGTTCTCTACGGGTACAAAGGCTTCCTCCTACAGTCCAAAAACATGATTAGGTTAATTGGCTTCTCTATTTTCTCCGAGTGTATGAATGGTTGTGTTGCCATACGATGGACTGGCAACCTGTCCAGGGTGTATAGAATTTTTAAGATGGGAAATGGAAATTATTTTTGAAGTCAAGTCAAATGATATGTTAAAAATCTAATTTGATTATATTTAAATTAACTGGTTTCTATACAAACATTAATTCTTGTTAATGCAGTTCAGAGAAAGTATATTAGGTTGGTCCAATGTCAACATTGTCATGATGGGTTCTCAAGTGGAGACCCAGTACTGCAGAACACCACAAGGCGGACACGAGGATAAAAGTTCAACAATTCATTAAGCACAACACAATATGAACTCGGGGATCTGGTTCTGGGCCTGGGTTCTGGCTCTCACTGGAGTCTGGCGCAGAGACAGAGCTGTTATGAACTGCTGGCAGGGTTTGGCTTTACATGAGCTCAGATAGTACCTTGAGGGTTCTTGAGTAATTCCTCCTTGGGGAGTTTCTGTTGTCTGGAGAAGAGTTTATCAGCAGAGTCCCAGATGTTTCCAGCTGCCTCCCGGCGTCCTTGGACAGACTTTAGTTTGGTTCTTCCAGCTCTAGTCCTGAGCTGCTTGGGATTTCAGAAAGTCTTCAGGGTTTGGCTCAGGATGGCTTGCCTCGGCAGGTTAGCTCACCAAGAGCTTTCCCAGATGAGCCACTGGTTTCCTGGGAACACAGAGAGAGTAGCTAGGAATCCATCTGATTAAAGGTCATGGAGACCACTCAGGAGCAATTATTTAGCTGACCAACTGAACAACAACACTGGCGGGCAAGTGAGGTGGGGTCTTGGCTACGCTTATGTAGTGGATCCCTCTGATGGTCTTGATGAGCTGCACCTTGTGCAGGAGGCTTAACAGAGGATCCGATACACGGCGGACTCTGCTGGAGAAAGATGGGATTTTCTCCAGCTCCCAACAAATATATTAGTTTGGTTAATTTAATCAGCTATTCAGGCAAAATCATTTGGAACAGGGCAAAGTACTTTTAAGTTGTGTCAGGGTGCAATAATATTGTTTACATCAACATAATATAATCAGAGTCATAACAAGCGATTAAAATTTCAGATTCTGTGCATGTAAAATATTTTAGATGTGATATGTGGACATCATTTTGTTCAGTTTGAGCAAGGTTATACAGTGTTCACTGTAATTACTAGACATCTTAAGTCTGTAAAGGAAGCTTTCAAAAAATACCATGGCCTGAGGGAACTAAATTGTATGGTTTCTGATAAGTTACTGAGTAAACAGGCTCCACACAGAAAACCCAGTAAACACTAGATTTAGACAACTTTATTGTCATTTTGTATGCGCAGATTGTATACAAAACAAAATTTTGTACATACAGCTTTCAGACGGTGAATGAGCAGCAGCTCAGCAGTGAAATGACTATGAAATGACATCTACTGAAATGTTTCTGAGCACTTTCTAGAACACCTCCAATCCGTCCATGAGAGAAGTCCTAACAGTAACCTGTGAAAATCCTGTGATTTACTTTTTATAGTCAGGATAAAAAGCGAACAGCATCATGTTGCTTTTGTTCTCTGTAGTTCATCCCTCCTCAGCTCTCCCTCCATCCCACAAGTTTGCTTTAATGAGGGAGTCTGCATGAATGTCTGACTTCACACTCCGTTCTCACTGTCAGGGTGTGTGATTGGAGGCAGCTGTGCAGGTTCCTGGATTCATGAGGGGAAAAAAAGAATTCATAGGGTTGCTTAACCAAGCTTTTTCCAAAAAAGAAAAAAATCCCTGCATAATATTGGAAATTACAGTTTTTAGATTAAGGAGAAGCACTGAGAGATAAAAGCTTTGGCAATAAATATGAGATCTATGTTGTAAGCATGTTTATGTTGAGCTATAAATAGTTTTCTCCTGAAACTTTCCTCCTTTTTTCTTAATGAAATGAAGGAAAGAAACCATTTTAGCACAGCGTTGATCAAACTTTACTGCGTGTAAGTTTAACAGAAATTTAGTTAATTGTTGCTTTGAAATATATATGCATGTCATGTGTATCTGGTGGAAAAAATGGCGTTGGACTTTGCTAAATTTACTTTAACTGAGATAAATATATGAAGAATAGAATTAGGAGTTTGTATTTATTTCATTTTGTACTATTTTAGGGTGAAGGCTCCTCTAAGAGCACCATTAATATCTCAGCTGCTTGACAGTGCTGCTGCTAACAAGTATTTCTGTCTCCTTTGGGGCTTGGAGCAACTTTTGAAGAGCTCCAGTAAGCCTGACTTTTATCTCAAAGCAAACAACAGCTTTCTGTTGGACTTGCATTCTCTGTAGGCCTCCTCTGGCCTCTCTAGTCATCCTCCTGTTTGTTTCCTAACAGCCAGAGAAAGAAGAACGCAATATTATACATTGAGGGACGTTCTTTCCCCCCCCACAACACAACTCATATCTCCCTTTGGTTGCAGGGCCTGGGATCTCATCTCTTTGTTCCGGCCCCTCAGAAATCAGGTGGCCCTCAGCCATCCCAGCTGTCTGTCGGGTGTCGTTGCGCATCAACGTCAAGCAGGGGGTGTAAAAGAGAATCACTCAGTTTTACATGCTACATTTGCCTTTAATCGAGGGGAAATCGTGTGCAGAGCTGAGGCCCCCCAAATAGAAATCTCCGGCAACACTTGTGTGCATGTGTAATTAGCGCAGTAAGTCTCCTAATTAGCTTGTTGTGTTGTCAGTGGTGATAGCAGCATCCGGATGCGAGCGCTGGGTTTGGAGTAAGGTGGTGGGTTGTGATGGTGGGGGGGTGCAGCAGATGGCAGCGTGCTGTCTCCCAGGCACGCAGCCGTGGAGCCACGAGGCAGAGGCTGTGTCAGACGCTCCACAGCCAGGAGCTGCAGATCCCCCCCCCCCAATTTCAGCTTTCCTCCATCGAGGTTAAGAATAGAGGAAGTCTTGTCACATTGCATGTAGGAACATCCAGTGTTCTGAGGGTTGATACACGCTGAGAACAAACAAACGGCTGTGCTGCCTCCATGTTTGCTGCTTTTCCTCTAGTTATTAGTCCCTTTTGGTCAGATTCTGTCACAGATCTGCATCGCCTGTAGTTGAGTTTTTCGACCTCAAGTTGACAGAAACCAGTGTGGAGCCTATTATTTGGTCCCCTTCCAGACGGAAAACACGGGCTACCATCAGATTACTCCACAATTCTGTTATCATTAAAGATCCTCTGCAGTCTGATCTGTTTTTGTTTTTTTTTCTCCATGTCACAGAAGGAAGGACAAAAATGTTTTTAATGAGATCACCAGGATAGGATGTGGATTGTGACAACATGTACAGGAGAGTAACACTGGGTTATGTTCAGGTTTTAGTCTGACATACTAACTCTGGGAAACTGTCAGTTGTTGTTACTCAGTGCAACTAAAATTGTGATATTTGGCTCTAATCACCCCGGAGGACCTGCATGGGATCTGATCTGACGTTCAGAACAAAAGGCGTTCCAAGCAGCTCGTCCTCCTCCAGATGTTGAATCTGATTTGGAAAGAAAAGGTGATTTTGTGGGGGTTGGGGGAAAAAAGGGGAGGGGGGGGAAGGAAGAAGAGCAGCTGCTGAACAAGAAAGAGGAGTCGACAGGGACGGAGAGATTTCCGAGCAACGCCGAAAGGTGACGCAGAAGCACACACATGGTTAGAGGGCAGAAACAGCGAGGGGCAAGGTGTTCTCTGTGTCACATGACGGGTTTTTTTCCTCGTTTTCTTCGCCCTGAATCACATTTCATCCTCATGTTTACAGCAGAGCAAAGAGGTTTTCCTCATTTCTGTTCATGAGTGAAAACATAAAAACAACAAAAACAACAAAAAACAGATCAGGCATTAAGAAAAAATGTGATTGTTAAATATAAATTACAAAACAAATATATAATTAGGCCCTGAAAAAGTTTATACTTTTCTCTCTATGTCATCCATATTTACTGACACTCCTGGTGATGATGTATAAAAGTATACAGTTCATTTATTCTTTAGTGCAGAAAACAAAAATAAGGAAGCATTGATTCCGAAAATGAGTTAAAAGAAAACAAAGCTTTTTTTAAATATCATCTTTTGTTTTGTTTTTGTTTGTTTTTTATCAAAACACAGATTAGTAATTATCTGTGCCCCTCCTGTCAGTACTTATAAAGCCCTGTTTTGGCATTGAAATAACACTTATTCCTTTAACAGTTTAAAATAAATTTGACCAACTGTTCAATTTTACCAACTCCTCATCAGGTTTAAGCTCTTAACCCTCCATCTTATAGAGAAATCATCATTTTACATTATACAGACCACTGGTCAAAGTTTTAGGCGCTCATCTGGGATTTTTTTTCTTACTTTGCATCTTTGGGCATCAGCAAAATTTGGAACATTTAGCTGCTCAATTTAATTCAGTCCTGTTTATTTATGCAGAGCCAATTCAAAACATGTCATCTTAAGGCACTTTGCAGTTCAGTTGTTACTTTTATTATTTTTTTAATAGCTAAAGAAATCAGACTCAAAGCTTAATTGGATAGATATTAAGAGAGAAATATCCTGTTCAGAGGTGATGCTGATAAGGCTATGCAGAAAATCCACGGCTGATATTTCTCTCCGGGATGGAGTCACAGCCAAACAGGAACAGGACCAGATGGAAGCTACTATGAGAAAAAGAAGCAGAGAGCAGAAAGCAAGACATCCAGTTAGAGAGATTGAACTTCTTCAGATTCTACAGAATGGGAGAAGGATAGAATGATGAAAAAGGGGGGTCCCTATGTCCTCCAGCAGTCTAAGCCTATAGCAGCATTACTATATAGGAACAAGATCCAGGATAACCTGAGCCACTCTAAACTACCCTTGAAAGTAGACAAGGGTGTCTTCCTCACTGACTAAAGCCTGACACTTCCTCGAGACTTAAAGGAATAGTACACCCAAAACATGATTAGCCTTCATTTTC
>JAGKQL010000017.1:3860778-3894907 GCA_018398635.1 Cyprinodon brontotheroides
TAAAAATCAGTTTACTTTTTTTTTTTTTCAGTGGCCCTAATCCTCTTGCGTAGTGCCCCCTTTAGCATATCTGGAAATGATAAAATGATCAGGTACTAAGAGGGTAGAAAACACAGATTTCAAACCGCCGGTGATCATTGGAAAAAGGTGAAATGGAAAAGCTTTTTGTAGAAAAACAAACTACAGCTTTTCTGCTTTCATGTGATTCAGAAAGGCAGCCACTAACATCATATTTTTTAAAAAGCTTCCACCAGCTTTTTTCCTTTTACTTCTGTTTACTTTATATTGCAGCATCTTTTCCTTTGCATTTGTTTTGTCGATTGTAGGTTTTTGTCTATTTCGTGTTAATCGCAGTGTTTCTATATTACATCTAAATACACATTTAGTGTCTGTGTTTTGAGGAGTGTGAATCGTCCAGATGTTTACTCATTTGCACCTCACTGGAAAAAAATCGAAATCTAGATAAGTAATTTTTTCTTAAAATAAGTGCATTTGTTCTTGGATTGAGGAGGTAAAAGAGACATTTTGCCATTGGAACAAGACAATTTACATTTAAAATAAGAAAAAATAATTGCAATGTCTTATTTCAAGTGCATATTATCTAATTATCTTATTTTAAGAGTAAAAATACTCATTCCATTGGCAAACTACATATTTTACATACTCAAATTCAGGGTCAATACACTTAATTTAAGAAATTTTTGCTTATCTCTAGATCGTTTTTTTCAGTGCTGCTGGTCATCATACTTTTATAAAGATGCCCTATTTTGTGACTCGCCCGAAATCTTCTTGTCATTATCTGCTTTGCAGCCTTTAGTTTAACTAATCAGCCCACAATAACTAAACAATAGATTCCAGGGTTGATTATTGTTACTTTCTTCAAATATGATAGTTATTTGTAACTTTAATGATCATTTAAAAATGTCTAAAATTCTTATCCTTTTTAATGTCATGTTTCACTTTTTATCACCAGAATAAAGTAAAATAAAAAAGATATGAAAACATTAAACAGATAATTTTACTGGGATTAATTACCATCATTTATTCTATGATGCTGATTGTTCATATCCAGGAGGTCTGGTTGTTATCTGATGGTCCGACTTCAGGCCTCCGTAGAAATATGAAAAAGAGGACAGATAAAAAAGGTACAATTCTCAGAAAGAAATCGGCTTTAAACAGCCTGATGTCGGCTGATTCTTTTTTATCAGTAGATCTGTTTATCGTAACAACGACTAAATGCAAAGTAGAGATATCATGACCAATTTTTGAGATGTTTAGTTTGGTGTCAATTAAATTTTTCAACTGTTGTGGTTTAGGACCAAAAATACTATTTTGGAGACACCAAACAAAAGAATGAAACAAATGAAAAAACGATGTAAAAGTGCAAACAGTGCAAAAGTTCCTCATTTAATATATTAATTGAGCCAAAGAGCCACTTGGTGCTCTGGAGGCAGTGGCTTGGAGACCCTTTATTTAGTAGGAAAAACTGTAACACCATCACAATACGGCTAAAACTAAAGTGCAACACCATATACTATATTGTTAAAGTAACAAATAAAGGTTAAAAAAAAAGGTGATATTGGTGAAAAGGTTTCTGCAATGGGCAGCCAAAAGCGGTCATACTCAATTTTTTTCTTTCTTTGCCTTCTCAAGATAATGACATAACTATCTTGTCATCACGGTTAAAGCATTAATTGTTAAACAAGCATTCCTGTTAAAGGGAGTTTTTTCCTCTCCACTGTCGCTACTCTCCAGCATGCTTAGTGTGAGGGATTGTATTTGAGAGTCAATGAGTCGATGCAATCAACTGGTTTTCCTTCCTTAGATAAGAAAACTTTGTAATCAATTTGATTGTATGATCTGGTTGAACTATTAAAAGTGCCTTGAGATGACATGTATTGTGAATTTGGCGCTATATAAATAAACTGAATTGAATTGAATTGAAAGTAATTGTAAAACAGTTATTGATTTCTTGAGATCACGAGATGATTAACCTGTATAATTAATGAATGAGGCTGGCCAGCAGCCCTGGATTCCCAGTCCATCCATGCCTGCGGTACCCGTAGTTCTGCAGTCGTGGTACCGCGTGTGCACAGATAATCAGTTTTTAAGTTTCCTATTTCTTTTAAATTTCATTTTCATTCAATTTTCAAATTCTTGAGTACAGGTACACATTTTGCGTTCTGTGAGTTGCACATCAAAAATGTCCATTCAGTTTTGCTACAGTTGATCTAAAACAAATGGTGCAAAACAAATTCGAACATGCATTAAAATCTTCAACAGCACCGGAAATACATATATGGCCTACTGCCATGTTTCCTTCCAAGGACCCAGCTAAATAAATAACCTTCATAGTCGTCCCCGTACTTAAAAGTTAAACACAGGAATATTTACAGAATTACACACAGGCTGCCATGACTTATGCTCATAAATCCTCTCCCGCTGTTGTCTTTTGAAGGATGTTTTATCACACACCAATCATCTCGTTATGATGAGAAAACGACTTTCGCTATCTTTAGATAATGAGAAAATTAACGGGAAACGACCGCTCTCGGCTTCTGTAGTATAGAAATAAATAATAAATTGTTTTAGTATTATATTTCAAGCACATAGGCCATAAGAGGGTCCAAGTCCAGGTCTACAGGGCTAATGACCCGTTAGCACCTCTCTACAGCCACCTATTCTCCTTAAACTATATTCGTCATCTTCCATTCATTCTCAGTTACAGTACCTTTGAGTTGTAAATAAAAAAAGCTAGCATGCAGAAGCTTAAGGTTGCTTATAATGACTCACTGAGAATTCTTCTTAAAAAGGTTCAGCGGTGCAAGTGAGATGCTTTGTAATGCACATGTCAGAACATTTCAGGTAGTTGTGAGAAATCTGATATACGGGTTAATGTGTCGTTTGATTGTAATGTTTTCACATCCCTCTCAGTGCGCTAAGATACCAATCGGCTCTATGGAAACAATGGTATTTAAGCCTCTTATAAGATTTAGACTATTTTTTGTGTCGTGTTGTTTTGTATGAACTCATTGTGTTGGTTATCATATCTTTATGGATCATGAGTCTATTGAATCAAGCAATCAATCAATCTTATCTCCAGTTTTTGGCTTAAATCTCTTCACAGCTAAAATCCATTTTAAGGTTTTAAACATTACCTTTTTTTTCTCAAACCACCTGCAGCTATTTAACTTTAAGTCATACTCCTGTATCCTCATTTGCACCAATTTGATCCTTTTAAGCCGGACCTGCAACTTCCCTATGACCATTAGACTGCTGCTGTTTCCTAAGCAACCAGATTCAGATTTGAAGCTGATGGACAACCTTCCCAGCAGAACCTTTATCAACCGGGCTGCAGATAAAACCTGCATTCAGCTCAAAATGGCTCCTTCTAGCGCCTGCTGTGACTTTTCCTCCTGCACGTTTCTTGCACATATCAAACCCAAACCTCTACAGGGAAGCCAGGTTACTGCTCTTCTTTGCCTACAATCTCTGACAGTTTCTCTGAAGGTAACACGTCGGATAATATTTCCCACCCACTGCTCTTTAGATCCAACTCCTGACATTATCTTGTTTCAAATTATAGTATTTGGCTGTAAACCTTTGGTGTTTTCTAAAGATAACTTCCAGCTCAGATGACCTAAAGATGGGATTGAAGAACTTGGTAGAACTTCTTGTGGTCTACTGTACATCGTTTGATATTAAAACTCATCTTAGACGTTAGCTAGCGGCATGCTCCAACGACTTACCAACCTGCTTTAAGCTTAAAGGCACACTATGCAACATTTTCAGTTAATTAATGTGTGTTCCATAACGTTTTGGATGATTAAATGAGTCATTTCAGGTTCAACAAAGGTTTTTTCTCGGCTTGCGCCCTGGTGGTCTGTGGGAAATACGCACTTACAGTACAGGAGCCCTCGGCCGCACCCACAGGCTCAGAAGTCTCGCGAGAGTCGGTCTTGCTTTCTGAGAACTGCTACACGCTTCCCCAGTTAAAAAGCATGCTCGATTTGCTGCTTTAGCACAGTGGCGATCTTTGTGCATTCATTGCGTTAAGCCTGTCTGCTAAAGCTCAAAACAACCCAGCCTGGCTTGACGGAGAGAAACCAGGAGAACAGCTGTGCATATATGCGACGACAGTGCACTTTACTTTTCGCCCTCTGGGGAGCCACGCTGGAAAATCAACTTACGGTTACATAGTATACCTTTTAATTTCCTGAAGCTGCAGCTCAGATGTATTTTTTTTCATACAGCGAGGAAAGAAAAGATTAGTTCTGGAAAGTTTACATGTTCTGATCAAATACAAGACATTAAACATGAAACATTAACCCAGAATAACATAAATAATTTGTTATAAAATATTTCATTCAGTGAGGATATCTTCTTTAGATGAGCCTGCAGATGTTCTATCAGATTTGGTTGTCAAATTAACTGGAATTCACCTCAACCCTTAAGGGGAGTGGCGGCCTTGTTGTCCAGAGGTTCGGAGTTCAAGCCCCACTCCCACAGACTGCCACTCTGGGTCCCTGAGCAAGTCACTTAACTCCACACTAATCCCCGGGTGCCGCAAAATGGCAGCCCACTGCTCCCCAATGGGATGGGTTAAATGCAGAGGTAAATTTTTCCAATATGAGATCAATAAAATTCAGTTATTGTTAGAGGGAGGGATAGATGGCCTAGTGAATTAGAGCAGTGCGCTTGTGCTCTGAGAATGTTGGAAGTACACGGTTTGATCCCCGAAGCCAACACTTTGGGTCCGCACAATGGCAGCCCACTGCTCCCCAAGGGGATGGGTTAAATGCAGAGTATGAGATAAATAAAATACAATTATCAACAAACGAGGAGTCGTGATCAGTGTATCAGGACTCCTGTCTGTGTGTTTGTGTTTCTGTGTTTGTCTCCCTTCCACCACCAGGAGGCGCCTAGGTCTAGTCCGCCTCCTCACACACCTGCTGATGGTTTCCTCATTAACGAGAATGTTCTTAAGCTGCTGACTGCCACTACCTGCGGCGCCAGAGTGTTTTGCCAGTTTGGGGGAGTCATCCTGCAAACTGGATTTTTAGGACCTTCTCTCCCTGGAAGGATCCCAACTGAGGCTACAAACCCCAGAGCTGGGGGTTCCAAGCTCCAGGAGGGTTTGGATCCACTCCCAAGAGATGCGTTTGAGCTTCGCACTGAGAGGGATTCATCTCCACTATGACCTGTTCAAGTACCACAGGAAATCTTAGTGGCAGTCAGTTTCTCTGTTCACCTACAAAACAACTGCATTCTGGGTAAACCCTGTTTCCACCCTCCACCGAATCAGACAAACACTGGATCACCACAGCATACAGACTGGAGTCAAAGGATTCAACAACTACTCTGGAAAGGTGCATTGAGTCAGCAGCCAAATCCTCTTCTCCAAGTTCATGAGAGGCCAATTTCCCACTGAGCCTACAGACAGCTTACCGCTGTGTATTTCCCCTCACTTTTCAGTTACGGTTGAGCAGTGTTCAGAGCAACACTTCTCTCTGAATTATCTCTTCAATAAAACCTGTTAAACCTTTTCCTGGTCTCCCTGTTTGGTCTTCTGCATTTTGGGTTAGTTAGTTAAATCATGACACAGTGAGGCTAAACGTTCCAGAAGGAGCAGGCCTCTGTGAAAGCAATAAACTACTTTATCAGTAATCCAGCTGCTTTGGCTTATTGGTTACTTGGAAGATATTTTTGGCCCCAGATTAAACTTTCTTGCTGATGTCTTGTTGAAATGTTTTCTAATTATGTTTTTTTTTTTCATATCATAGTGTCTATTATGTAGAATATACCAGTTTAACCAACAGGAAACCCTCTCAAACCTAATGCTGGCCTGCCTGTAAGGCTGAGAAGATGTTTTTTCAGGGTTACAAGCTTCAATCATTTTCATTGTGAATTATAACTAAAAGATTTAGCTTTAGACTCATCAGACTGAAAGAGTCTCCGAACATTACAGATGTTAGATCACAGCGACTTTGGCAAACAAACATCTGTTTTTTTTTTTTGTTTTTTTTTTTACTTTTCTTCCTTTTTTCTGAGTGACTTTCCAGCTCAGAGAAACTTTTAATCTTCAGCCTAAATCCTGACAGGATATTTGTTTATGTCCCAGTGTTGATTTATACATTTCTAATCAGATCACATTTCTGTTACAGAAATTCTCATAGATTTCCATGCTGTTTAGACATGTGGCGTATCTAACAAATTACTCCAAATTGTCCAAGAAGGTTCTGATCTTATTTAAAGTAAAAACTATTTGGCAATAATAAAAACTCAAAGAACAAATTTGGTTTGAGGAGTTCATCAGGGCCCATTTTTATTTAACATCATCATAATTTCCCCCTATCTCAGACGGTAGCATACGTCTTTTACTCCATGCATGCTGATGACACTCAACTTCATATCCGTCTAAGTTTTTCCATTATATTCATTATCATACAGTATTGATCAGAATTCCCCCCAGTTAAATACGATTAGGAAATCATTCTGTTTGTCTCTAACATACAAACAGCTAACGAGGCTAAGGACAACGTAGCATGCAGCAAACATTGGAACCGTTTTGGACCCTGATCTAAATAATCAGTGTTTACACTTTTAGCGATAGTTTTCAAGGTGTTGCTTTTATTGTATATCTCATACCATATGCTCTTTCGGTGGAACGTGAAATGTTCTTTTTTCATCTCGATTTATTGCGGGTGATGAAGCAGACTGAAAATGTTTTTTGTCATTATTTCCTTTTCTGTCTCTCTTCTTTTCTTTCATCTTTTCTCTGTTTTTCTGCTCTATTTACATTGCAGTGTCCTTTTCATATATAAACTGTGCTTTGACAACAAGAGCAGTATGGCAATTGCCATACTGCTCCACTTGTGAAAGTAAAATCTGGTGGGGCCAGACGGGACACTGTAAAAAAATCAGTGGTGGAAAGTAATGAAAGTAACATTTCCTTGATTCCTGCACTTAAGTTCATTTTGAGTATCTTTATTTTACTTGAGAAAATGTTTGAGGGGGTGCTTATAACAGAAACAGATGGTGTAGAATCTGTAGCAGGTTCTACGCATCAAAAGATCAGAGGGTTTCTGAAAATTACAAGGTTCTTTAAAATTACTCTTTAAAGTATACAGAAATGTGCTAATATAAAAAAATGCTTAAGTAAAATGCATGTACAGTACTTTTGAATACTTATGTATTTTCAAAAGTGAATACTTCCCTGCACTTAAAATATTACAATAATACAATTTATTATTTAATTTCTGATAAATAGAAGCAGGAAATCTTAAAAATGAGAGCATGACCATAAACAAAGTAAAGCTTCCCATCCCTCTAAGATGCATCAACATGCAGTTGGAAACTTTAGCTCTATTAGCACCAGTCTGGATAGAAAAAGCATAAATAGGCCTAAATGTAACAAAAAATCTAAATGTAAAGAAACAAAAAATCTCACTTTGCACTTGAAGATAATCAGAAGTGTAATGTGTTACAAAATAAAATTTCAAACTTAAACCACTGGTGAGTTGTGCTGTTTTCAGAAGATGCTGAGGGCTCCCTTTGTGGTCCTTGAGGGCCCCTTGGTGCCCGCGGTCACCACGGTGGTGACCCCTGCTTTACAGCAAATAACATCCATTAGATGCTCATCTATTAATGTTCAATTCAACAGTTTTCAGGTTTGCATTCATTACAGTTATGTTTTCCTTTATTACACTGATGAGGATTACATTTTAATACAGGAAATAAAAAGAGAATAACTCACTCTAACACAGACAAACTCATTGATGGGAAAATAATTAGTATTTAGATAAAAACATACTTTAGATGTGGGGTTTTTAACACAAATATATTTCTAAAAAAGGAAATATGACACTGAAAGCTCCCTCTAACAAAAACCTTAAAGGTGGTAGCTCCAGTTAGTCACCAGCAGGGGGCAATATTACCCAGGAAGCACAGAGCTGATTCTTTTACTGATATATACTTAAAAAGATAAACCAGATTAACAAATTTATAATAAATTCCAATTAAAACCAAGTTATCTACTCTTTCTATGTAAGATGATCCCATACATGTGAAAAAATAATCCACTAATCATAAGAATGAAGTCAACTGTTAAAATGTCATGTTTCCAGCCCCTGAGGACATCTGCCTGGTGCTGCAGAGCATCAAAGTGATCAGATCCACTTTGTAAAAAGGACAAAGTAAATACATCTCAGCCTCACAGCAGATGAACTTTGTAACACATTTAGCAGCACATCTACATGAAAACCTGCTGTTTGACACAGTCACACTGTTTTACACCACAAGCTGCACCACTGAATTCCCCTTACACAGAGGGAGTGGATTGTTGTCGCTGCATAATGTATTTTCACCTCACAATGTGTAAAAGGTTTTTTTTCACAAAGCAGTAATGCAGAAGATAATGACATGCAGATGAAGGAGAGGATAAAGGCTGAGAGCCTGGAAATGTTACTGTTACTGTCTTTTACTTCTATCATTTATCTGGAATAAAAAAAAAACACAGGTTATTAGATTTACTTAAAAAGCTTCAGGTAAAAGTGTAATAAACAATTATTTTTTAATTAGATTTTTTTTTATATATTATATAACAAAATAAAAATATATATAGTTTTTATGTTTCTACCAAGTTTATCTCTTGTGCATTTTATTCATATTGACCATGATTTTTTATAAGCATTGTAGTGTTTGTCAAACCAAACATCCTATAAAGTTCCAATAAGCCACTATAGGCACTGGGGTCACGTTTTTTTTTTTTGACGCAGGCAAAAGAAGTGGAAGTCCAAACTTGTAGATGTTTAGTTGATTTATTTCCTATATTTTGTCACATTACAGAGTTCAAACTTTCCTTGCTCTGTCACCTCTCTTGCGCTGGTAAAAACCCATAGGCCCCTAACCCAAATGCCTGCTGGTCCTTACTCTACAATTATAGAAAGTGGACACATTTCTTCCTGTTTTACATAAAATAAATAAAGAAAAATAATAAAACAACAAAAAATAGATGCACAAAAATGCAACAATTAACCTATAAATTAAGTCTGTAAATAATACAAAAAATATATAAGTTGAGGAATTAACACAATTCAAATGGATAAAGAAATAAAGAATAAATAGCTCCAACAAGCATCATAGAGAATTGAAAAAAATAGAAACAAACTAGTAGGCTACAAAATGTTGGAATAATAAAACAGATCAATTATCTATAAAATAAAACACAGTAAACATGCAAGTCACTTAAAACCTGACGTGATTATATATGACATTAATTTCACTGCCGTTCCTTCATTCTTTGTTCCTTTGTTCATCCCTTATAGAGATAGATACTTACCAGATAGATAGATAGATAGATAGATAGATAGATATGATGATAGATAGATAGATAGATAGATAGATATGATTAGATAGATAGATAGATAGATAGATAGATGATAGATAGATAGATAGATAGATAGATAGATAGATGTGTGACTGTGTGAGGGAGGGTTAGGGCAGCAGCTGCGCGCTCGCCTTGGGGAGCCCCCACTCCAGCTGTGATTGATGCGCTCCTGTTGCTGACCGTGCAGAGGCTGGAGCGTGGGGACCCACTGAGGCCGATGTTTATTTGTGGTCAGAAAGCTCCTCAGTCAGAGGGGCCCTGGTCGTCAAACATCTTAATCCTCACAAACACTGTTTTTCTCCTCAGGCAGGACACATCAGCTTCTCTCTGTGTCCACTTGATTGCGTCAAGATTGATTTCAGCTTCTTGTAGCATCCACTATTTAAACACTGAAACATACCTGTGAGAGGTACGGATATGAGCTCTGTGTTTATGAAGCAGATGTTTTCCTCAGCATAAAGCCGAGTTTGGAGAATCCTCTTGAGTTTTGTTTTGACAAAGCCAAATATAGCAGCAGACAGAGGAATCTAAACACACAGGGCTTATGTTTCTGTGGGGGAGTGCCAGATACGCTCACAGCTCTTTGATCACAGTGGACGCAGTGGGTTCAGGATGAACAAGGCTTTTTCTGTGTGACATTCTGGAGCACTTCAAGGAAATGATCGGTCAAAGTGCAATCAGCAGGCTTCATACCGAACTCTCCCCAGGGGTCATAAAGGTAAAACCACAGAGGCGTGACCTTGCTGAGGTGGGGGGAGTGAGACCAGCTCAGATTTTGCTTTTCTTTCCATCAGGATCCTTATTTTTTTTTAAATCTGTTGCTAAAAAATCTGCCCAACATCATAGGAAACATGCCCAAAAGCTGATAAACTGCATAAACCGAGCGTTATTTCACAGGATCTGCATCATACTACAAGCTTTTGGAGCTTTTAACTGTGTTATAAAGCTATTCTTTCATCAAAATCATTCACAAAGTTGCATAATGCTTCAATTTATTCAAGCAGAGTCGCAGTATCTAATTCTGGGTGGTTTTGCTTCTCAAACCCTGATTGGATCAGAGAAATCAGACGATAATTAGACAAGCAGCCATAATGTCAGATTAAACAAAACATCTATTTTGAGCTAAATCAACTGGATGAATGTAAAAGGAACTGACAAAAATTCTAGTGTGCATGAAGAAATAAAAGAAAATGTCATTGGACTTTTTTATTCTTGATGTTAGATCAGACTTTTAATCAGGCTTATGTCATGATCCTGGCTCTGTTGGCTGGCTTGATTGCTCATTCCATTCACCTGTTTAACTCTGCCCGGTTTCTCATTACTGCTTATCTGATCCACCTGTTTTCAGCTCCTATATATGCTGTGTGTTTTCCAGCCAGCTACCAGCGCCAGATTATTCAGGCTGTTTGGTGTGAGTAACTCTAGCGTTCTGTTTGTTGTTCTGATTGTGACCCGTTTCTGCCCTGTGGATCCCGAGTTTTGCTTTGCCTCTGTCTGACCTTTAATCTGCTCTGTTCTGGACTGATTCCTGGATTCCACTGGTTTACCAAACTTGGACTATTCTTCTGACCTCGGCTTGGATTCCCCTTCTGTACCTCATCTGCTCTCCTGGTCTGTTAACTTGGTTCTACTACCTTCAGGACTTATCAGCCCGTTATTAGTCACTGACCTGAGTTTCTGTTCCTACAGAGAATCCGGTTTATCCGCTCCAGCTGACGAGCAGCTGAGTGTTCAATAAAGACTAATCCAGATCTGTCTGCTTTGAATATTGGGTCCAAGGTTTTAAGTTTATGACAGGTTACAACATATTCTCATTATCAGTTCATTGTATAAAAATCGTACTAAAAGTTATGCACAGTATTCTCGACGTTTTGGACGCTTTTTCCTCGAAAAAAACAGATCCGTGGACGGACATAAAACTGGGAAAAACAGCGCAATAATCACTTCTTGATGTCTCTAACTAGGTTGCTACTGTTTTGTATCTTAGGGTCAGGGTTAATTGTATGTTAAATTCTATGTTATTGAATGGTGCATAAGATAAGCATATGCTAGGCGATATCTTGTCTCGCAGGCAAGACGAAAAATAATGCTGGCAATCTGGCGAAAAAACGCCCAAAAGCGTATCAAATTACTGTGCAGAACTTTTTTGTACTGATTTCATACGAACTGATAATGAGAATACACTGCAGGTTAGGGTAAAGGTTATCTAGGTTACTTATAACAACTTGAAAAGTAGATTATATAGAACCAATAAATTAATGGTATTGCAGAGAACCTTTCTGGATTTATCCACGTCTAACGTCACTAACTACACCACAGGAGAGTGTTGAGCCTTACAAGCCTCACATGCACGAACAAGAAGTCAAAACGAACACTAAACGCTAATATTTTCCAGAACGCTTGTCGTAAAGATCGAGACGTAAAATAAATGTGATCGCCCACACGCAATGCATGAAAACGCTGCAAAATGTATGCTGTAGGCCTGTAAGTGGCTGTCGTACAAAGCAAAAAATAGGCTTAACCTAAATGTTGGGCATGCGCACTAATATTTATACATGGTTGCCCTGCAGGGTCCATTTTCGTGGTTCAGTCAAATTCAGGTGCTGAACTATGTCGCCGATATTGCTCTGTTCTTCCTGGAGATATTCCAGAAGAAGAAGATTCTGTTGTAAGCCCGACAGCAGGGTGAGTAGCATGAGCAGCAACCATTCAACACAGTACGGGCGCCATTGTTGTTGTGGGGATACTGTGTCGCCGTGATGCGCAGCTTAGAGGCTTAACGCTATGACGCATGCGTAAAAAAAATGCGGTTAGAGCTTAAAGATGGAAACGCCAAAACGGCGTTTTCAAAAATCTTCCCACTCTGAAGGCTTAATAACAAAAAGATTGTTTACAGACCCCCTAAACGCCGGCTTTCGCGGTGGATGAGAGGCTGGTTTGGTAAAAAATTTGTGCTGCTTAGGCCGGGGTTCGGCTTCGTGTGGATGGGGCCTAAGTCTCACAACAAATTCAACTGGAAAGACTCCCGCTAACACGTCCGTCTCGTAACAACCAGCGGGTCGGACCAATGACGGCAGTCAGAAGGGCCTTGCCGGGGCAATACAAACATAGCTACACTGGAAGACTCACCTGTCGATAACGCAATTGACTCGGCTTTAGCTAAAATTTCTTGTTTAAAAAGGGAGTAAAGAGAGGCACTTTGCATTTGTAGATTGGAAATATGTTTGTGCTTTTCTTCCGACAGGATTTAAAAGAAGTTTTATTTATCAGCTTACTCCACTATTTGTGAATGTACTGAAGAAGCTGCAGACAAATCGCACCCGTCTCCATAATAGGCTTGTGTATTATGGAGGCGGGTACTAGCTGGCACATCAGCCAATCAGCTCAAAGTATTGCACTAAACATCCCTCCTTTTCACGGAAAGGCTGAACGGCATTCCAGGCGCATATCAATCTGGCTACTGCCAGGTTAGCTGTAAGAGCTTTTGTTTTAAAACTAAGAATATGTTTCTATTGTTACATCTGTTGTATGATTGGTGCTAAACTGCTTCCGCTGATCCTCTCAACCAATCGTTGAAATCTGCACCTGCTAAGTAAACAAACTTTCTATAATTGGTGATGTGAGGGTGCAATCATTTCTGCTCAAAGACATAGCATCTGAGTCCAAGTGGCTCCTAAATTATAAGCTAATCTGCACAGTGACAGCAGTTTTTAGCTATTCTCTAAGTTCTGGCTGTGAAGAGATCTCTTTGTTCCGTCTGAAGTGGTGTGATACGGTGCTGCAGCGCCTCTATTTCAGCGGCGTGATATTTGTGGCGCCAACACAGTGAGGCATCTAAAAAGGCAAAGTGTCTTTTTCTGGGTAGAAAACATATCACCAGATGAGCACGCCACACCAACACTGAACAACTCAGGGTCCATTGGCACTAAGCACTCTGTTTTGTTTTTTTTCTAAGATTTTTCTGGATTTTGGGGTGAGTTACACTTTTAATGTTGCAGTTATACACTTGAGGCTCAAAGAAGACAATAACTGAATTGTTTCCAACAAAGAGTCAATCATATTTTTCAAATAACACCAAGGTGCACAGCTGGTGGTGAAACTCTTCACTCAAACCAGCAGAAAGGGCTGGAAGTGGGTGATTGTGACACAGTGTTTGGTGAAAGTTCTTCAAAATGCTTAAATAAGGGTCCATGTTTCACTTATGTTGAGGAGAGGCTCTCAGAGGCTTTTCTTTGCTGTTAACAGATCATTAATCAGCACAAACAAAACAAAACCGAAGAAAAAGTCAAGGACAGCAAAGTTTTAGGTTATAGATTTAATGATTTTTTGTTTGGAAATATCTCCATCAACAGACATGGAAGCTACACTGCAAAACCCCTAATTAAAATTATCTCCCCATGGAATGAGTAGATTTACCCTTAAAATAAGATAATTAGATACGATGCACTTGCAGCAAGATAATCTTGTTTTTTCTTATTTTAAACAAAAACCGTCTTATTCCACTGGAAATGTTATCCTCAAATAGTCTGTCCAAATAAAGATAAAATACACTTCAAGAATAAAAAAATCCCTTTTCTCAAGAGTTTGAAGTATAAAGTAGCACCATATCATGCTTTTTTTTTATTATTATTTTATCGAAAACTGCATTTAACAGGTTAGGATTAAGCTAACATGTCTAACTGCAGCCCAGCTACCTGAGCAGATAGCCTCATTAATTTATCAGATCGACATTGTCATTATCTAAAAAAAGGTAAAATCTTATGACAATAAGCTTAAAAATCTTTACAATGATTAGGTATAGCCCAGTATTTGCAAAAACTGATTTGGAAATAAGTACAATCTCTTAAAAGAAGTGAATTATGCACTAGAAATTAGATAATGGATTATTTTTCTTATTTTAAACATATTATACTTATATATAATGGGAAAAACACGCTGCGTACATGCTGAAATTTAAGATAAACTAAAATTCAAGAAAATTTGACTTATTTTTTTTTTTTATTTTATTCAATGTACCAAAACCAAAATGATATAAATCCCATTAAAAAGATTGCATTCACGGTAAAAAAAAAATCCAGATCTAGATAAGCCATTTTTTCTTGAAATAAGTGCATTTGTTCTTGGATTGATGAGTTAAAAGTGACATTTTGCCAATGGAACAAGACAATTTACTCTTATAATAGGAACACACAACTGCATTGTCTTATTTCAAGTGCATTCTATCTAATTATCTTATTTTAAGAGTAAAAATATTAATTCCATTGGCAAACTACCTGATTTACTTACTCAAATTAAGGGTAAATACACTTAATTTAAGAAAATTCTACTTATTTCTAGATCGTTTTTCCAGTGATATAAGCCTTATTTAATCTACTACAAATTTTCGAGCAACAGAAACAATTTAATTTTGTATTTTCAATAAAGAAATGTTAGGTAATGTGATATATTTTTATTTTACACTGTCTAAACCTTTTTTTTTCTTACTGTCTGACATCTATCTGAACCTTTTATGTTTAAACTCAGTTAATGTTTGAAAAACCTTCTTTCCTAAATGCAGCAAACCTGATGCATGGCTCAGAGGAGCTCTTTTCAAATTCCACGTCTCTGTTGTTTGTTTTCAGTTGGATCTGCTCCCCTTTACCTTCTGGTCCAACAGGACACTTCAGGTTGACTTTTAAAATAAATACTGCATGAAGGATATATGAGCTCTGCAGAAAAGGCTTAGTTCAGACAAAGATTACTGTGGTAGCTCAATTTTCTATTCCCTTTTTTTCTGCCCTCTTCAAGCATCACATTGATTAGAAATGTAGAAATCTTTCTAGATGCTACAGTAGATATTGATGAGGGGGCTTTAATGGTTTTGATTTTTATTATCTCATAGATATACTCAATTCTTCAGATGGAGAGGTCAGTGTGATAAGTAAACAAATTCAAAGTGACTTCAGCAGTTTTCTTGATTAAAAACCTGCTGTGTGGCGACAACACACATCCCCCCCCCCCACCATCCAGCATGATACAGTGCTGCTGTGTCCAAAAAGTGTCCAAAACATTCAGCAGATTAGCCAGAATAATAAAAACCAACACCTAGCACTTTAAACGGGATGCGCCTATCTGATGCAAGAGAGAGGAGATTGATCTCCCATAATGCTTTGTCTTGATGAGACAATGAAAAATGGCCCGAGCCGGCGACATGTCAATATCAGGGCTGGAGATGCACCCGCAGTCCTGGCTTCTTATTTAATCCGGTTTCCTTTAAGATGATAGCTCTTGTTACATTTTCACTGGCTGTCTGTCAGCCTGACATGGCAATATTACCCCTCTCCTCACTTTCCTGCTCGGTTTCATTTATTTTAAAACACCATTTCACACACGGCTGACTTTAACAAGGCATTATACAGCTCTGAGGGAAGGCCTGGGAGATAGAATTGTGACAGATACAACATTTTTCACAGTGGAAATACAGAATATTGTAAACAGACGGGTGTATGAACGGGGCAGGGTTTGAAGGGAAGAAAGCCGCTCGTGTGTGCATACATGTCATTCAGTTCCCTCATCCCTGTGGAAATTATGTTGGCTGTCAAAACTCTATTCATTTAGGGCGGATGACTTATAGCGGCGGCAATTATTTAGGCCTTATTTATTTCAACGTTATGATTAAGAGATTAATGATTGCAGAGCAGTACTTATGCCTCATTTAGCTCCAATATGTTCCTGGAAAGACACGTTTTTGTTCAGAAAACAGCCCAAACCAATAATGGATGCATTCAGTTTGTCATTAAAGCAATTGACCCTGATGACATGTTGACTGCATCATTTTCCCCACAGACGTAGCGGGACGTGATATAACCTCTGAGGAATCCCCAGTAGAAACAGCTGCACCTTCATCTGAACTGTTAGTGTTTTAACCCAGACTACTCTCTATGCAGCCTCTGTGCCGTTTTCACTGCGTGTGCAGTGACAGCGAGGGCTCACCACACCCTCTGCGATGCAGCTGTGGGGTGAAACACGCCACGGCTGACATATCAGTGATGTTTATTAAGAGACGAGTCTATCAGGTCTCATAAGCCAGTTTCTCGCAGGCGGCGGATCTTTTGTTTCTTTCCGGAGGGTGTCATCAATCTTGCGTGGCTGCGCTCTCCTGAGCGCCTGATGGGAGATTCTTCCCTCCAAGTGCAGCGGTGGCTTCAGCCGTGGAGGTTAACAGACAGCCTGCATGCAAACACACTTACAGAGGACTCCAAGCTCTGCAGTTATAAAACAAAGCAATTTCCATTCTTAAGCCCGGAAGTCTAGTTGGTTTTGCTTTACAATATTTTATTTTTACTATTCTATTAAATTAAATTTGTTTTATTTCTATAGCGCCAATTTACAACACATCACCTCAAGTTTCAAAATAAGATTTTATACAGACAATGCCATAAGATCATCCAGTCAGATTGGTTCAAAGTTTTCCACCTAAGGAAAAGTAGATGAATACATCCACACTGCAAAAAGTCTAAATCTAGATAGGTCATTTTTTCGTAAAAAAGGTGCATTTGTTCTGAATTGAGGAGGTAAAATAGACATTTTGCCAATGGAACAAGATTAACTTACACTTAAAATAAGAAAACACAAATTGCATTGTCTTATTTCAAGTGCATATTATCTAATTATCTTATTTTAAGAGTGAAATTACTCATTCCATTGGCAAACCATCTCATTTACCTACTCAAATTAAGGGGAAATACACTTAATTTAAGAAATTTTACTTATTTCTAGATCGATTTTTTGCAGTGCAGTCGCTGACTTTGCAGACTTCCCTCCTCCTGAATGAGCAGATGGTGAGAGCAGATATTCCTCAGCATTGTGTTGCTGCTTCTACAGCATTTCTTCGCAATGAGCATGCATACAGTGACAGTAGAGATGAAAAACTCCCTTTTAACAGCAAGTAGAGAGAGCAAAACATTAGAGGTTCAACAAAAAAATACTGCAGAATGGGAATGAGAAATTGTCCCTATGCCCTCCAGCACCCTAAACCTATAACAACATAGGAACTATAGAGATCAGCCAAGGATGACCGGAGTGTCATTACCCGATCCGTACCGGAAGCACGATCCGTACCTATCAGCTTCATTTGCGCTGCAAGGCGCAGTTACAGAATATACTTGTTTTGGCAATATTTCCTTTTTTCTACTTTTTTATTCTTTAGAGCATAAACGGTAGTGTATAGGATTTTCCTGTAAGCAGCACGCTCTTCACGCACCCACGAAAACCGCTGCAGAACCAAACCAGATGAAAGTGCGCATTCAGCTCGGCAAAGAACTCATGCTCTTTCCTCAACACTGAAGTCCTCAGACATTTTTCTTTAGTTGTTTCTTTCTTTGCACAGGTAAACAGCACATTTCTTCTTCTACGGCTTGCATTGCTCGGCAGAGCAGCACGGCTGAATGCGCACTTTCATCTGGTTTTGGTCTGCCGTAAGCTTCCGAAGCGTCGTGGAACGTGCAGGCGCGCGCTTCAGGAAATCATGTACACTACTGTTTATGCTCTAAAACATTCTAAATGACTTTTTCGTTTCAGAAAATTCTGGATGCTACCCACTCAGGACACTTGGAATACATTGGGCCGAGCAGTATGGAGGAATATTGGACATTACGTTTTTGTGGACTTTTTATGGACCTTTTCTGCCTCGAAGCCATAGACCTCCATTATTTGAATGTCAGCAGACAGCAAGAAGCCTCCCAGATCTCCAGATGCATTTGGAGATATCAAAAAGTACTCCAGAGTGTTGTTCCAGCATGGGGTGAGTAGAAAATGAAGGCTAATCATGTTTTGGGTGTACTATTCCTTTAAGCTGTAGTCTTGGATCATTTGTAAACTTTCTTGTCTGTGTGACACACAATTAATCTTTAAGGTACCACCATTTTAGTGCAGTATCGGGGCCCCATCCGATACTGGTATCGGTGCAATAAATATAAAGACAATATAAATATAATACATAATGTTTATTACATACTAATGTTGAGCTAGCCTTTTTGAAGCCAGCTGGTTGGCAGTGTGCGGTAAAAGGAGAGGAGTATTGTAATACTCCTGCTCTAATCCTGTCAGTAATCTCCTCGAGATCATGTTAGAAGTTTGCAGAAACTGCCCTGATGCTTTCCTGTTATAATATATGATATCTTTCATCTTTTCTGTTTAGATAAATTATATAGACTAAAGAAGCATCGTATAGTTTTAGTTAAACTGTTTTTTTCTGCCCTTTTTAGTGGGAATTGCTCAATAGATAGCATGATATATTATATTATGTATTGTTGGCAGCGTTGAGGTTAGATTTTTTTTAGCCTGACCCCATAGGGTGTGCTGTATGTGAGTGCAGATAAAATAAAGCTCTTTATAATGAAGGTAAATATCTGTAGAGGAGTTTTTATGGCATAGTCTCCCTGGGAGTAATATGAAATTGATATACTTGGGATGTGGAGGCTGGGATTGTAAGTGCCCTCTGTGCCAGCTAAAACCAAATGAAAGTAGATAACAGCATCGACTCCCAGCCTTTTTCAGTGTCATAACTTGTATGTAAATCTCTGCAGCCTGGATTGCAGACCTTCATTAAGTGCGCTTTAGGAGATTTATGAAGTGATCTGTGCAGAAGTCGTCTGTGGATGCTTTCTGCTTCAGACCCAGACATGATGTATATACTGCACTTGGCTTTGGCTGGACTGCTGAATCTGAAATTGGTCGTGTCCAGAGAGGACAGCTTATTTCCAGAGCGAGGGTTTCTTATTATCCCATGACTCTCTGAGGATATTCGACAAAATGCTTCCATTTTTAAAGAATGTTTATGCATTTAAGTATTTTTATCTTGTTCTTTGTTTTATTGTTTTTTTATCTCCTACAAGATATTTAACTATAAATAGCCCTCAACTATGTGACAGGAATAAGGATTTGCTGATTCGGGTCTAAGTATGTACAAAGGTTAACTCTTTCCACTCTGAATCCTCATCTACATCCCAGCAGTATCAGTCTGCTCCTCTAAAATCAATTTTAAAGGCTGATAACTGCAGCAATAAACTGAAACGATTCAAGTTTAAAGAGAAATAAACTTAAATTCCATCTGATTTTCTCTGTTCAGCTCTGCTACAAACTACATTTCCCTACAGAGGGAAGGCAGGAACTTATGAATCAAGGCTTCCTATTAAAGATCTTATTGCTCAAAGCAACAAAGAGCTGCTGTGAATGTGGTCCAGATTATTGTGTTTTCAGGTGAACGTTTTCCCTGAGAAAAGCGGCTCTGTTTCAAGTTGAAGAATGAAAGGAAAACCTAACCAGAGAGACGATTGTTTGGAATAAAGCGCCTCATGCAAAGGTTGTCGTCAGCGTTCATTTGAATGATGTGGACCTCTTTACTGAAAGTAGTACTTCTCCAGGAGAGAGAAGCAAGCAGAAACCTTTATGATTTTAATTTTAATGTTTATCCCTCTGCTGCGTGTTCTTTCTTCCTTCAGTGAACGACGCAGAGAATTCATGCAGCTTAGATTTATCCACCGGCGTTCATGGCTGCCAGGTGGTGTATTGTGTTAATAGACAGATAAAAATCAGTGAGGAAATGGCCCTCCCGGCGCTGACCCTTCCACCACCCCAACTCTATCTGTCAAGTTGTCCTCCCTCTGACTTTTCACCCTCTGATCCCCGTCTCCTGCTTAGGAGTAAGAGAAAACAGACCAGCATTCCCAGCGACTCGCTGCAAGTCACAGTCAGGGAAGCACATCTACATATAGCATATAGATCTCTCTATCCAATTTTCCATAACTTTCTAAAAGAGAAAGTTCTGGTCAGCTAAAAGATGGCTGAAATATATTCGATTTTAGTTATAAAAGTGCAATGAATCTGAGACCCAGTGCTGCTAGATTACGATTATTTCCTTTAGAGGACAATCTTTTTATTTCTCGGGAGGATCATCTAAATAAGTGGTCTCCTCTAACTGTCAATCATTCTGGTGATAGTATTACGTTAGGTATCTTTTCTGTGCATGCGACTCAGTCATTGAAGCTCACCTTTTCTCACCACAGGTCTTTAAAAATGGACGAGGGCTGTAAGAGAAAACGCGGTTCACGGCGTGTATGAGAAGAAAAGGAAAGCTTCAGAAGAGGCAGATATCCCAGAATGCTTTGTTGAGAGCTCTCTTAGCATCGCGGCAGGACCAACGGGAAGCGGGATCATCTGACCTAATGGGTATGTTAACTGAGTTCACTATAAAGTCCACTATATAGTCCTCACTCTTATATAGTGATTGAGGGATTAGGGATTAAGTGTGTTTATTACAGCAAGCTTGTGGCGATCTATGAGAACAGCAACTTTTAAACAGAGGCCGTTTCTTAATATGCGTTCTCGCTTCGTGCTCGTACTCGCGGACACGCCATCAGCCTCAGCCCGAGTACATACAATTACCGAGAACGCCAGATCGAGAACGCATCAAACCCCCGGATGTTGTTCTTGGCTCGCTTCTTTATTCTCCAGCATGCATCAGAGCAGACTTTGTGCACTACCTGAGATTGACCGCTTCCCCAGAATGCCCCGCTGGCCGTTACAGCTTCGCTGATTCGGCACAGCTACCACACAGTGGTAAGCCAAACATTCCCCTTTCTGTCAGCTGTTGTTCTCCAAAAAGGATCGCGCTTTTGAAATCGTTTGAGGCTTATAACATTATACATTGAAAGCCTCTCCTGTGTGGCCTGTTTACAGAGTTAGTGCCAAATTTTAAAAAAAGTCCGGACGCTGAGTTCGACCAGAGTGACCAGCAGACCCTCCTCGAGGGTAACCGCAGCCAGTGGGCTAAATTTACCGTCTGGCGGTACAGTGCTCACGGTCCCGTTATTATGTGCGAACTACCGCTCGTTCTGATAAGCGGTGTTTTGCTTTAATTACGGCCAAGCGTCCAGTTGCTTGTGTTTTACCCATGGTTCTGCGGTAATTTTTTAAAATGTTTTTTAAGCTTTAGAAATTAAAAATATTGTTTTCAAAATGTTTTGTGTAGGGAATAAATAGTTTTGACTGTTAAAGAAATGCTAAAGAACGCTGCATGTGAATGACGCCACGAGTACGCTTCTGTTCCAATAAAACTTTTGAAGGTACTTTAAATATGAAATTATTACATACTGTTCAATAAATAAGTGTTTTTAATTAAGAGAAATTTTCATTTGAAAATGATTTACTGGAGACCATGTTTGTCTGAGAACACTACTGCCACCTACCGGTTTGTGGCGTCACGGTGCGGTATGATTGCAGATATTAAAATATTGTAATAAAGTTCATTATTTTCCATAATGTAATGATAAAACTTCAAAACATTCATATATTTCAGACTTTATATACGTTTATAAAGGCTTTAAAAAGTATCATGTAGGACCTTTAAGGGTTCCTGGGTCAGAGCAAAGGTCTAATGGAAATTGGTTCCCATCATGGCTCATCACTGACTGTTATTAAACCAAGACTGCCCATAAATGTTAAATCTGTTCCTTTATGGATTAATCTTCATTGACATGTAACATTAAAATCATGCAAATTTACCAAATCTCCACATCTGTTGGAAAGCAGTCAACTGTTGTCTCACTAATCATAGCTCAGACAAGAATTGAACACATTTTAGAATAAATTTGTAAACCAAGAGGGATTTGTTAATTATTGTTCTACCTCCGGCTTCACATCAAGTCCCTTTCCCATATCTTTTTCCCTGTAGCTCATGAAATATGACATTTTAAAACCAAAATATGTACATGTAACCTCCTGCTGGTAGACATTATTGGCTGGAGTCACCTAACCTCCTTTCCTTCACACTAGACTGAAATCCCTCAAACTTTGATACCCAAACGCTGTTTTTAATACAGAACATTTAGGTTGCATCCGATTTGATCAGACTTCTACATGTTTTCCCACCGTCCACAACAACAGGTATCCTGCTATCTTAGCATCAGCTCTAGATTAAATGTGCTGTGATAAAATGCTATTGCAGGGAAAAAGTAAGTATTGGTTGCTGGGCTGATTGCTTTCTCCTGCCTGTGTGTCAGATAGTGATCAGCAAGAAACTCCTCAGTGCGCTTAATTCAGTCCACACCTGACTGCTGCTGTCCTTATGCCCTTCTGAGGCTTTTTTATTCTCTGTTCCTGCAAGGAGAGAATAGAGTGAAGCTGAACTCAATGGATGACTCCTAGGCTGAGTGAGACCTCTTGTTTTCTAAAACACCGATCTGACAGGACAGGTACAAAGAAGCCAATCTTGGTTCTGCTATGGTTGGTGTATTAGAGGCACATATATTATGGAGGGATCAAGCTAGAATGAGTTTAGATGAACCCATCATAGCAGTCGACAGGCAGGCCGTGGACGTCAGGGTTTAAGAGCAAGGTATGCTTATAAAAAACACATGTAATTGTGGTGCACCCAAATATGTGCAACCACATTTGGAATTATTACTTTGTGGATCAAAAGGGGAAAAAATGTAATTTTTATCCTATGTATGTTTAGTATGAAAAGAAACATACGGCAGTAGTCGATTCCAACATTATCTGACATTTAGGAGATGTTTTCCTGGGTGAATATTGGTGGGTAAAGGAGAGAAAAGGGTAGGCGGAACCTTTGACGCTACGGTCGTTCATTCCGGTTGCTAATTAGTGAGGCACCCCGGTGTTCCCCTTATATCTAACCTGGATGAAGACTTGAGTGTTCCTGTGTTCATTGCTCTAAGACTCAACCTTTATTTTACAGATTCTCTTTGTTACTGTGGTCATCGTGCTTGAGACCCGTAACATAATCACAATTCTCCCCAAAGGGATCCACTAGTACAGTGCTTCTCAATTATTTTCTGTTACGCCTCCCCTAGCAAGAAGAAAACTATTCGCGCACCCCTACTCCCGTTTTCGCCAAAAAAACTCTAGCTTATCTACGCTTATCGGCCTGATTGGGGTGTAACCTATTTAAAGGCATACTATGCAACATTTTTCTGTTAATTGATGTGTTCCATGATTAAATGAGGTCATTTCACTGCACTGTCGAGCAGAGGGTTTCCTCGCGCCGCCTCTGGTGGTCTGTAGAAATACCGCATTCTTGCAATTGCAAGGAGCCTCCGGCCCGCACTCCACAGACTCAGAAGTCTCATGCATGTCACGAGAGTTGCGCTTTTAATGGCCGAGGGAGCTGCTACATGCCCCCAGTGAAAGCCATGCTCGCTGCTAGCACAGTGGCGATGTTTGTGCAGTTATCATGGTGAAACCAGCGAGAAAACAGCGAAAAGTCCATATCGGAAACATGCTAAATTTTCAAACTTCGAAAATTGGTACAAAATAGTCAGTTACGCAGTAGACATGGTGATTTGTTGCGTTAAGCCTGTCTGCTAAGCTTAAAACAACAAGCGCCTGGCTTGAGCCGGAGAAACCAGGAGAACAGCTGAGCATATTTAAGACAGTGCACTTTACGTTTTCGCCCTCTGGGGGAGCCTCGCTGGAAAATCAACAGCGGTTGCATAGTATACCTTTAAGTGACTGGCGCTAATGTATTTGGTTTCATGCTGTCTCCGCTGCGAGCATTTTTAGACACACCGGTCTTTCCTCTTCTCCAACTGTAATCACAATGAAGCCAAGCGCAAAATACGCTTCGTCGTATTTCCTCGTCTTAGCTTTCGGGTGACTTTCTTTTGTCTCATTATCTTTTGTCTCTCTCAGCTTTTCTTTTCATCCCTGTTAAAAACGTTTTCATGTTGGAGGTTGTTATGTTGAATAACGGAGGCTATAAACAGAACACAGTCGGAGCTTTCTGTTGACTCAACACTGGTAACAAAGGCAAACCTGTTGTCTTGTAAGTCGTAAAATGTTGTACTGTCGCAAACTTGACAGAAGTAACAATGAGAGCGCTACTGCCGCCTACTGTAGTGGAAGCGCAATTACACTTTATACTAGTACGGCCAAAAAAAATAAGTCTGTTCCCCCCCAGGTATCGCGGGCGCGCCCCACTATTTGAGAAGCACTGCACTGCTTGAACATGTTGGCCTAGATATGTTATAATGTTCCTTTTAATTTAATGATACAGTTTGTGACACATAAAAACTCATGACTTCAAACAGTATATATCTTTATTAAAATTTTTCATTCATGGATGTCACAGTTATTTCACCTGTGCTATGCACGCTGGGTTGATGATGCAGTTAGATCCTACTGGGCTGGAATCAACAGACTTAACACAGGAAGGCTAACATTAGCAGAGTAGGTTTTTATTTTGTGTGTTTGACCACTGTGAGTACTATGAAATCTCACAAAGAATCACTTCCTCAAAGTTTTCATGAGCCGTTAGTCATGAGGTATCTGATGGAACAAACAAATCTACTGTTTACTAGACTAGTTAGAGCTAATACTAATAGCAGAAGCTAAGTTGAAATCTGAATCAAATCAGAAAATAAGGAGCGAATGTTTAAAGTGACAGTGAAGAATCTTGCAGTCATTGTAACTCAGCAGTCTAATATATCAGAAAATGTTTTTTTTATCGCGATGTTAACTGTAAACAACTTTAGTTAGGAACTGGAGTGATTTATTTTAGCTTCAAATAAAAAGGCCATTAAATGAAATTTTACCTAGGGTCCTATGGAGATTTGGGCTGGCCCTCTTCTCAAGCCTTTAAAATGAAGGGTGTAGAAACCTAAAAACGATCTAGAAATAAGTAAAAATTTCTCAAATTGAGTGAATTTACCCTTAATTTGAATAGGTAAATGACATGATTTGCCAATTGAATGAGTATTTTTTTACCTTCTAAAATAATAATATTATATATTTAGATAAAATGCACTTGAAATAAGACAATGTAATTGTGTTTTCTTATTTTAAAACATAAATTGTCTTCTGTTTCATTGGCAAAATATGTCTTTTACCTTCTAAATTCAAGAACAAATGCATTTATTTTAAGAAATAATGACTTATCTAGATTTAGATTTTTTCCAGTGGAAGGGGACAATGACCTACAAGTGGAGGATATTTCAAAAACCCCAAGTCCGACCATTTAAACAAGTCAACCCTCAAAGATGGTTGAAGGATGCTAAAAAAAGGTGCAGAACACCTCAGCAAACTGAGAATGACCCAAGACATACAGAGGAACTGGCTGGGAATTAATGGAAGTCCTGCACCTTGAAAACCTTCTCATCTTACTGGTGTCCCTTCTGCTACAGGTAGACTAGCTATTAGTTGGCTGGGTAGTGGCAGTTATAGATTTAGTACGTCAACTAAAGCACAAATCCAAGGTTGCAGGCCCTGATCTAATAGATAGAAACTCTGATCTCACCATAATCTGACTGGAGTAAAAAGCTCTAATTATCAGGGTTCTGCTCAGTGGCGCCTTCAGAAATGTTTCATAGGGGGGGCCAGATGAGGCCACTAAAATCTTGGCATGGCACAAAGAAAATAAAAGCCATCATTTCAGGCTTTGAATCTACTATTGTGGTAAATCTGCCTGTAGGAATCAAAAACTTGAGTAAGCACCTACTCCTATCTGGGTTTATTGTATGATTTTCAATGTGATGTTACTGGCTGTGCATAATAGGCATGCTAAATTGATCCTTCCACAATTCATATTGGCTAGTGGTATGACCAGTGGGGCACAGGGTGGCCAGGGGTGGCCTGGTGGCGCCACTGGTTCTGCCCTCTGTTTAAGTTTATTTTTAGTTTCTTTGATATTTTTTGTCTTTTTAGTTGTTTTCTGTCAGTTTGGAATTTCTTTAGTTACTCTCTGTTGCCCCCTTGTGCCTGTTCCTTCCTCTTGGCTCCTTTCTAGTTAGTCCTATTCACACTTGCACCATATCAGCTCATTAGCCCATCCTTTGTTCTTTTCCTCCACCTCTGCAGTTTCTTTTTGCTGGTTTGTTGTTGCCCACTTGTCTCTTGCTCCCCACATGTGTTTTTCCCTGACGTTCTTTGGATTTTTTGGTTTTCTGTATTTTTGTATTTCCCTGAAATTTTTTTTCTTCGTTGCCTGTGAGTCCTTCATTAAACAACAAAAATCATCTCTGCATTTGGGCCTCAAAGCCTCCACCCAACCTGACACAAATTTCCTTATTACTTTTAAGGTGAATTGTAAAGGGGATAAGTTAGAATGGCCCAACAGACAAATAAGTTATTGTCTCTTCTCTTAGTCGATGTAATCATGACAAATTAATTTAGGATTACAATGAAAAAACAGATGTAAGTAGGTATAAATGTCTTAAAATAATTCTATTTGTTGGTAATTTAAGCAGGTAAACGACACGATCTGCCAAAGAAATTGCTATTTTTGCCCTTATAATTAGATATGATCAATGATGATGATGATTTTGGGAAAATTACAAGACTTTTGCAGTGTTTTTTTTCCCAATAAATGCTCTATAACAGGGGCCAGGACTGGTTCTGCAGTGGCACTGGCCCCTGTTGGCCCTTGCGTGGAATCCCCTATGTTGGTAAGGTTTCTCACTGGCTTCCTCAGCTACAAACTATGAAAAAACATGAAAATATCACAACGAAGAATGGAATCAATTCTCTCCAGTTCTCTAGTTTTTATATATTCACGTGTAGAAAACTCCAAAAACTGCAAAATTAATATATGGAAAACTAGATGCTTTAATCCAGCCTATGGTGGCTTTCGGAGTCATGCTTCATCTGCTCTAAGCTGCTCTGAGAGGAAATATTAGGCAGAATCATCTGAGGCGTGATATGCCTTTTAGATTATTCCACAATCCAAACAACATGGCTGGGAGAGGAGCAATGCAGAGGGTGGCAGCCTGTTAGGGAAGCCTCTGTGAGTGCTGGCAATCAGGTGGTATTAGTCTCTAACGGTTAGAAGCACCAGTGAGGCAGATGCAGCTCGGTGTTAACTGTACATGCATGCATGCTCTCATCCTCCAAACCAGACACAATAACAGAAAAGCAGATACCTTATCAGGCTCAGCTGTCAGGCTGGAGGCCAAACTGTGGAGATTAAGTGTGGGATATGTGCGACATTGTGATCCATCTGGTTGAGAATTAGGTTGTAAGCTAGCGTTAGAGTTTTAGATGGGACCTCCTCAGTTTTGCTTGCAGACGTCTTCCAGCTGCTTTGCAACAAAAATGTTCCAGCATAGTTCTGTTCCATTCAATCCTCTGAGACATTTGTATTTTTTTTTTTCTTTGATTGACGCCGGAGATCCACCCACTCGCCGCTGCTAATGAGAAAAGCCCCGAGGATACAGAAATTCTGCAGACATTACTCCCTGACCTTTTGGCGAGGTTTTGCTTTAGATGCAGTGGGAAGGCATCCATGCAGCCCTGATGTTGGCTGCACGTTAGGCTCCTTGGGGCACTGCTGTGGGACGAGGAGTTAACACTAGGGAGCCTCGTTATGTGCGCAACATCAAAACCAATCAGGCTCTGTCCGCCGCTCCTCATCTCAGGCCTCTACTGCGGGCTGAGGGGGGGAGCGTGTGGAGGTAATGAGAATATGGAGCTCAGCGGCGACACTAACAACTACTGGTGCCCCGGGGGGGCAGGAGGGAGAGAGGGGGTCCATGTATTAGGGAGTGAGAAATACAAAGAGTGAAATGGGGGAAAAACAAGTGTGAGAGAAAGAGAGACCAAGCAGTCCACCTAACCAGCTGAAGTGGAAGTTAATCCTCATATACTTGTGACTCACGCACCGCCAGAGGTTCTCAGAGGTCTTCGTGGAGCTGTGCCAAGTTGTGTGGAAGTTTCTCTCGTTGCCAACAGGCGCTGAGCAGTCAGGCCCGCTGACACTCACAGAACCATGAGAGAATATTTCTTAATGATTAATCTATGTGCACACCAAGTCGCTAAGTTCACTTCAGCTGTAAAAATAACTGCATGGTAAACTGAGCACAGCATGTACCGAACGCATACAGGCAACATAGGATGATATTTTAAAAAAAAAGGCTTGATTATTCAATTCAATTCAGTTTATTTATACAGCACCAATTCACAACACACGTCATCTCAAGGCGCTTTACAGTTAAACCAGATCATCCAGTCAAATTGATTCAAATATTTCTATCTTAGGAAAACCAGTTGATTGCATCGACACATTAACTTCGAATGCAATTCCTCACACTAGCATGCTTGTGCAGCGACAGTGGAGAGGAAAACTCCCCTTTAACAGGAAGAAACCTCCAGCAGAACACAGGCTCAGTGTGGCTGCCATCTGCTGAGGACACCCACTGGGGTTCAAGGAGAGAAAGAAGCAGAGATAGAAAAGAAACTGTAAAAGACTCGGCCAAGTCCAGGAAACACACAGCCCGGCAGATGAATCTAGCTCCCATGTCAGAGGATGAAGAGAGCACATCCAGTTAGTCACAGTCAGAGAAACAGGACTACACTGATTGAAAAACAGGCCAATCTCAACATCTATAAACAAAGGTGTTGATGGCAGCAGCACAGCTGATATTCTCTCCAGGATGGAGTCATAGCCAAACAGGAACAGACCAGATGAAGCTACTATGAGAAAAAAAGCAGAGAGAGCAGAACGTTAGAGATTGAACTAACAGATTCTAAAGAGATAGAATGAAGCAGAATGATGAAAAAGGGTCCCCTATGTCCTCCAGCAGTCTAGCCTTCAGAACTGTGCAAACCTGTTTCTGATTTACTCAAGAAATCTGCTGAATTGTTGAGATAAGAGATGATTTAGAGTCTTTACTCTAAACCCTAAAACATTGCTGAGATTTTAAGTGTTGCTACATTTGCAACGAAAAGATGTTTTTAGAGAAGCTTATTTAAAAAAATAAATCTGAGGCTGTACTCCATCGACGTCTTACTGTACTGATATTATAACTCATCAATCATATGTTGCACGAATCCAAATCTACCAAGAGCAACTTTGTAGGCTAAAATATTTGTCGCAGGTTTACAACCTGTCATGAATCCTGTATGTGACAAGAGGGAAACCCCCATCGCATCACTATCTGATCCACAGGGGGCTTTAACAAGGGGCATCATTTAATAAGTTAAGAGTTGACAGAAGGTGTTCATTTACTACCTAATTCTTAGAGGAAGGTCACTTGTGACGTATCACCTCTACCCTCGATTCTCCATGTTACCGTGTGAATAACAGTATAAAGCTTTATGAAAGGTATTGTGGAGGATTTTTGTAGATTTTTGAAAAGTCCCGCCCTCTCCACTTAAAAAAAAATGCACATGCACAACCCTGTGCACGCTCCCAAGAGGGAAAGCCTGTTAAACACGTACAAAAGCGTGCATGACCCCATGTGTGTTGTTCTCATAGCTCATACAAACTTACTGTGTCCAAACGTTGGCCCTAACCCCTAAATCCCCCAATCGCTATATAGAGCTGGGACTATAATGTGCACTTTATAGTAAACTGATTTAACTGACCGTTTGGACTGATGATCACTGCTTTTTTTCCATTGGTCACAGAACTCCTCCTCTACTGTGCACCATCTTTGTTATTAGTCGCCGCTGTCGGGTAGCGACAGCCTATGATAATGGGGAGAAGCTGCACAGCAAATCCCAAAATGCTTTGCGAGGAAAGTTCTCAGTGCAAAGCATTCAGGGATACATCTGCCTCTTCTGATGCCTTTCCTTTCTTCTCATACACTTCATAGACACAATTTTCTCTTACGACCCTCATTTTTAAAAAAAACAATAGTGTTGTTTCTCAGTACGAACGCCTGGTTCAGCTGCTTACTGCATATGTAGCCTGAAAGTGGCAGAAAAAGATAATCAACGGATGCAGCACTTAGGACGCAAGCCTTAATAAACATATCACCAGAATGATTAACAGTTAAGAGGACCACTCTTATTGACATGATCCACCCAGAAATAAAAGATCTTCCTCTATACCTTAATCTGTTTAATCAACATATTCTCATTATCAGTCAGCAAAACGTACGAAAGCGCATTGCGGATTTGGCACGTTTGATGCTCTAAAAACATATCAGTAAAGCATGCGCAGCCAGACAGACGAAAAAGCAGGATCTCATGACTGACGAAAACTGGGGACGACGGTGCAATAACAATTACTTCATGATGTTCTCACCAGGTTTCTTGCTGTTTTGTACTTCTTAGGTTAGGGTTAATTGTATGTTAAATTCATGTTATTGAATGAGGCAGATGCGATGTTGTTATTATCTTAGAGACAAGACGTAAAATACGAACCAAAAAAATATCAAAACATACAAAAATACTGTGCATAACTTCTTGTACGATTTCATACTAACTGATAATGAGAATACACTGCCTGAATGCATCAATAACCTGTTGTCAGGTCTGCTGCTGTCACTCCTTTATAGCATTCACTACCATTATGGTTCCAGCCTTTCATGCCCCTCAGTTAAATGTCACTTTTTTTGTTTTGTTATATATTTATTGGGGTTGCAGTAAACTTAGTTATTTAAACACTTGAAGTGGTAAGGTTAAATAAATCTGTGGTGATTGAAGTGCATGAAAAAAGACAAAATATTATTCTTAATATATTCTTAATATTAATTTTCAGAGGTGACGCTCTCTAGGGAAAGTACTATTAGAACTATAAAGGTTATTTCTAATGATAACACAACATATCTTTTTTTAAATTTATAAATGTGCAGCTACATTTAGCATCAACCATTCATTGTTATGTAACTGAAAAAAGTTTTGACAGCTTTTTTTATGGCAAAGCTTCTGTAAACTACATATGTGAAGTATTTTACACGTCAAATATATAAACAGATGAAAAACCTACAAACTCATCGCAGTCGTTCTCAACTCAATTCCATTCAGTTTATTCTTATAGCACCACTTCCCAGCAAATGTTACCCTAATGCACTTTACCAAGACAATTCAATCACATCATCCATTCAGGTTGGTTCAAAGTTTTTATTTAAGGAAAACCAGCTGATTGCATCGAGTCATTGACTTTGAAGGTTTCTCTCCTCCTGAACTCGGGGTTCAGACACAAATCTGTAAATACTTCCCATGTTAGAAAAAGTAAAACAGTAAACTAGCTCCATAGGGGATTCTGTCTTGGAAAAAAACTGTTAAGCAGACAAGCTCTGAGACATTTTTCATGGCAAAAGGATGAGAGAGAGCACATACAGTGACAGTGAGAGCTGAAACCATAGCTATGTCTAGGAGAGAAACAGGACTAAACACTGAAAATCAACAATAAGGAAAATAGTATCCTTAACCTAAACTCTAAATAAAAAAATGTGTGGCAACCTTTGACCTAAAAGCAGAGAAGGAGAAAAAGGTCAATAGATAACGTCCCCTGCAGCCTGCAAAGTAGGACCTGCGCAGCTCATGTGCTAAACCCCAGCAGCACCAAAAAAGACAAGTAAAACATCTTTCAACTTTAAAAACAAACTCTGGCAGGGATGACAGTGGGAAAAAGAAGAACCCAGAGGGAAATGATCAGTATATATTAAGATTCTCTGTCAAACAGAGATAAAAAAAAAAAATAGCAACTTTCTGTTGAGTTACCAACACATCTCTAAATCTGTCCTTCAGCAGAACGTTTGCAGCCTGCTGCACAAGCACAAGCATTTCTAACTAAACTGTATTTAGAGGTCATGTGTCGTTTCTTCTGTGCTCTAGATTTACTCTATGATGGCTTTCCATGAGAAATATATACTTTTAAATGAAAGTGATGCTTAAAATCTATTAGCGCTTTAAAACAAACAAAGACGTATTCCATTATCGCAATAAATACAGATCTTTTTCATCTTTGAAAAACATGGAAAATTGCCTATAGCATCAGTCCCTCACTACAAAAAATTGAAATCTCAATAAGTTATTTTTTCTTGAGTTGAGGTAAGGGAGACTCTTTGTCAATGGAACGAGACAATTTACATTTAAAATAAGAAAAAAACAATTCCATTGTCTTATTTCAAGTGCATATTATTGAATTATCATATTTTAAGAGTAAAAAATCATCATCCCACTGGCAAAGTATCTTTACCTGCTAAAATTAAGGCTAAATATACTTAAGATCTATTTACTTATTTCTAGATTGTGTTTCCAGGTTGCTCCAAAAATATTGAATTTATTTTAAAGGTGTAGATATATTTAATGTTTGTTTTAATATCAAACCAGAAGCTTTAATGAGCTCCAGATATCAGAGTTCCAGCTTCGGCCGTATCTTTTAACAAATGGTCACATGCGTTTACAGTGGAGGGGAGCTGCTGAGGTCAGGGCAGGCTGTGGGCTTTCAGGGTAACAGCTGATGAACACATGCTGAACTGTGGAACAATACCCAGTTCTCTTCAGAGGTTTATTCTTAGTCCATTGTTTGGATCCAGCAGCGCCTGTTGAGGATGTGCTCTTCCTGTCTGTCTGCTGTGTCAGTTGGAGACCGTTAAGAAAAAAAGCTCTAAAGTTTTACCCTTCTTTTTGCCTTTTTTCCCCCCAATTAGCTTTAAATAGGAAGTTAATAATTAGCTCTCTATAAGGAAAACTTGAGATAATAATAATTTTAGAACAGGAAGTCATCAATTCAGACCACAAGTTAGGATCCTAATCAGCAAGAAATTGTCGATACGATACAAAAAATGGGCGGAGTCCTTAATGGAAGCCTCCTTTTCTTATTGGTTCCTCTGCCTTGGGGGTGTGGCCACAAATTGAGGACTTACAGGGGTGCAATTAATTGATCTTTGAAGCATTTAAGTCTGATATTTAAAATCTATATTTAGATGAAATATATATTTAGTTATTCAATGTAAGATATCAATTTAAATATCAATATAATAATTAGAAATAAATGTAACATTCTTTTATAAATATAGGATGTATAGATACATTCAGAAAAAAATTATTTAGCTGAAATATTTATAGACAGAATTAACATTTACTTTTAGCATTTGCCGCTAAATGTGAGATACAAAGCCCTACATTTGAAGAAAATTTGATAAATAACATAAATATGTTATTAATAATATTCTTGGCAAAATTTTTACATTCTTCGCAGCATTATTTATTCTGTGTGCATTTAATGGGTGTCTAGTTCCAACATGACAGGCAGCAATTAGCAATTAAAGAAAATTAGACCTCAACCAGGAAGCAAATTTTACCACAACTAGTGACTTAAAGCTAAAGTGAAAACTGAAAACTCTGGCATGATGTGGATCATTTCCAAATAATGAATTCTTCCTTGGCATGAGGTGCACCTCTGGTAATAAATGTCCATAAAATCCATTCATGCATTTTTAATTGATCCTGCTAACAAACCAACAATGTTCCCTTTAACCCTTTAAAGCCCGATCCAAGAATAAAACAAAACAGAAAATTACTTTTTTTTGGTCTGAATTCCTTATTTGGCATTTTAACAAAATATGTAAAAAGAAAAAAACAGAAATACATTTTTGATGTTAAAGCTACAGTGTGTAATTTTCAGCGACATCTAACGTCCAGACTGCAGACCGCAGCAACATGAAAAACTCCCCCCCACCGCTTCTCCCCCCCAACAGTACGGCGAGCGTTACGGGACAAAATGTCTTCCACGACGTCCGCATCACCTACCTTCTCAAGTCATGAGGTTTGTTTACATAGATCATTTTACAGATAGTATTTCATTAGTCTGTGTAGGGTATAGATTTCATGTAGACTTAAGATAATAAATATACCCGTTATTTTTTCTACATCGCTGTGAAGTTTTGGTGAGCTGCTTTGCTTTGCAATCGCTAGTTTGTTGGCTCTGCGCTGCCGTAGCGCAAAGATGTCTGCCTCCATGGCTGCGAGACCCGCTCCTATGTAATTATAAATAACGAATTCTAAGGCAACGCAAAT
>JAGKQL010000017.1:3910133-3948402 GCA_018398635.1 Cyprinodon brontotheroides
GTTGTTCAGCATGGGGGTGAGTAGAAAATGAAGGCTAATCATGTTTTAGGTGTACTATTCCTTTAAGTGCATTTACCCTTAATTTGAAGAGGTAAATATGAGATGGGATAGTTTTCCAATGGAATGATGAGTATTTTATACTCTTAAAATAAGATTATTTGATAATATATGCACTTGAAATACAACAATATAATTGTGTTTTCTGTATTTTTCGTGTAAATTGATAGCTACGATTTCCATTGGCAGGGGTTTCTCACTAATCTCCTCAATTCAAGAACAAATGCACTTATTTTTAAGAAAAAAATTACTTATCTAGATTTCGATTTTTCTAGTGAAGGAACCTTTTATTTATCCGCATTACCGTAGTCGATTCATCAAAAAAATTATCAAAGGATTAATCGATTTGCAAACCTAATTGCTGGTTGCACAAAATTCATATGTGAGACTAAGATCATAAACTGAAGGTTTTGCTGTAGGAATTATACTTTTTTTTCTCCAGATAAGATTATTAATGTCTGGAGTTAAGTACAGAAAGCCCAGTTTTATGTCTGCTCCTGTTTTGTCTTTAACTAAACCAAAATTGAGAATCAACATCCGCAGAGAAAGGAAAGAGGAGCTTAACTGCTGAAAGGCAGGAGCAGGAGGAGGCCACTCATCACCTGCAGCACCAGACATGCAAGGACTGAGAAATGTCACAGCATCCGCCTGCCTCGCTTTAGCCGTGAACTGCACAGAAAATACTAGCCAATTATAATCAATAAAAGCATTTACAATCCTGCAGATGGGGAAGAGTTAATGAAGGTGCCTTTTACTGCCTTCATGTGTTCCATATGCAATAAGTTTACTTCTCAGCATTTATTATGGAGTGTTGTAACGCCCAGCATAGTATGGAATTTAGGCCTTGTTCACATGAAATATAAATAAAGATTTAGAAAAGTTTTCAAATATTATTACACGTGTTTTAAGAATCAGGGATCTGTCTGGATGCAGCTTAAATCCATTAAATTACACCTCGTGTAGATAGGGCTGTAGATACAATGGTGTGACATTAAACAGGCCATTGGTAATCTAAATTATTCCAGTAAGGTGGAAGTTAATTTATTTTGCTGCCAAGGTTGGCAAAATCTGGCAGCAATTACTAGTTTTTCAATCTGTTTTGAAAATTAATTGTGTATTTATTGAAGTTACCTTTATCTGGAGTTAATTTATTTTTGCAGCACGTGTCATCTTACAAAGACAATTCAACCAGATCTTCCAGACTGATTGATAAAACGTTTTTTTATCCACGGAAAACCAGCTAATTGAATCCAGTCATTGACTTTGCAGGATGAGCATTTAGAAACAGTAGATATTAGCTTGCCTTTTGGTGTTGATTCTACAGCAATCCCTCACACTGAGCATACATGCAGCGACAGTGGAGAGGAAAACTTCCATTTTAACAGGAAAAATCCTCCAGCAGAATCAGACCCAGGCTCAGTGTGAGCGGCCATCTGCTGAGGCTAAATTAATTAATGGAGAGAGAAACAGTGATACAAGCAAATATAGAAAACTTTCTATGTTAGAAACCTGCAGATTAAAAATAAAGTTATCTGTTAGGAACATAAGGAACAATCAGATCTCTGATTTAAGATGAACCAAGGTTATTTAATAAGGCACAGCCTTCAGTACAGGCAATTCCTATAATGCATTCCCAAATGTGATGTGAGCGGAGCTACAGTAGGCGGAGCGAGACATGCATCTGGCTGTTGTCAGGTTAGGAGACACTAGGACTTGGCTAAAAAGCCTATTTTAAGTCAAACACAAAGAGAAACTGTCACTATTTTGTGAATCAGCAGACAGTTTTCCATCCAAAACACAGTTACTATAGTCTAAGTCAGCGGTCCCTAACCACTGGGCCAAGGACTTGGGTACCAGTCAAATTGGGTCATTGCATCGGTCACGGGCCGCTGGAAAAAGTATTTATATATATATAAATAATTTATCGACAATCAGATATCTGAGTGATGTTTATTTGAAAAATATATAAAATTGCGTGTATTCTCCCAATTACATCAGTCGGGTGCATCTGTGCCTCTAGACACAGGGTTAATTCAGGTCAAGACTCATCCTTTCTATAACATCCTATCCTTTGTGAAGGGATTTTCGGTCAGTATTACAGCTTAATTAAAACAAAGTTAGCGGAGCAGACGGGACATCAGGAGCACACTCCTTGAGGTTCTGTCATTTTCTCCGACACGCCAAAAGATGGGACCGCTTGATTGACTTTTTTTCATATCCCTGTTTGTATTTTTTTTATTTAATTGAAATGTCTTTAAATCCACATTAACATGAATTCAACACACTCTAGTAACCAGATAAATGGAGGCAGAAGATTATTCACACATTCAGTAACACACAGGAGCTCTTTCAAGCTGGGCAACCGTTTCATTCACAATACCTCGTCCTTATACCAACCAGGAATCAGAAATACTTTAATAATCCCAGAACAAAATTACTTTAGTTACATGACTCCATATGTAATAGAGTGACTATAGGACCAGTTTGATAAAACACAATTTCACATACAATATATATAATTAGAAGGTCCCTGCTTCATTTAGCCATCAGTTTGGGGGTCCCTTGGCCTGGAAAATGCTAGACCCCTGGTCTAAGGCACATCTGAGGCCCCTGGGTGTTTCAGCTGTGGAACAGATTTTTACAGATTGATTTTTTCCCCATATGTTTTTAGAGCACCCTAAGGAGCTGATTGACTTGTCGGCCCTATGAATTTCCTCTAAGACAGTGTGAGAGTAAACCAGCCCCACCTCAATGCACAGATCCTGCTCCGATTTTAATTATACTGCAAATCTATGGATGAGGGGCTCATCACCGCAGTGGATCAACAAAAGGAACAGGCTATACAGCGCGAGCGCGAGGTTGTTAACATTTAGAGAGGGTTGAAACGGTTACGAGCATATAAAATTTAATTGCTCCCTTTAGTGAAGTTAGCAGCAAGAGCAAAGTTTGCAGTCTTCAGGATCAATGGCTCCCTTCTTCTATTGTGCACTATATCTCAATATGAGTCTGTTAACCCTCTCTGGTGGCTTGTAGATCAGAGTTCATGTTGGAGTTATAGCCTGTAACTCAGAAATATTGTCTTTTCATGCTGGATGCTCTACATCTGCTGCAGATTTATAATGGAGACAATGCTTTTAAAACCTCACGTATTGTGAATTCAGGGGGATTCATCATTAGGGCAATACTGTAGGCAGTTGCCTAGGGCCACAAACTCCTGGGGGCCCCATAAAGCTCTGTTTGCATGTATGGTTAATACAACTATTCCCTATGTTTACACATAAATTATGGTTTTCAAAAAAATCCTTTCACTAAAATGCCATCAGAATGCTGATAATATTAAATGTGTCTCAGCCCCCCTTCAGTGTCCACCATATTGGATCAGTCCATTTGCTGCATATGTTCAGAAAGGTCCAAACAGACAGCAGCAAACCATTTGAAAACAAACGATGCAACAAGCAGTGTTGCCAACTTAGTGCTTTTGTTGCTATATTTAGCAATTTTTCGACCCCTCTAGCACTTTTATTGCAAAATAGTGCCTAGAACTAAATCTTGCGACTTTTTTCTGCTACTGGACACTTTGGCGACAACATCTAAAGGAATTCGAACTCTGCTCTCCAGAGCAAGTAGATTAAGTAACCCCGCCTTCCCTGCTCTCCTCTATCTTGTCTGCTGTCATGATTCATGCAGCTATTATTTCATCCAAATGAAAATGTGGAGAACATACGGAGTTCCTCTTATGACATGGTCAAAAAATAATGTTTAATTGTGGCCCGCAGTAGTATTTCATGACCCATGCGCTAATAAGTTTAACGTGCGCACGAAATACTTATTAATAATATCCATAAATCCGCCCTGTTTTCAGGCTTATGTTAACTGTAATGACTTATCTTGGACAGGCTGCTATGTAAACGGGCCTTTAGTCCTTCGTTTAGCTATGCTGCGGTTGTTTACACTACGCCTTTTCCAGCTAAAATAGCGTCTTAGCAACAACAAAATGTCACGCGACTGAGTGGATCAGCCAATCCAGAGCGCTTCTTCTAAGGTCTAAAAGCGGCGCTTCATTTTGCTTACCCAGTTGTCCAGGAATGATGTTAATATTATTACTAAGTATTTCGCGGCGCGACGATAAACTTATTGCATTAACCAGTTAATTAAGTATTTCGCGGCGCGACGCTATACTACCCATTGGCATTGTAATACCGAAATACTACTTCTTTTGCACACTTAAATACTACTTCGCGGGCCACAATAAAAAAATCTTCTTTGACCCGTGTCATCAGAGGGCGTGACGTGAGAACAGATAAGCAGATTATGGTTTGTCTACAGTGAAAAGAAGGACTGGTTTATTTACTTACTTTGCTTGTCGCTGTTGGGTTCATCAATGTAGGTTTGCAAAAGGAAGAACTGAAATACACAGTAATGGATACAACTTCTGCAGAAGGAGAGACAGTTGAACCCCAGACTTCAAACACACTGTCTCCCACTGGACCTCCTCCGCAGAGCGTTTTTATTAACAGAACATGACACATGGTTACAAACAGAGTATTGTTCTGACAGAACAATTGATCAGTTCATAAAGACAGGATGCTGCACTAGAATGACAAGGCAGGATGGTCTCCTGACTGAATCATGAGACACAGTGGAGCAACTACATATTTTTGAGGTGGATGCGAAAACACATGATCGGCGCCCTTTCTCTACATCCTCACAGCTGAATTAAATCAATTTTATGTTAAGTAGGGTTAAAAAATACAGCAGTCAAACCACAATAAAAATTAATCTTTAAATTTGAATGATCTTCTTGTTGAATAACAGTTACTGACTGGACACTGCATCTGATCTGACTTATCAGATACATCACAACACCACTGTAGTGATACTGAATAAAACATTTAAACTCAAGTGTCCCCCTGCCAAAAAGGTTGGTAACATGGGTCACCGAGTCTAAGGGCTATAATGACACTGGATTTATGTGTCTGATACTCACATAAACTGGTACAACTCATCTTTAATTAAAAAAATCAATAATGCAAAATATACATATGAGTGAATAAATTGCAGCCTAGAGGGCTAAGCGTTGGACTCATAAGGGCACTGGCCACTGACATTTTAGCTTTCCTCTGTTAATATTTCACAAGTTTTATTTCGGTCATTCTTACATTTAGTGTGTGGATATGTGTGTGTTACAGGCGTATGTATCAGATATTCCTAGAAATATGGAACAAATCGCGTTCCTTATCGCTTCAAAAGGGGACGCAACATTTAACAGCCAAATATGGGGCGCTCCGTGTATCAGACTAGCTTTATCTGACCTGCATATTTACAACCCTCCTGTCCTGTTGTCGATACACTGACAGAACTTACCTACTGTCTTTCAACCACATTGAAAGGCTTTTTTTAATCCCGCCAAAAACTATATCCTTCTCCTTTTTCTCTTTCTGTTTTGCACACCCTGATAGTTTTTCTGGCGCTCCATCTTGCTTGTTAAGTGTGCACTACGCAGTGATAGTCGCAGGATAAAAAAAAAAGAAGAAAAACACGCCTGAGTGCGCGTCTTAGGGGTGCTGTGCGCAAGCCACCTGTGTGGGAAGGGAGAGCGACAGGAGGAGAGGTGAAGGGAGCGCATAATGAAGTGCTGTCTCTCTGTTATTGATCGCTTTTATGCTGTTAAATATAGAAAATCTACAACCAGAAACCGCCGCTTATGGTTCTAGTGTGGGTGAGACAACGCCTTTACTGCAGCGCCCCTATGCCTGCTAAACTGCTAGAGAAATCCTAGGGTGACCAAACGCCCAGATTTCCCAGACATAATCCAATTTTTCACGTCCTGTCCCGGCGCCCAGATTTTTTTTACAGAAAGTGAGGAAATGTCCTGATTTTTAAAATTATCTTAATTGGACCAGCAAATCCACAGGTGCTAGGGCACTGTGCATGGCGCAGTGTGTGACGTGAATCCCCGGAGCCGCGATCTAGTGCGGGCAGCCCTGTTCTTAATCAGAATATAGATACATGGCGTGGCTGCCAGTACGCCAACAACATGCAAAAGCTCAAATGTATGTTTACGAACGATTTACAAAAGAGTTTCCCCCGCTTTCAGACCGGTCAAGACAAACGGGAGGTCTTGTGCACTTTGTGCACATATGTACTATGTGTCCAATGGAGGTGCAAGGGATCTGAAAAGCCACCTGGGACACCGAAAGTAAAGATAGTCTATTGATATGTTTGTTCGCTTTTGGTACATTTTGAATAATTTTTGCTACACAAAGAGGTATTTTTTGTTAATTAGCTCATTTGTTAATTTATTTTTTTCCAATAACCTACAGAACAGACATTATTTCCTTATTCATTGCTGAGGCTGAGTATCATCTTTTATTGGGAGTTGAGAGTTATTGTTAACTTTTATTGTTAAGTATGAGGGATGTTTAGATGAGACATTATTTCTTTCATTGTGCTATTCATTCATTTACAGGAATTGTTAAGCATTTTTAATAAATAGATTTTGAATTAAATTATCGTTTGTTATTGGAGTTATTGCTGTTGACTTTACTGAAAAGCATTTTTAATAAATCAACTGTAAATATCATGTTATTGTAGGATTATGTAGGTCTATGTTAAGTGAGTGCATGCCACAGAGATGGGAACAGAGATCCCCCATCCTCCCCCCCCACCCCACCACATCCACCCCCCCCGCCCAAGGTGTCCTGGTTTTCCAAAAATGAAAATATGGTCACTCTAACTCACCCGGTTTTGCGCCACTGATGAGACACAGTGGAGCATCCCCTGCACAAATGTTTCATAAGCACACATTAATTTTATAATCATCATTGAACAAACCTAACAGTCGCCTTTTTGGAAACACAGGAAGGAGCAATCAGCTAAGTGAGCTTAGTGCTTGAAAAAAAATCGTTTATTCCTTTAGAGACAGCATGAAAAAGTCAGCTGAGTACAAAACATAGAGATAAAAAACAACAAGAAGAGAGAGACAAAACCTAGAACAAATAGCGTATGTCTATTCTATTAAAATTTCAGTATCCGTATAATGGGTCTGTTCTATGTTCTTCTCTATTCAGAGGGCCCCCTGTCTGTCTTTGCCTAGGGCCCCAAATTTCTTATATCCGCCCCTGTGTGAATTAGGAAAATGTAGCTGTGTCAGCACCTTTAGATCACTGATACCAATGTAGGAAATATCAAAGATTACTTGACATTTTCTATAAGCTAATGGGGATAATTTGTCATGGTTTGCCCATCATACCAATGAAGAAGCATAAGTAGTTTATTTAAGACATGTTGTGACAAAGCCAGCGTATGTGAGGCAGGGTCTTCACCGTCCAAACAAGCCTGCTGTCCTCATGGGTCCTGTTAGGGTTTTATTTGGGAGAGCAGGACAGTAATTAGGAGCAAAATACAAAGCCTTAGCTGGAAGAAGGGCGACGTGTTAATTGGCGGACCTGTGTGAGCTAATTGCCGCTCGGCTGTTAACCGCTCGCCGTCAGGCTCATTTCAAGGGTTAGCTAAACTGAGCCGTGACACACGGCTGGGCTTTATGGAGTCCAGGCAGGGGGAAGCGGAGGCCCGCGGTAGACTCTAAAGAGCCCATAATGATGACAGCAATTACCACAATCCGCTTAAACAAATGGGAATGTGCCGAAACCTCATCATACTCTGATCAGACTGGCCCTAACGAGATAAAGATGCCAATTAATCCTGTGTTAATTGCCGTGGTGTGTTCTCAGGAAAAATTCACTAAAACATGCACACGCAGATGTAAAAAAAAAAAACTGGGCCTGCTGCGCTATCCTGGATCCAAACGGCAGGACGTTTGGAGCATATTTACATAATGATAATGATGATGGTGATGATGGCTTCATGGGTAATGATGATCATAAGTGTTTATATCAGGGCTGCAGAGTTTGAATGATGACCAGCCGTAAGTGATCTCTCGCTGTTCTGCCTCTAATCTGAGCGACTCAGAGATGATCCCCTTTCAGCAGATAGAGGCTTAGTCAAAGTCAAAGTGACATTTGCATTAAGGTAATGTTTGGAGGCTGAGGCTGCCCTCTAATGATTCAGACTGCAGGTCAGATAGCGTCTCTCAACAGCTCCCCCTGAACCCCAAAGTGCTGATATGACACTGTACAGTTGGTGACCTCATTATGGCTATTACTGCAGTCAGAAAATTTATAACATACATGTCCGCAATGACAAATTCTATAAATCACCGCATTAACTCCTGCTTCACTGTCCTCGCTGCTCCTTTCTCCTCAGCTACCATGATCCTTTTTTTTTTCATGTTCTCTGATTTCCGTCCTCATAGTTTTGCTCTTTTTCTTGCTGGTGCTGACGTGCTGTAATAGTCAGCTCATCCAAAGTGGCTGAGTTGTCACTTCGACCATTATACAGGCCATTTTCATTTCATCTGCAGAGGTCCTGGCTCCTCAGCACAGTGACAGCATCTCCCTAAATCATCCACACATGTAATTGCTCCCTACTTATCCAAATGGCTATGGCCTTCCCCATTTGCCTAAGAGCATCTCAGGAATTCATTCTCCTGCTTTAACCATTTTCGCTACTTTTTCAAAGGGTTTAGGTATTGCCTTTCGCATGGATTATGGTTCCTTTCTATAAGTAACAATAAAAAAGTACGTCTTTTGACAAATTTAAAGGATACCGATCATCAAATAGAGCAGAAGTTCCCAAAGCGGGGGTCACTCGGGCGGTCATTAGATGGTTTTCACAATCATTGTGATGTCATCACTGAGTTACATGAAAAGCTAAAAGATATCATAAAAGGCATAGATGTGAATGAAATAAATAAATGTATCACAACATAAGTAGATGTAATGTAAAGCAGAATTAACATTTTTAATATACTATCAAATTGTAAAATATGATATTAAATATCCTTTTTTTGTTGATTTTATATACTCTAATTATCCCAGAGGGAATTTACTTCTGTGCATTTAACCCATCCCCTTGGGGAACAGTGGGCTGCCATCGTGGGGCGCCCGGGGAGCAGTGGGGAACGAACTAACAACCTCAGGATTCAAAGCCCTATGCCCTAAGCACTAGGCCGCCACTCCCCATCCTGATAAATAATTACAAATACATTTTAAATGATTAATTAATTTATTAAATGTCCCTTTGAATTTAAACATTTCCATCCATTTTCTGTCACGCTTTATCCCAAGTGGGGTTGTGAGGGGTGCTGGTGTCTGTCTCCACCTGTCTACTGGCAGACTGGACAGGTCACCAGTCTATCACAGGACACAGAACAAACACAAACAGACTCACACCTAATGAGTAAGCCAATTAACCTTAACAGTCATGATTTTGACTGTGGAGGGAAGCCGGAGTACCTGGGAGAGAACCCATGCATGCTCAGGGAGAAAACATGCAAACTCCATGCAGAAAGACTCCAGAAACTTCTTGCTGCAAAGGCAACATTGCTACCCACTGCACCACTCAGCAGCCGAATTAAACATTTAGAAGATACATTTTATTTACACTATATGTAAGAATTACTTTAGTGCATTATGTACCGGTATTCTCAAGGGGTCATCAGTTGTTATCAGATGGGAAGTAACTGAAGTACAAATACTTCTTGTTACTGTACTCAAGTAGATTTTTCTGATATTTTACTTTACTTTACTACTTATTTTTATGGCGACTTTTTACTACTTCTACCCCTTACATTTTTTTACACAAATATCTGTACTTTCTACTCCTTACATTTTAAAAATTGGCTCGTTATTTTAGTTTTGAATCATTTCAATGGAGTTACCGTTATTATTTTTCACGCCATCAATACCAAATTCAATCTAATTGGATGGGAATCTACGTTGCATTTGACGCACCACTACAAGATGAATCGACAGATTCGGGCGGTATTCATTGGCGGCAAATCATTGCAGCTTGGTGGCGGTGGCGTTAGCATAGTAGCATGGACGACGCGAGATGATTGAAAATGAACACAACGGAGATCTAGTCCTATTGGCAGACATCCATTTAAAAATGTAGGCAACGGCATGAAAAAAGTGGTTTCTACTTTTACTTTTATACTTTAGGTAAATTTACAAGCCTGTACTTTGTTACTTTTACTTGAGTAAAGAAGTTTAATCAGTACTTCCACTTTTTACCAGAGTATTTTAACACAAGTATCTGTACTTTTACTCAAGTACGGAAAGTGAGTACTTTTGCCATCTCTGGTTGTTATTCTTGGGGTCACAGGCGGAAATTATGGGGAACTCCTGAAATAAAGTTAATATAAGACTAAAATGAGGAGAGATTACGGGTTAAAATACTGTTTTCAAATTGATGCTCAGCAGCTCATGAGGGTCTGATGAGGCCACTTTAAACGCACTGCAGGACATTTTGCTGCGCCAAGATGCGTGTCAATCATTGAGTTTGCATTTAAACCAGCTGCTCCTGCTGCCTCTGCTGCGTGCGGTTTGAACGTAGCATTGCTTCAATTATTAACCCTTGCAGAATGAGAACTGACAGAGAATAGAATCAACCCTTTTTTATATTTGGTCTGCAATTTCTGCTCTGACAGAGATGTGCACATTTTTTATAGCTCTTTTCAAAGCTAAAGTGTCACCAGGAACAGTTTGAATAAACAAAGAGACAACAAAGCATCTAAGGGATTATATTTCAAACCTCACAAACACAAAACCTGTCAGGGTGACATTTTGGAGGTTTTTCCTGAGACAGCAGTGACATTTCATTTGTTTTTAATATTTATTCATATAAAAGGTAAACATCAGCCTATAGATAATGGGAGATCGCCTCATTCACACACAAAAAAAATCAAAAATTTTAGAATTGGTTAAAATTTAACCCCAGTGCCTTACACTATCAGCCTTCAGCAGATTCAATAATAATAATAATAATAACCACCAGATCGATAATTTCTATTTAGGTCTCATCCTGGAAGAAGAGTGAAGATATTTTGTTGCAACAGTTTAAGGCCCAGGAGGTTTTCCTCCCATCGCACACAAACAAACGCTGGGAAAAGCGCACACACATCACTGTCCCCCCCATGTTTATTTGCCCTGCTATTACGACAGCGAATTGTGCAGGTCCTCGGAGCGAATGGGGTGTCCCAGAACCACTCAGCATCAGAAACACATCACTTAACCCTGACGCTCTTACCCGCCTTCACTCGCTCTGAAAAGCCAAAAGCCTTTTCCAGTTAGGCCCTGTCTGTCCAGCTGCTATTGATTTTGTGACAATGGAAAAGTCCATGTCAAAACAAGTGGCCAATCACAGAGAGAAAGTTTCAATTAGTTTTTTTTTTTCTTTTTTTTTCTTTCCCGCTTCGGCTCAAATTAAAGGCTACAGCAGGTTGTGCTCTATCCTGCTCTGCTCTGTTATTTTAGAGGTAATAGGGGGCAGAGGCAGTGCAGGAACAGGATGAGGTAACAAGTCCAAAGGCTGGAGCCTTTAAAGCTCTGAGGTCAAAAACTGTCCTTCAGCAGACATAGGTTAAACATCACACACATGAAGGCAGCAACATCTTGCCTAAAATCTCACAGGGGTCTTCAATGTTTTCCAGGCCAAGGACCCCAAAGTGATGGTGAGATGGAGCGGGGACCCCCTAATTATATATATTGTATGAAATAATATTTATATCAAACTGGTCCTATAGTCCCCTCTATTACATATAGAGTAACGTAGAATCCAAAGTAATCCCTCCCTGGGATTATTAAAAAGAGTATTTCTGATTCTGATTCCTGGTTGATGGGACAGGTGTTGTGAATGAAGCGTGTGCATTGATGCTTGAAAGAGCTCTCTGTCACTGAATGCATTGATGACTGTTTAAGACAGTCTTCTCAATTTATCTGTATCTGCATTTAAAGACATTTTAATTAGTGGAAAAAATTGAATATAAATAAAAATTTTAAAAAAATTTGCGACCCCCATGCACTACCTCCGTGGACTCCTTGTTGAAGACCTACGTCCTACATCTTTTGCCACAAATATGATTTTTTTAAAGATTTTTAAGGAAATTGGAGCTTTATTCTTAAGTTTCATAAAATCTTTTCCAATCATTACTTTCTTTCGATAAGCCACTGCAATATTGGAAAGTACCCCCACCAGCCATTCCTTACAACTTGTTATGCTGCTGGCGCAGTTTCTCTAAAGTTTATAAAACTATACATAAGGCTGGCTCTGCAGGTGGAGACAGGAAAATACAGAACCTGAATCTTCCCCTCTGCACACACTCTGCACAAGCTCCATCCCTTTAACATGAAGGGTACAGCGGCTCTCACCTGATGCAGCCGCCTCAAGCCACAGGAACTCACCTTATTAGCTGCTGTACTCGAGTTGAGGGGGGATGAGGAGGGCTGGCATCCCCCTTCTTTAAAAAATCCTTAAAATCATCCCTCTTCTTAAATGACCATCCCCCCATACCATCCCCTGTGACATTTTATTACTGGGTGTGTATAATTTCTACTATATATTAACAGTAATGGTAATAATACTGCCCTTTAAACATTTGGTGGGCTGTGGGCTAACGAGTAGCCTAAGTAAAATAAATAAAATCAAAGAAGTATCCTAGCATTACTATGAAGCTGATCACAGGGGGAAATTAGTCCCTATGTAGGGGCAGTGATAGCCATGCTGGTTCAGGGACTGACTGCAGTTCTACTGTACTGTAAGGCGTCTTGGTCAAGGTCAATGACCGGCGTACCTGACATGTGTAACAACCAGACCATGCATATTGCTTTAGGTTAATAGACTATATAAAAAAGGCTATGTATGCTTCAAAAACTCACTTTGACTGAATATTGATTTGCACTGCCGACTGTTTATTCACAGTACCAATTGTTTACATATACACTTGCAGTAACGTATTTTAACTGTACCGTAATTTTCGGACTATAAGCCGCACCTGAATATAAGCCGCAGGTTTTTTATGTTTAATTACCATATGGTTCGTGCACAGAGAGGATTGTCGGGAAAGAGGCAACTGTTTGGGAAAGCTCCTATTTACTAACATTTCAACACAATTGAATTGAGACAATTCTTCCTGCTGGCGTCTCCAACGTCTCACCATTGACTCATTGATTCCAAGGTTACGTGCATTCGGTTCTATTTCCTTACGTTTACTGCCAAATTGACTGCCTTTAACTTAAAAAGCTGCATCATATGCATTTCAACGTTTGTTTTCCATAATGAGGGTGTCACACAAACCGTCTTAAGGCTCAGTAATGTCCGGCTCTTTTTGGGAGTCTGCTTCTGGGGGACTCTCCAGCATTCACAAGTATGCTGCTACTGTGTGTTGAAGTATCAGGACGCCAATGGTGTGATGGTAAAAATCCATAGATTTAGGCACCGTATTTAAGTCCATATAGATAGTCGATTGGTATATAAGCCGCAGAAGGTTCTAAGATGGTCAAAATGGGGAAAAAGGGCTTAAAGTCCGAAAACATGCAATATGCAATTACCTTCCATTGCACTTTAATTCAAGATAGTTTCTGTCCAAACTTTATTTATTCATTTTATAGTAAAAACCCATCTGTAAATATGCTATTGTACATAATTGTAAAAACCTTTTTTTTATAATGATATCCACCTGTATATTATATTCAGTAATTATCCAGCTGGAAATTTAGTTCGTAACACTAGTAATCTATCTATATCATATTCATCGATTAGTAAGATTCTGCTTACAATGGTATTCATCTCTATACTTACCCAGCAGAAACCCATGTCCTGTAATTATAGAACCATTATTTATCCTGCAGTTGCTGCTATTGCACTTCTGGTTAGGCCTAAACTGCATTTTATAGCCTTGTACCTGTAGCTGTGTAATGACAATAAAGTTGAATCTAATGTAATCTAAAATATACTGTAAAATCCACCATCTGTCACGATTATTGGAGGTTTTATGAGGACCCAAATGCAGAGGCTGACAGAAGTTAGGTGAGTTCCTAAAAGGTTTAATGGAGATCAGGCAGCAAAGCAGGAACCAAAAATCCAACTTAAAATGTTAAACAAAACAGGTATCCAAAAATCTGACATAAAAATAAAACAAACCAGAACCATGGCATACCGTTCCATCTATTAGTAAGATTCTAGCGCTTTATAAGGCAGTATTCATCTCTATACCCCACCCAGTAGAAACCCATGTCCTGTATTTATGGGAACCATTATTTATCCTGCAGTTGCTGCTACTTGCACTTCTGGTTAGACCTAAACTGCATTTCAAGTTAAACCTTGTACCTGTACTTGCAGCTGTGTAATGACAATAAAAGTTGAATCTAATCTAATCTAAAAATATAAAATAAAATCCACCATCTGTCACGATTTGTTTTGGAGGTTTTATGAGGACCCAAATGCAGAGGGCTGACAGGAATGGGGCGAGTTCCTAAAAGGTTTAATGGAGATCAGGCAGCAAAAACAGGAATCAAAAATCCAACTTAAAAATGTTAAACAAAAACAGGTATCAAAAAAATCTGACATAAAAATAAAAAACAAACCAGAACCATGGAGACATCAGGGGAAAACCATCAAGGAGCCAGGGTGAGAGAAGGTAAGAGGGAGTGCAGAAGGAGGTGTATTTATAGCTAACTGAACAAAGGCAGGACTAACGAGCTGATAAGGAGCAGGTGTGACCAGAGCTGAGGAGGAAGCCAAGGGAAAAGAACACAAGGGGGCAGCAGAGGACAAACAGAAAAACCTAAGCAACTTAAATGAATCCAGACACACCAATAAAGCTAGAAAACAAGGAAAAACCTGGATGAACTTGAAACTGAAAACTTCCAGAAAAACAACAGAACCAAGATCGTTAAAACATCCCCCCTTCTTATTTTTAACAACTAGACTACTGATTAGCAGTAATTAGTGTTGTTGCTTGTGTAACTTTTTACATATTTTGTAATAGACGTGGAAACAATGGGAAACAAGCAATGGCTAACTGCTAATCCTGCTAATCCTGCTAATCCGACATTTGCATAAACATGCATACAAGCAAGTCAAGCAGTTCTACATTCCCCAAAAAAAGAAAAATGGTGCATTAAAAATAGCCTCAATGAGTTGTATTTAATGATTGCTCACTTCCTAAATGATTAAAAATAATAATTTTAAGGATGATTTCAGAGGATTGTGTAAGTAAAATACCAGGTTATGACTCCTTTAACTGTCAGTGGTTGGGTAGAGTTAATGTGATGGCAGGTATTATTTTATTTTATGCCTTGTGATTTGGAATACATTTGATATAAAGCTTTTAATTCATATTATGACGAAATATATCAAGGTCTTATAGCCCAAGCATGGTGGGGGTTTTTTTTATGTCTTTTAAGGTGGCCCATGCCTAAATTAGAAGGGTTAAAAACTCCTTGGGTATGAATACTTTTGCAGCCGTCTTTGGCCCCTTTTTCTTTTTCAAAAATAGAAGTAAAAACACAAGGGAAAATTCTACAAGGACTTTTAAAGATCAATCTCAATTTAATAGCGAGTGAGTAGAGGGAACAAAAAAAAGTTATTTTAAATGTTGTTTGTCTCAACTTACTTCTAGAAACTAGAAACCAGCTCGAAAGGAATTATTGTCTCATTTAATCAATTCAGGGAGGAAAAAAAGTTTAATCAATCCCGCAAGTGCGTTGCCAGATGTTTGGAGTTTCTTTAATTGAGTTATTTCAGTCAGACAAACAGAGACACGTTTGGTCTAATTAGACTCTGTTGTCAGGGAAATCAAAAATTCCTCCAGCGGCAGCAGAACGCTTTTAATACACCCATTGAGTGATGTATCATTTTTAGAATTAATTTCTGATCCAATAAAAACTTGTCTGATCTTTGGATGTTCCTGTTCATCAAGAGCTGTCACTTATTTCTGTCAGAATCCTCTCGGAACAAACTGTTTTGAAAGAACATTGTTTGTCGCTATTTGATCTTCCCAGAGCAATCAGGCGGTCACAGATATTTATAGCACTAATTTCTTGGACGGGATTCATCTCTGAGCAACTGAATGGGCTCGCTACTTTCTGTCAACATTTGCGGGCCACGGAGATGATTTGTGTTGTTGTGATGTTGAGGCACATCTAAAGGCAACGTATGGCTTTCGTTTTAATTTATTGTGCATGCACACAGGGCTTTGGAGAGAAAGTGGCTTCATTTGGACAAGGCTGATTTTCTTCCTGGCAGCGCTTGGCCTGTGTGACTCCATTACCCCTGTCAGGTCCGCTAAGCACATTGGCTAATTACTCAGAGAGTCCAGCATTGGCAAGTAGCTGCACACGTATTGATCAAAGAGCATAAGGTTGGGAGCTCAAGCAGAAATTAGTCTGGTGTTATCATGGCTGTAGAGAAGTGCAGTACCCAAAGTATTGAATTCTTCACATTTTTTTATGGATAAGTTTAATCTCTCTTCTCCTTTAACACAGTTATACAGCATATGTTAAAGCATCTACTTTAAAATGATAGAGTTTAGATGGTAAAGTGGAACCTCAATGCTGCTGATGAAACTGATCATCATTCAGGTGTGGTCATGGTAAAAGCAGGCGACTGGCCAGTTTGCTAGCAGGGTTTAATAACCCTGGTCCTTCAGGATTTAGATGTTTCTTTACTCAAGCAAAGCTGATTAGAATGATTCTTTTACTGTACCCGCTCCACGGCCATTAAATGCTGCAGAAACCTGTTTACCCCCTTTCCATAAAGGTCAGGTGTGTGGAGGCAGGAAAACACCTAAAACATGTAGCTCAGGTGGCCCTGAGAACCAGGGTTAATGAACTCTAAAGCAAGCATGTACTGACACTGTGACAGGATGTAAAAATAAAGGACATAAATGGAAACAAATTTCCTATAATTACTAAAAGTAGAATGGGAGGCAGATCTTTAGTCATCAGGCTCCTCTCCTGTTGAACCAACTACCAGTTTTAGTCCGGTGAGGCAGACACCCTGTCTACTTTTTAAGGCTAGGCTTAAAACTTTCCTTTTTCATAAAGCTTATAGTTAGAGTGGCTCAGGTTATCCTGAGCTATCTCTATAGTTATGCTGCTATAGGCTTAGGACTGCTGGAGGACATAGGGACCTCTTTTTCATCATTCTGCTTCATTCTATCTCTATTCTCTCCCACTCTGCAGAATCTGTTAGTTCAATCTCTAACGTTCTGCTCTCTCTGCTTTTCTTCTCATAGTAGCTTCATCTGGTCTGTTCCTGTTTGGCTGTGACTCCATCCTGAGAGAAATATCAGCTGTGTGCTATGCTTGCCCCTTGTTTGTAGATGCTGGAGACCTTTCGGCCTGTTTTCCAGTGTGAGGTCCTGTTTCTCTGACTGTGACTGGCTGGATGTGCTCTCTTCATCCTCTGGCATGGGAGCTGGTTCCGGAGCTCGGAGGCCACCACTCCCCCTCAATAATATGCTAATTAATTGCTAATGATTGACAACTGGTGTCGTGGTGCTGGACATGGATTTCCTATCTGTACGGTGAAAGAAGAGTGGAGACGTCACAATGCTAAATTATTTACATATAAACTCTGAGAAAAACACATCTGGCTAAGCGCTATCTGCTAACGGATAGAGTTCTGTTTCATAGCTATTAAAGGAGTCTAATCTAAAAACCACAAAGGCATAATAAAAAGAGAGTTAAAGTCTGCTCATGCTTGGAATTAGATCTTTTACTAATTTTAGGTTATCTAAATCATTGTGGTTTTTACAATCTACATATTCTATCATGTGATTCAGCCAGCAGCTCCAATACCACCCTGGGCTCCTCATACACTCCCTGTGTTCAAGCGAAGGAGAAAAGTGTGAAAAATTACTTTCACATTTCAGTGTTTTTGCCTGAGTTTCTAGTATCTTTCTTTGTGCATCTCTAGTTGGATCCTGCAGCACAGATGAAAGGGCTCTGCGGCGCAGTGGATTTATCTGAGGTCATTTACCAGCTTGGTGAGCTGCCAAGGAGCCTGGATTGAAACATACGTCAGCAGCATGATTAACCGATAATGACAGACCCATGTGTCGATATGTTCTGCGCTCAGATTTGTAGTGAGGGTGTTATCACAGGCTCCTGCCCAGTATATCATCCCAGCAGAACTGTGCTGGAAGAGGACAGCAGAGGCCAAAACTATTATCAGGAGAAAAAAGAAAGAAAGAAGGGATAGGAGTGAACCCAGAGGCGGGTGGAGCCTATTTCTCATTTCTTTCCCAGAGAGTAAATACCTTTTTGTCAGTTCTCCTGACCTGAACCTTTGACCTCCTTTTGGTTGTGGATGATACTCCCTTGGTTCCCTGCTCAGGGCTGCCAAGCAGCCTGTATAGCTGGGTCCAGTCCTTGTAATTCCCAGGCTTCTAGATCACCTGCCACCCTGTATTGATTTTTGTTTCCCCCAATCTCCAGGAGAGAAGCAAAGAAAAGATTAAAAACACTGTCAGTCTGAAGCTGAATCAGAATCCTGTGCAGTTGAGATACCTTGGAGAGCAAGGGGTCAAAGCTGAGGCATGGATATCGCTTTACTGGTTTAACCCTTTCTTGGCCTCTTGGTTAAAGGTAGAATGGATGATTTTAGGCAAATTGTTTGAGAAGAAAAATGCACATGCACAACCCTGTACCTTTTCCCGAGAGGGAACGCCTATCAAATACATACCATTTCTCCTCATGCTCGCTCTGTTTAAAAGTTGCTGTTTGCATCTCTTTTATAAGCTTACTTTCCAACAGAAGATTAAAAACAATCCATTGGACTTTGTCTTCAAGTTTGAAGTCGTTTTGCTTCCCATCCAAGAAGCTTTTTCAATTCAAAATGTCAGGAATAGTGTTGAGTTAGAGGTTTTATACAGTAGACCAAGGCAGCCATTTATGTTTGGAAAACAAGCAAATTGAAAAGCCATTTTCATGAAGGAAAGAAAAAACACCTTTATCTCTAGGGGGTGGACTCTAGCCTGATGTAGTCCTACTCAATTCTAGTCAGAATCTGAGTCTGATACTGCTCCATAGAGCTGTGATTATGTATGCGGGTTTGAAATGAACCAGGAAAAAAATGCCTCTGCTCTCAATTGGATAGACCTACAACCAATAAGAGCAAGCCCAACGGAGTGCGTGGACGTATGTTAAAGCGCATGCATAGTTGTTGTCCACAAAATCAAAGCGTGCAGTTTTCGCGGCCAGAATAAGAAGATGAGCCTTGATGATCGCGTTTCTCTGTTCCTCTTTTAAAATTAATTTTGCTGTCGATATCTTCTAGAACAGACCTAATAGCAGAAATCTACACACCTCAACTCTCCAGCGGCAGCCATTATTGTTGTTGCCCAAATGCGCTTTGGTCACATGGTTGATTACGTTACTGTTGATCATCTGTCCATCATCGTGATAAAAGCCCTCGCCTCTGACAATTTGATTGGATCGCCAGTGTGAGCGAGAGTGGGCGATCATACTCGCTGGCTACTATGGGAGCAATGCCAGACCGAACTTCCCGACCTCTCAAACCTTGTGGGCGGGACTAAGTTCAGAATGGCACCCAGGCTAGGTGGACTCAGGTTTCAGCTTTCAAAACCTATAATGCAGCAATTGTGTTGATCCCTTCCCGCTATCATCACAGCCCTAGCCTCTCTGTACAGGGGGAGCGGGAGGGACCTCGTCTTATTCAGCCAGGCCAACAATTCCCTTTACGACCCCCTTTCAGACACTTAGACAGGTATGGGGCATTGCAGGCTAAATAAAGAAGCAAAATGACCCCCATTCCAAAGTGGGGGACCTCTTTGTCCCTTCCAATTTGCAGGTTGGGCATAAATGTATCTGCAACACTCTACTGTTGGAGAACAACCAGCCCTTTATATTGAAACCTGTGGAACCACGAATGGAAGAGGGGCAAAGATTGATTAAAAGTTTCCAGGTCTGAGCCTTACATTTTCTGATGGAGTTTGACATTGTAATGATTGCTTTTAAAGCCCTTCATGGTCTTGCTCTGTTATCTTTAACTGAAATGTTGACGGTACATCGCCCCAGAGCTCTCCGGAGCCTCTCCGGTTTGCCCAGTCCCAGTCCCAAATAGTCTTAGACGTGGTCCCAGTCGTTCCAGTCACCTAATCCCGGTCAGCTGGCCAGTCCTGTGTTCTCACAGATCTGTTCCTTAAGTCCAGATTACCGCACCTTTTAAACTGTGAACACAGCTGGCTGCTTCGATTTTTGTTTTTTGTTTTCACAATGTTTTGCCCCTTAAGTCCTGGTCTTCCTGATAAGACTAAACTTTTCAAACTGACTTGCATTAGAAAGCTAAGACTTGGACCAGTCCAGTGCAACATGAATGCCTACAAGGTGGTTTAACCAAGACATTTCAGTGTTGTGGTTTTTGCTTTGATTTGTTTTTACAGTATGTTTAAATGGAGGAAAGTATAGGATCTTTCTCTGAAGAACTACTGAGCGGGAGGAGTCAGCCAGGTGATACAAAGCTAAACTTATCTATCGATTCAGTATTTTATCATACAGACATTAGGCTGTTGTTCATTGTGAAAGCTAATGACTTGGACCAGTCCAGTGCAGTGACCATGAATGCCTAAAACAAGGTGGTTTAACCAAGACATTTCAGTGTTGTGGTCCACAGTATCAAAGGCTGCTGTTAAATCAAAAAAGACAAAAATAACATGATCACCAGAGTCTTTCAACAAGAGGTTGTGGTTAAACAGTCTTCACAAAGCTGACTCTGTCCTGTGCAGAGATTTAAAAACAGATTAAAACACCTCCAGGACACCATGTTCTTTTAAAAAAGCTTGAGCAGAAACGGCTTTTCTAAGATTTTAGAAATAAAAGGCAGCGTAGAAACTTAGTGTTAGGACTCCAGTCTGTGTGGTCTGTGTGTTTGTCTTTCTTCCTCCTCCAGGCGGCGCCTGGTTCTGATTCTCCTCCTCACACACCTGCTGATGGTTTCATCATTAACAGAGCGCTCTTAAGCTGCTGACTGCCATTACCTCGACGCCATAGTGCTTGCCAGTTTTGGGTACTCTAGCCAAGCCGAGTTTTGCTGAGTCGAACTGAGTTTTTGTCAACCTAAGTCTTAACATTGTTTTTTGTCTTTGCCTCTCGGCAGGAATTCATCCTGCAAATCTTGGATTTTTCTGACCTTCTCTCCCTGGAAGGATCAACTCAACTGAACTTCAAACTGAGCTATAGGAAACAAACCAGAGGTTTGAATCCCTCTTTCTCAGAGGAAAACGTTTACGCTTCACACTGAGCAAGGGATTCATCTGCACAACAGTCCGCTCAAGTACCGCCTTGCCCAGAGTAGGAGGAAATCTGAGTGGCAGTCAGTCTTTCTCCGTTCATCTACAAGCAACCTTACGCATTCTGGGTAACCCTGTCCGGCCTCTTCACCGTTTGAGACAAACACCGGAACACATTCCTCACCTACTTGAGTCAACAAGAGTAAACCAATTCTCTGGAAACGTGAGTCTTCCAACCTTTTTCTCCTCCTTAAGTTTGTAAATCAATTCTCCCACTGAACCTGAACTAACTTAGCAGTGTCTTCCCTCACCTTTCAGTTCAGGTTGAGCAGTGTTCAAAGCAACTCTGGAATCTCCACAAAACACTTCAATAAACCTATTAAATTTTTTTTCCCTTGTCTCTCTGTAATGGTTCCTCTGCATTTTGGGTCTGATCTTTAGATTAAATCGTGACACTTAGTAGAAAAGTAGGGGCTGGACTACAGCATGTTTACAACTCCAGAAAGACCAGAACCGACTACCATGTAACAAGCTGTAAGCTGATGACTAACTATGGCCAATCAATTCTATAATTGATAAAGATACTGGCTCAACCTCCTCCAGAGCTGCAGAACAGGGAACATGGGTAGAGGAGTCAGATGCAGGAGCAGTAATGAGAGTCCTTCCAGTAGGAAGTGCAAAAAGCTACTCCAAGTCTCAGAAGATGCTTTCAAGCTAACAGGCTCAATGTCAATGGTTTTGAAAAATGCATGTGGATTATGAGGATGTGATTCAATAAGATTAGGCTGGTACTTTTCTAGATGTTTGGAGAAATTAGGTGTTTAAAATACACTCCAAATAAAAAAATATAACCCATCTCCCCCTTGTGGTCTAGAATATTTTCATCATAGTAACATGCAGTTGTTTTAGCTACCTGCAGCATCTTTTCCCTTGCATGAGGCTGGTTTATTAGCATCCTTTATGTTCCTGCAGGGGTTTTTGTGTTTGCAGCACGGCTGCATTTTGCATCTCTCTTTTCTCTGTGAAAGAACAATTTCTGCTCTTAAACATTTATCCTTTGCTGAGGTTTTCCGTTTAAGCCTAATTTTATTGCTTCTACTGTAATTAGTTTAACTAAGACTTTATGTATTTTCGATGCATTTATGTATTTGCAGCATATCTGCAACCTTCGTACTTTTCTGCTGTCAATCCTTGTAAATTATTTAAAAGTGACTTTTCTAACTGTACTTTTATGGTTTTGTGATCTTTAACATGATAAAGGAGCTCTGTATAATTCAAGATTTATTTTTTGGACTTACCTTTTGTTTCGATTCATATCCTGTGGATTCGTTGCTCAGATGGTCACTCAGTTTTTATGAAATGTTAAATTAAATCCTCCCACAGATTTGGAAATGACCTCATAAGCAATCTCAGGTAGACTGACAGGAGAAAATGACCTCTGCATTGTAAAAACAAAAGCCTGTATATCCTCTAAGACAGGCAAGAAAACTTTACAGCCCTAACAGACATTTTGCTGTTGTTTAGAGCCAGACGGAAAAAGCATCTTGTGTTTGTTACACCTACTAGATGAGATTTGTTTTGATTGATAAATCAAAGCATAAAAATGTATTTGCATTCAGGTTTTATGCATTTTCTTCAACAGGGTATGTATGTTTTTATGGAAAGTTTCATCAGAAAATCCCATAGTTTGCAACCTATTGAATAAATGCGTCATTAAAACGAATATTCCCTACACTAGTAGCGTTGTTCTATATGAATATGTTATGCATATGTTGCGTTAAACAGTCTAATGAGCTGCAAGCAGCTCTGGAGCCAGAGATTTCCGACTCCTGACCTAAAGCATCAAACTTCAAAAGCTGGACACTTCAAATAAAACCTGCATCATCAGCTCATGTCGTTATATGTGAAGCTCTATAAAGGAAAGGATGCACTTTCTTTTTTTTTTTTTTTTTTTTTTACTGTAGCCATTTGAAGGAAAAATTGAAAAGCATTATCTATGGCTAGCTATCAATCAGAAACAGCTTGAAAAGCGTAAAATTCAAAAATATCCATGGACTTGGTTTTCAAGATTTGAAGACGTTTCAAGCACCTCTCAGGAAGCTTTCTCAACTGAATTCAAATGTCTGGATCCACAAAGCAGGTCTTATATAGACAACAGCGCTGCAGCTTGCTATACAAGCTTGGAAACATGCAATGGTAACGCAACACCGATGAATGGGTCGTTTAGGTTCCATGGCCGTTTAGCCTGCAAATATATCTTGATACCAGTTCTAGGGTCTATGATTTAAAGGGGGGATTGCCGCATGCGCCCAGCCAGGGGATTGCGCAAAATTTTATTACTAGCTTGCGGCACTCATTACATCGCTTTAGCGCGCGTGGCGTTGTCTGCTGCTGGAAACCAACGTGCACTCAGATAGCAGCCAGAGAACGTTCTGTTCCTGGATGACTTAGGGGCAAACCTTCATCAGCATTCTTCCTGGCGTTTTTTTTTTCCTCCACAGATTGCACCGTGGTTCTCGTCTCTGTTGTGCGTGTGTGTTTGGCATTTTGATCATGTCAGTCAGACCCTGTTCATCTCTGTGGTGTTGAAAAGGCTCTTTATTGGTTCCGACCCTACATGAAATATTGTGTTATCAGCGAGCCTGACTTGCCATAAGGCATTAGGGTTGGCACATTTCTCCTGCTCCCCATCCCAACAACCTCCATGAGCTGGAAAAAAGATCACAAATGCAGCGCGGTCACTCCCTGTCTGCTCTGTTTACTTGATTTCTATCCATCTATGGTTGAAGCAAGAATTCGCAATCAAGTCAGGCTCACTTGATGTCTTGTAAATATTACAGTGCTTTTGAGCATATGTTCTTCCATTTGGATCTAAACAGTTCTGATCTGACTACAGTGAGGTATATAACTATGTCCCCTCTCACAGATCTCCTCTGTTATCTTAATGTTTCAGATCATTACATTTATCATCAGAGAAAAATGACTTCAATAAACACAAAATAACATCAGTTTCTTTAACTGTTTTATAAAAGTAATCACCCCCCTAAAGTTATTAGTAACTGGTTAACTCTTCCTCTTTAGTTTATTGGAGAGTTGATTAGCATGAACAGCCGATGCTACTATATAAGATCCACGCTTTTGGCTTTGACTAGGCCACTCTCTCAAACCTTAAAGGAATAGTACACCCACAATTGATTTACACTAGTTTCTACTCACCCCATGCTGAGCGAACAACACTCTGGAGTATTCTTTTTGATATCTCAACATCTGGAATCTGGGAGGGAAAACTTGCTGCTGACATTCAAATAATATGGAGGGTCCTATAGGCCCGAGGAGGCAGAAAGGTCCATAAAGTCCACAAAAACGTGTCAATATTCCTCCAGCAATGTTGTATTTCCTGCGAATGTGTCCTGTAGTGGGTTGGCATCCAGGAGGGTACTCGAAGCGAAGTCATTTAGAATGTTTTGAGCATAGAGCATTTTAATATAGGATTTCCTGAAAGCACGTTCCGCGGGCGATCAGCGGCAGACCAAACCAGGAGTGCCCGCATTCAGCTGCGGCCAAGAACTCATGCTCTTCCTCAACACTGCCGACGGTCCTCAGACATTTTTCTGTTTCTTTCGCTGCACCTTTCCTTTGCACATTTTAAACAGCCTTCCTTCGCAGCTTGCTCATTGGAGCAGGCGGCGTATGAACCGCCGACTCGCTGGCGTGGTGTTCCATCCCCTTACTGTTTCACTCTAAGCACGTCTAATGATTTAAGTTTCAAACGGATAACTTCAGAGAACGCCTCACCCAGGGCCACACTTGGAATATAAGCGAGGTATGGGAGGCTTTATGGTGCAGTACCTTTCTGCTTTTTGGATCTCCCATTAAAAGTATCAAAAAAGAGTACTCCCGTCAGAAATAGTAAACCAAATAAATATGAATAAATAAATAAATAAATAAATAAATAAATAAGAAATGAAATACCTACACTACAGAGATGAAGTTTCAAACTCCATTTTTTCATTGAACAGCGCTGGTTGTGTGAAAGTAGCATATTTTTTACAAGAAGCAAAAAAAAAGGTTGTTTTAAGGACACATTGCATCAGACATGCACTATGGCAGAAGCAGCCAGAAGGGGGATTCTGCGAGGCCAAAACGCAGAGACAGGACCAAGATTATGTCCAAAATTTTTGGTGTCGATCATTGATTTCATCCTGGACGCACTACAGAAAATAACAAGCAAAAGTGTTAAAAACCAGAATTTTCCTTTGGTCTACATAATCAAGGTGAGCCCTCATGTTGTTCTTCTGTCAGCCGTTGTTTTTGGCCTACTATCCTATAGACTCTATTTTTCTCTCTGGGTAATTGCTACATTTTGACCTCTGCCCTACATTGAGTCAACTGGATCCCGCCGTGCCTAAGGAAATGTTTTGGGGTCTTTTGAGACTTCCTGCATGAATTGTTGATGCTCTCCTGGTGTAATTTCATGCCACTCCTGTATAGGTTCACCAGGTTAATGGCCCTCTATTTGGTCTCTGGAGTCCCAAATACCTCCAAAAAGGGATTTGCAAGTCTCTGAAGAGGATCAAGAAATGTGGTTAATCACAGTTACTTTATTAATTAATGGGGTTGCTTTTTTAAACCTCAGCCTTCACCTTTTAACTGGACATACCAACATCACCAAAACCAATTATGAAATGCCAGAATAGACATAAATTAAATTAGTTGCTGTTCTTTAATGCTTGGGTCCAGTCGGCTATATAAAGCCACTGTAATGGCAGTCATAATGGCCTTTTGTGACTAAAAAAGGCACCTGGGACAGGAAGTTATATTTAATGGGTACTTAAATACATAACCATAAACTTTTTTTCATTTTTTTCTACCGTAAAAGGAAACTGGAGTAACAGGAGAGAGAGCCTATGTAGGCACCGGGAGAACATGGAAACTCCATGCAGATGGAATCCAAACCAAGGACCTTGCAAAAGTAAAACAAGCACCAAAAATTGTGTAATGACCTGAAACATTTAACCATGGCAAAAAAACGGTCTGTAAAACAGCTTTTATCGTTCACTATGGCTTATAGACTGAGATGACAAATGCTGGTTCATCTACAGACTTTCTGTTCTCAGGACTGTTGAAAAACAGGCGATAACTCTAATCAAAGATGGCAGCAGAAATAAGAAACAAATTACACTGTGACTATTTCTTCAGATGTTGTCACTAAAGGTTCAAATGGCAGACATGGTGTTCAATTATTTATCAAGTTAGTTGATGAAATGCCATCTTTGGTGATGTGATGTTCACAGGCTACGCTGACATCTGAGAAGCTTTACTGACACGCAACGCTGAAGCCTTGACAAAAAAAAAAATGCTATCTTCTTTAAATATTGAAGGCCTACATAAGGAGGAACGTACCTTTGTGCTGCCTGTCATTACATACACGTGTCATCTGGTCCAAATTAACCAGCAAGGTAGCACTTTCTTCTTGCACACTGATTAAAAAGAGACAAAAAATGACTGCTGTCCTGCTTTGTTTGCAGAAACTTTCCCATAATGCAAAAGTGCAACTCATAAGGTTTGATTGCTGCATTGTTCTGCATGGTGATACGGTTTGTGTTAATGTTGTGGGTTTTTGCATTGCAATCTCAGTAGAAAGCCCTTCTCTGAGAGCATTGAACATGATCATTTAATATGTCATGATCACACAGGGTGTTACATTATACCGTCAATTTGTGAAATTTCCAGTAACCGTTGCAGATATTGGCATCAAGGCTGAATTAAATGTAGCTGACAGGATGCATGGCGCCATAAAAACCCTCCAATTTTCTGCGGATAATGTTGTGCTTTCTGTTATTCACGGGAATTTACCCTCAGGCAGCTTCACGCGCTTACAGTCTCGCACAATATGCCAGCCCCCCCTCAAAGGGCATATTAGTGTTTGCTGCTGCATATTAATTTCACATCCTAAAATGAGTGAGTGGCAACAGCCCACCATGTTTTCTTTATGCTTTTCACTCTTACCCTGGAGGGGTAATATTACAGGAATTATGAGTCCTGTGTGTTATTTTTATATATTGGACTTGTTTCTCTCCCTCTTTATCCTGAGTAATTATGTCTTCCCCCCCATCAATCTTTCATCTAATACCTACGCTGCCTTGCAAAAGTGTTTATTTCCCAATTCTCTAGCATCACAACTACAAACTTAGACATGCTTTTTAGGGCGGAGGTTTTATGTAATAGATTAGCACAAAATTCAGTTCATTTTAATTCAATTTAGATTTAAAAACAATGCATTGGTCCTAAAGGGAAAAATAATCAATTATATATGATTTTTAACACTGAAAAATGTAAAGTTTTAGCCCAAAATTCAAGCTAGCCTAGATGGAGGATGTCTAATATGTTTAATTTTGATGCATGTCTTACTTTGGACTTTAACTAGGACGTTTAATACATGCATATGCTCGGATCTAAAGTTTTCCATTAGAGCTCTATCTTTCTGCCACAGCCTGCATTTGGCAATGGGCCGTTTAAGACAGGGGACCAAACAGGGGCCAGTGCTCCGTTAGAACTTAATACTAAATCTGTTTCTTAAGATTATATTTGCTTACAGAGAAACTATTTTGTTTCTTTTATTAAATGTTTTTCCTTTAACAATTAATTAAAAATGAAGGCGGTGCACGTAGCTTTAGCCACATGGAGATACAATCACAAGGACTTTAGGTCACATTTTAGTCCGAGGGACTATTAGAGCAAAACTAAGACCTTCCTTTTTTATCCACAAGAGGAAAGGAAAATATTAGAATAGTTGTTATAATATTAAAGTCAGAGTATTTTGAGAAACAAAAATTGTTTTCATAAGGCAACGCTTTGATGGCGTTATAAGCCAAGTTCCCCCAAACTGCAGTTTTTGTGTGATGTAGAATTTGAGTCAGGTTGTTCTTTGTTTTCTATTGATTTTGGATCCTCGGTTAATAATTTTGTGTAATTTTTTTTTTTTAACAGATTCTTCAGATTTATTTGTATATAGTGTGCTTGGTTTCATTTTGTAGGTTTAGGTTGTTGCACTGAGAGGTGTGGTGTAGAAGGAAAAATTCAGCAAAGTTGGTTGGAGCAAAAACAAAAGGTAATTTATTAATGTCTCTTCCATCAGAGCATGGTTATGTACTATTGCTGCTGCTGTTTTATTTGCTTTTATTGTAATGTCTATACTTTATATTTATCTTATCACTGTTACCTGTCATGTCCCGCACTTTATGTCAGTCTGTAAATGTCAGTCTTGTATATTTCTTGTATATTTCTAGAGAGAAAACGTAATTTCATTTTTCTTGTATGTCTTGTACATATGAAGAAAGTGACAAGAAAAGCTGACTTGACTTATACTTAGAACAAAATGGCAGCTTTCTACGGTAGCCCTGAAGTGCAAACTGCAACTACAAATCTAAAAGCGCATACTACATTAAATCAAATCGCAACTACATAAAGGGAAGAGAAGCAACTACATTAAGGAAAATCGCTTTGCCCAACTACATAAAGCAAAAGAGCAGACAACTACATTAAAGTCAGGTCAATACATCAGTCAAACAATAATACTAACTGCTTTCATATGTCGCTGATTGGGCGATCCCGTTTGATATAACGTTATAGCGTCTTCTGAATATTCCTGAGTCAAGTCCAGCACTTCTTTAAGTTTAAGTGTGTGTTTCAGTGTATGCAAACTAACTGAAAAAATTTCGTGATTAGTCTTGAGCAGGCATATCCAGTATCACCTCGGCGCGTATGTCCTGATTCAAAAATATTCCATGGATGGCGGCGGCGCTATGTGCTTGGGCGCCGACAATATCCATAAGTTTTCAAAAGCCTTAGCAGGCAGAGCGACTTCGGTTCGGGGTCAAGCGGCGCCGTCCATCCCGGCGATAGCAATGTTTTGGTGATGTCTGGAAGGCGCTTTCCCACTTTGTAGTTGGAAGTAATAGAAGATACAGCCACCGTTAGATTTTTGCACATCAAGATGGACTTTCTTCTGATAATATTTTTACTACTTTTACTTTACCACCTATATTTTGCTATGGCCGCTTTTTCTCAATCCTTACATATACAACACATCAAAGTTCAGTACCATCATGGCTCCCTCTACATTCTTAGCTGGGTTGGAGGCGGGCCTCCTCCTTAGTTTTGGTTCCAAGATGGCTTCTAAAAGGAAAAGCGTTTGTAATTTTTCGCGTAACATCAATTCTAAAAACAATCTAATTTGGATGGGAATATACACACACATTTGACGAACCACGAACATTACAGATGAATCTTATTGCTTCTTAACATAGTCATTTACAGGTTGAGTTGTTTTCTTTATTGTTGTCTTGTAAATATGCATGTAGACGGCCGACTATGAAAAACAAAACAAAAGAACATCAGCTTGGGGGGGCTGAGCTTCTTTTGAAAGAGCTTACATTTAAAATGTAAACTTTTTTAATGTTTAAAAGTATAATCACACACTTCTCTCTTTATACTTACGAAGTAAATTCACGACTTTCCTCTGGTAGTGTTGCAACTTTTATTTCATAATGTTCGGATTTTATTTTCATTATGTACTTCCACTTTATTCTGGTAGTATCTTTAACATTAGTATCTTGTAATTTTACGACATTAATAATCACATAATGTACTTTACGGCATCTCTAAACTTACGTCATGATTTCCTACCTGTAAACCTAATATTAGGTAATTCCTCCCTTCCTTGCTAAATTTGGTCTAGAATCGCTTACTGCTTAGACGACATAGTTGCAGTTTTGCATTTTCAGAGGAAAAGTAGATTTCCCATCAGACTCTTACTACAGGCAGTAGTCCACCTATATACTGTTATCCCCGCCTTCTCCAATTTACCCACAGCAGCCAATCAAAAGTTCAGCAGCCATCATGGCTCCCTCTATAAGACAGCGCTGCTGGGTTTGAAGCGGGCTCCTCCTCCTTGGCAAGGTTCCAAGATGGCTTCTAAAAAGAAAACACCCATTAAGGTAACAAACAAATTCAAAAAACAAAAGGATCATATACTACACACATTCTAGAACCCAAACATTACAGAAAATCTTATTGCTTCTTAACATAGGTTTTTACAGGTTGAGTACCGAGGTTTATTGTTGTCTTGTAAATATTTTGTACTTTTTTTGATAATGAAATAACAAAACAAACACTGCGAAACATCCCATGGGGGGGGCTGGGCTTCTTTTGAAAGGAGATTTGACAGTCAATTACTTTTTTAATCACTTCTAAAATATAATCCACACTCTATTCTCTGCCTTTATATTGCGACTTATATCAAGGCTTTCTAGACTTTTCTGGTAGTATTTGCTTGCTATTATTTCATAATGTTGCAGGATTTTATTTTCATTATCATGTGCCGCACTTTGTCTACTGGTAGCTCACGACATTGACCAAATGTAATTTTTAACCGACATTAATAATCACATAATGTTAGAACTGCAGCTTTAAACTTCCTTAGTTTTGATTTCATTGTACGATGCCGAAACCTAATATTGGGGTCCTTCCTCCCTTCCTGCTAAATTTGGTCTAGAATCGCTACTGCTTAGACGACATAACGAAGAAGCATTTTCAGAGGAAAAGTAAATAAAAAACAACTTCAGAAGATGTAAAGGTTAATTTACAGAAGTTAATTTATACAGTATAACCCATTTCAGTGTAAGACCATAAAAGTGCTGCATATAGAAAAAAAAAAAATAAACCTAACAATAAAGCATGTTTCAATGGCATGAAGATGATTAAATAATAAAAGAAATATTAAGTACCAATAGTAAAATAGATAATTAAAATGCCAAGATAAGTTGAAAAAGGACATTATTGATAAGATGACTGATAAAAATGAAAAGTTGGACTAAAAACTAATTAATGCTTAGATAGCTCAGTCAAAGGCTGCTATAAACACACACATTTTAAACTTAATTTAAAGCAACTGAGGGTTTTAGCTCTTTTAGAGTTTTCTGGGATTTTATTCCAGATTACTGGATCAGAATAAATAAACACTGCTTCTCCACGTTTGGTTCTGGGTGTGAAACCAGTTGAATTTGAGCCAGTCTGTAAAGTAGCATTAATTTACCGATGGACTAAAAGAAGGATTTTAAGCTCTATTCTCGAGATGCACTAGGAAACCATTGGAAGGTTTTCAGAACCAGGCTGATGTGCTCTACTTTCTTAGTTCTGTAGTGATGATGCAGGCAGCAGCGTTGTCTGGATTGGTGTCGCTGCATTCTGTAGGCAGACCCATGAGGAAGACAGACCAATGCGGTGATCAAGTCTACTAAAGATGAACACATAAATTAACTTTTAAAGATTGAGCTGAAACATTAGTCCTTAGCGGAAAAGTAAAAACTCCTAAAAGAATATATGCACCTAAAGTGAATCTATTACTAGTTGTTTCTTGTGAGTAGACCAGAGCCGCATCCAGTGTGTACGTCATGCCCAAAAGTCCTGTTGAAAAGTTATTTTTTGCCACACTGACGTGTCTCCATATGGCTGTACAGGTGTGAGGGAAAAGTATGTGAGGAATCTATCACCGCTGTACCACAGCGGCTCCAGCTAATTCTGTTTGTGCCATCCTCTTCGTTAGAACGTCGGGGGCTCAGGGAGAAAAAAACGCGCACGTAGAGGATCAGTAGGAGGAAAAAAAAAACCTGTGTGCACAAAAGGAAAGAGTGCAAGACAGAAACACACACATACACATGCAAACATTATAAATACACCGCTCAAACCCAGGTGGAGTTGGTGCAAGCTGTTTTCACTGGCAGCCCCCCCCATCACCAGCCCCATCCCTCCCCCGTCCCAGCCCTGTTCAGCAAAGCTGTCACAGCAGCAGCTCTCATAATGAAGGGTAAAATATTTTATTCAGATTTATTAATTTGAAAATGAAGCATGCCTGTCGACAGAGGGACAGTTCTTCTCAATCTGTCAGCGCGGAGCCACTCTGCGCTGACACCAGGATTCATTTGTCTTGTCGGCTCTGACAGTCGGATTCTCCCAGTGCTCTGCTGAGAGGGATCGCCCAGGGATTTTTTGAGCTGGATAAAACACATTCCGACAAGGAACAGCCTCTTTATTAATGCAAATTAGGCCAGAAAAATTCCAGTAACAGCTACTTGGCTCCAGAGTCCTGGCTCCATTCTCTGTTTCTTTCTGTTTTTTGTTGTTTTTTTTTTCTGTTTGGAGGAGGTGTTGGTTGGGTGTTATTAAAAGCAGCCTCAGTGTGTTTGCGAGAGCCGGGTCTGCACAAGGACCTGTCACACCACAGCTGTGATGCTCTCCACACATGGGACCTAGACCAGATTTTCTACCATCTTCAGGCCTTTCCAGGTACGGCTGCACAAACATCTTAACAATTCATCCCTTCTTGTGGAAACCAGACTTGCAGCAGCGAGTTCTGAAGCAAAAGTTTGAGAAATGTAAGAAAAGGCCAAAGTTCTTGAACAACTAATGGGAAGCGAATTGTTTCGGTCAAAGGAGAAAATGTTGATTTAACTAATTTACTTTTTTCACTCTTTTTTTCCACCTGTAAAGCTCCTTCCTTTACACATAGCAAGTGAGAAAAAAATAAAGAAATAAACCCTATGTGAAAAAGTACTATTACTGAGGTCAAGCTTACAGAAAAAACTGAAATCTAGATGAGTCATTTTTTCTTAAAATAAGCGCTTTTGTTCTTGGATTAAGGAGGTAAAACAGACATTTTGCCAATGGACGCGAGACAATTTACACTTAAAATAAGAAAACACAATTGAATTGTCTTATTTCAGTGCATAATTATCCAACCATCTTATTTTAAGAGTAAAAATACTAATTCCATTGGCAAACTATCTCATCTACCACCTTCAAATGATGGGTAAATGCACTTAATTTTAGACATTTTTACTGATTTCTTGATAGTTTTTCCAGTGTATTTACTAATAACTTAACAGATTCTTATGTCAGAAAATGGCTCCATATGCTGTCTGTTTGCAAATTATGTTAAGGTTGTTGTTTTATTCATTTACAAGCTTCTATGATTTGGCTTTTGTTGATATTATTACTAATAAAGTAGTTTCATTTCCTAAATTGAGTCTCCAGCCTCTTTAAAAACTAATTAAACCCAATGATCTCATTTGGTATTAGACACTAAGAAACAGTCCTGTTTTTATGTTTCACTGCTGTTTTAATTTATTTTAGATGTACCACATTTGTTTGTTTTTTTATGCCAATAGATTATATTTTTAAAATGACAACTGAAAAATAATCATAAATTCAGTTTAACATGCTGGTGAAGATTGTTAGTTATCCAGGTCATAGTTAATCCAAAAAAGTAAACAATCCATTGGACTTTGTTTTCAAATTAAGTTTGAAACGTTTCTCTTCCATCCAGGAAGCTTTTTCAATTCAAAATGTCAGAAATAGCATCGAGTTCAAAGCTTTGTTTGGTTTGTTTTGGCTTAGAAAACATGCAAATTAAATCGGAATAACGGGTCCACCTCTTAGGTACGGGGAGTCGTTTGGGTTCTTTGTTAGCCTGCAGTACCCAATACTGGTCTATGCCTCTGAAAGGTAAACACTTTTAAAACTCTGAAAATGGAATACGAAAATATGACTGAGAGGATTACGTGCGCTAAAAAGTTTGACGGTAGAGGATACCGCTTGAACCGAAATATACTGAGGAGGAGTATAGAGAGATATTGTCGCCAACTAGTGGTCTGGGAGTGTGCAACGCTCAGATCTCTAACCGGAAGTGGAAGCTTATAAGCCGCTGTGATGTATCGAAAAATAGTTCTGGGATTTACAAAATGCTAAATAAAACAAGATAGGAAATCGGTTTTCAATGGTGGAACTTTTTGGAACGTCATGCAACAGCGCTGATTTTACCCGGTGAGTAGCATATTATTTAAAAAAAAGAACGCTTAAGCGTTGTTTTAAGGATATTATCTGACATGCACTATGGAAGTTTAATTTGAAGCAGCCGTAGGGGATTCTGCATGAGCCAAATAGCAGAGACAGGACCAATTGTCAAAATTTTTGGTGTCGATTATTCTGATTTCATCCTGGACACTACAGAAAATGGATTAACTAGTGTTAAAAACTAGATTATCTTTTTAAAATGACAACTGAAAAATAATCATAAATTCAGTTTAACATGCTGGTGAAGATTGTTAGTTATCCAGGTCATAGTTAATCCAAAAAAGTAAACAATCCATTGGACTTTGTTTTCAAATTAAGTTTGAAACGTTTCTCTTCCATCCAGGAAGCTTTTTCAATTCAAAATGTCAGAAATAGCATCGAGTTCAAAGCTTTGTTTGGTTTGTTTTGGCTTAGAAAACATGCAAATTAAATCGGAATAACGGGTCCACCTCTTAGGTACGGGGAGTCGTTTGGGTTCTTTGTTAGCCTGCAGTACCCAATACTGGTCTATGCCTCTGAAAGGGGGGTCATTAGGGGGAATTGTTGGCCTGGTTGTTCAGATGAGAGGTTTTGGTCCCCCTTTCATGGAACCTTTTTTTTTTTTCCGGTCTGTTATATCGACGAATAAAATATATATATGTATATTTAAATGTGAATTCACACTACATGTGGAAGTTATAATATTAAAGGTATTCAATCACTGGACAGTGTGTGTGTGTTTGTGTTCCTTTGTGCATACATACATGTATGTATAGTAAATGCAAATGTTCAGACTTCTTGTAACTATGAGCAAAATGCAAAAATATTAATTTGAGTCGTTGCCTGTTATTTTGCCAATTTATGTGATTTTATCTAGTCTACAAACTGAAGCCTCTGTGGAATTATTACAATTGCTTCATAAATTTTCCTCTCATTGCAGAGGTCAGCATGTGTTTGAGGACCACAGTCCGGATCCGACCCACCTGCTGCCTAATCTGGACCCAACCTGATTTGCAAATACTTAAATGCGAGAAGTGCAGTCGAATGTTCAACGCAGCTCAGCCTTGCTCGCTATCTAGGAAAAGTCGCCCTGAGTGCCGGTGGAATTTGTCAGCATCCAGCTACCAGCCGGCTGAAGCCAGAGTACTCCTGTGTTACGCCGCGATAACGCGGCACAGTATGAATCGCTATTAGTGGTTATCACTTCAGATTGTGCTGGTAGTATTCAGTGCAGGTTGTTATTACTACCGTGAATCCCAATCCTAACCCAGTTTTAACCCCCACGGAATTTATTAAGAAAATTTATGTGCTGCATCTGGTGCCAGCCTTTCATTTGTTCTATGCTGTAAAATAAAATGAATAAAAATAAAACGATCATATGCCGGTAAACAAACTAAAACAAATAAATCCTTATTCTGGTTCAACTCTCCGTGGAATCCTTTCTGAATATTTATTTTCCGTGAAAAATGCACTATAAGATCCTCCTCTAACGACATGCAATGTTTGCTTTTAAAACCAGCAGTGTGAAACAAACCTGGTGGTGAACATTTTTGTTGCTTCCATGCAACTATGTGAATCCTGCATCTTGAGCAGTGAAATGGCGCGGCTCAAAGATGACCCTGCACATTTACTAGGATGTTTGCCTCAACCTTACGTGGACAAGCGTGATTCCTCCACCATGAACAGAATCAAAAGGCCAACCTGGATCCAGGCTCAAAATGAGTCTTGATATGTTCTTCACCGAATGGCTTAGTACCTGCCATCCAATTCCAGTGTATCGTCTGTTGCAGGGCAGCTTTGCTGCAAAGTCAGTGCCAGGCCAAACATTATGAAAGAAAAAAGAAAGAAAAATAACAAACGTCAGTTCAGGCGTTTTATAAAAATATATGTGAATCAGGAAATTGCTCCATAAACCAAGCGATTTTTGTTCTCTACTTCATAAAACACTTTAGATTTTAAAATGGAAAAAATTTTTGTTTTATTTTACACAATGCACCAACAGTCTGCATAAATAGTCTTATATATAATCAATGTTAAATTCTGTTTAAAGTAAGAGATTATACGGACCTTTACTGGTTGATGATATTCTTTATTCTGACCCGCTGATTTTTAATTGGTTACCCTTGATCTATTGTAAACCTATGTCAGATTTAAAGGCTAATGAACAGACGCACCATAAAAGTATATGGCATCATGCATGCGGTTAGTTTGCAAATAGAAAAATACTATAAAATTAACAGACATGTACTGGTAATTCAGTCTTGATGTAAAATCTTGAAATTATATGTACTGTAATATGTAATTACCATAACAATGTAGTCAATACATGTAAATTACATGTTCATAAATACCTAATTTAGCACTTTTGGCACATCTGTATTATTATGCTCCATTAACACATTCATTTTATTGTGATGGATTTGTATAATATGTTATATTACATGATTTATAGACTTCATTGATGACTATGCAATGTGATGTTCCAATAATCTACTTATGCTATGAAACAGCCAGTGTGTCAAAGTAAAAGTCCCCCTGAAAATGAGAACATCGCTGTTCGATGCTGTAGTGCACATATTGTTTACATTGCAACCTGTCTAACAACGGAGTACCAATATGGTGGCCGGTGGCTTCACTTCACTGTACTACCAACAGGCATTCAGCAATCTAGTGAATAGAGATCAGTGGTTAGATATCAAAGAAAAGCACAAACTGTAGCTTTAAAATAGGTCAAATGCTTCATCTAAAACTGACTTTAAGAGATAAATCTCTGACCAAAGGCCAACGTGAAGAAAAAAACTTTTGCAAACATAAATCCTGTTCTGCTAGAATCCTTGCATGCCCAGAAGTTGCTAAGGAAAAGATGCTATGTTAGCGTAGGTTGCCTTCTATCTGTTGGGATAAAAACTCATCTATGATCAGACAACATGTGGACCAGTCCTGTTCGCGGGTCTTTCTCGCTCTGTAGATTAAAATGGCGGCGTGCACTGAGTCCGGGTTGACCGGTTTGGATCCTGACTGCAGCCTGGACTTCAGGCACTGCTGGCCTAAACTATTTGTCGTTATTAACTGTAGTCTAACTTCTTTCTTTTCTTTTTTCCGCATGTTCGGATCAGAGGAGAGCGGACCTACGACCTGTAGCTGATTTCTGCTTGCCTTGGATGAGTGCAGGCGACTTGTTTTTTTTATTTCGCCGAGAGTCCTCTGACATTTATCTCTCTTCACCTGCTCTGTAATGGTGATTCAAAGTGACAGGGTCCTCTCTTTCTCTCTCCTCTTTCTGCTCAGCCCCTTCCACCAATTCCTCATCTTCATCACTCTCCCCTCCTCTTCTTGCACCCCCCCTCCACCCCGCCGCACTCATCTTCCTCTCCTCCAAGCCTTCGTCTGGGCTCCAGACACGCGTCTCCTAACCCAGGCCGTTATTGGCGCAGAGGCAAAGTAAATTGAAGCTGGTGAGCAGGGGACCCTTAAAAAGGAAAAGCCATGTCAGTCAGAGACATTTGATTGGAGACAGCTCTAGATGGGGACCAGAGGGCGAAGACGAGCATGATGGGATTGCCTCCTCATAACATTTAAAATCGGGACAGGCTTGCCGATCCTTCAATTACTTAAATGGCTGAGATGGGGTGGGAGCTTTACTGTAATGCTCAGATTAGTTAATTGGTTATCCGCAGGAACAAGGTAGAGGCTGTATTTCACTCAAGCAGACAGGAGGCATCACTTATTCTAAGTCCTTTCGTCATCAATATGCTGTAACCCAGGAGGGCTCGTCTCTGGCCTCCAGCCCTGTGGCTTTATGCTTCCTGCAAGACTGATGAAGACTCGGAACAGCCAACACGCTCTTTAACCATTTAGAGGATTCTCTACGTCAAGCTTTGCAGAAAACCAGACCAGACTTTAAACTGAAGGAGGAAGATGTTTTCAAAAAATTGTTCTTTTAAAACTATCAGTATCTGAGTAGTAATTACATTTTTTGGTCCAGAGTGCCAGTCTGTTTTTTTCTTTTTTAAAGCAGACATTTTCCTTTTCCAAAAAAGTGCTCACCAAAAAAAATAATCTGGTATAATCTGGTATAATCTGGGTCCGACGCTTAACAATTCTGTTATGTTAAGATGCAGTTGGAATAAAAAAAGTCTGAATTAGCATTTCTTCAATTTTCTC
>JAGKQL010000017.1:3948902-3993340 GCA_018398635.1 Cyprinodon brontotheroides
AGTACAACATAGATAAATTGTAAGTTACTATAAACACAAATATAGATTTAAGTACTAAATTTCAACCAAAAAAAAAAATTATTTTCCTGCATATAGTCTTTTTCTTTTAATGATTACATCGCGGTAATTCCATTTCTATTTCATTTTGCTGTAAGTATAATGTTTACAAATAGTTTTCTACCGGGATGAGAGAACATTTGGACACTGTGAAAAAATGAGAGATTTTTTTAATGAATGTGTGGAAAAGAAATCGCTTGACCCTTGTTTGCTCTCAGAGGGGAGGAGGCGCAGGATACCGCTGTCAGCTAACAAAGCTTTCAAGCTAAATCATGTTTGTGTTTTATTATTAGTTTTAGATCAATATCACTGGCGATATTCTGCTATAACATGTGAAGTAAAGAATAAAACAGTAAAGCTCAACTTTCATACACATGAGAGATATTTTTTAATGAACGTGAGGAAAAGAACAAGGATCTGTTTGCTTTCAGAGGGAGGAGTAGACACTGCTGTCAGTGACCAGCTTTCAAGCAAACGTTTGTGTTTTATTATTAGTTTTAGATCAATATCACTGGCGATATTCTGCTATAACATGTGAAGTAAAGAATAAAACAGTAAAGCTCAACTTTCATACACGAAAAACCTTTCCTACCCCAAGTTCCTGCACGTAGTTGAAATTCCAAGCGGAGCAATTCTCGTGGTTGTTCTTCCTACTCCGCGCCAGCTCCCGGCGAGGGGATGTATACCCTCAAGAGGGGATAACTACCTTGGCAATCTAATAATCGCACGTATCATCACTTCGCATTCTGCTTACTTTTTTCCATAGAGTAGTCAGAGAAACAAACCTCAATCCTCAACTCTGCCCCTCGCTTAGCTATGCTCGCGTGTTAAAGCTTAAGCACTACGCCTTTTCCATCAAAATGCACATGCCTTCCTTAGCAACAAATGTCACGCGGACTGGAAGTGGAGGACCGATAAGAGCAAACGTGGAGTGCGGATTTATGTTGCTTAACACGATAGTTAAGTTGTCATCAAAAATCAAAGCGTGCAGTTGCACGTTGCACGTCTAGAATAAGAAGATGAGCCTTGGTCGCGTTTTCTCTGTTCCTCTTTTTAAAATTAATTTGCTGTCGAGCATCTTCTAGAACAGACCTAATAGCAGAATCTCACCTAAACCTCCCCGCAGCAGCCATTGTTGTTGCCTCACCCGCCGCTTGGTCATCACGTGGTTGATTACGTTACTGTTGGTCATCTGTCCATCATCGTATAAAGCCCGCCCTGACAATTTGATTGGATCGCCTGACAGTATGAGCAAGCAATACCGCTGGGCTGCTATGGGAGCAGCCAGACCAACAACTCTACCTCAAACGTGGGACTAAGTTCGAATGTTTCCTAAGACCCGCCCCCTTCTTCTTCTAATTGGCTAATATTGTTCGTTTCAGAGCACTCCTTTGCAAGCCATCCTGTTTCCTGACAAACGCACACACACACAGGGATTTCAATTGTCTTTTCTTATTTATTATTTTTTTATTTACTGTTTATTTCCTTCTTTCAAATGATTTTATTTACCTTAAGGTAAGTGATTTCCTGCAAATCTAATTCCTGGGGACATTTCCTTAAGTCTCATGGATAAAAAAATTAAATTTTATAAAATTAAAAATAGGGAATGAGAAAAAGAGATGTCATCCATTTTTACATATTTTTTTTAATATTTAAACTAAAATGAAGTGTGAAATCCAGGAATGTGCCTCTCCTATTTCCTCAGATAAATAATATTAATCAATCAATAGTGTTAATTAGAGACATTTAGTCTCTCCGTCTTCTTCCCTTGTTAGAAATATAACATTGTGTTCAGGAACAGGATAGTTTGCATCAATACAGAGTCTGTGGGAATTTCCCTCTTTTTCCAATTCCAACAAATTTAAATAAAAATTTTTTATATGTATAAAAATGGAAAACATATTTTTTTCTTAACAATGATCACTATAAAATGAAATGGCCTCCAGTTGTTTCTGCTGTATCCTGGACAGCTGCAGTGCATTGGGTCGCCTCCAGCAGCCTGGATTAAATCTGTGTCACTATTAAAAAAGTTACGTCAGATTTTTAGATTCAGATTAAGTTACAACCATTAAAACACATCTATAAATCTAGATCATTGTCATGAGCAGCTTGAAGCAGCCACAGCAAAAATACATGTTTTGTCATTACACGTATAGATGAATGAAAAATAAGCTTCAGGGCATTAAAATATTGTGTCCTTTAATAAAGTTATAGTGAAACCTAATAGGAGTATATTTTTTACAATCATAAACCTAAGGACAGGATTTAAAGTTGCACTCTCAGTTTATGTGTCCCATTTCTGTATTTAACACACACATAAGGCGCACCGGACTATAGGGCGCGTTTTTATATACAGGTACATGTCCTCTACTACCTTTAAATACCTCTACTGCGTATTTAAAAATGCATACAGCGGGGACAAAACTGAGTATGACTGTGCTTTATTCATGTATTTATTACAAAGTCAATCAAACCTGGCAGCTGGCCGTGAGACAGACCAACATCGCAGATGACACAGCGCTGTGATCACTCCTAAATTAACTTAAAATCCTGAAACCTGCCGACAGAATATGTTCACGCTTTTATTACCGGTATCCTGGTGCCTGCAGTTTAAATTATTTAGATTAAAAACACCTGCCAGCAGCCAGCGGTGAACGAAAGGATTTCTCCTGTCTGTGCACCGCTGGTATGTGGGGGTCTGAGCGCCTCCGACAGAAATAGATAATCTGGATGAACTGACTGCAATTATTAAATTTTCAGGTGGCCTTTCTCACTTAAAAACATATTAAAACTACTTTATTCCCACTGATCACAGCAAATATAGCTGCAAGATTTAGATTATTTAGATGAAAAAACACCTGCCAGCCACCCGCTGAAGAGGAGGAGGAGACGCGCTCAGAGGCAGCTGTTGAATTAAGTTTTCAGGTAGAAAAATACAGCGGGAGCAAACCTGAGTATGATTGTGCTTTATTCATGTATTTATTACAAAGTATTAATCAAACCCATCAAAGTCATCATCCTCTGTTATCCTCAGCATTCCTCTGAATAAAACAGCTGCGCTAAATCAGACATGCCAGTTTCCCCTTCTAAGGCGCTGTCAGAGTCACTTCCGTGCAGCGCAGCTCCTCAGAAATAATGCCGGCTTTTGCGAAAAGCTTGAAACAACAGATCCAGCAGACACAGTCCATCTACAATCCATCCCCAAACGGTGGCGTAACTTGCCCGGGCGCTGCCTTCCATTTATCATGAAACTGTGGTCTCTCAGTCTGTCATCCATCGCCCTCCCACGCCGCTTCGCAACCTTACTGGCGAACGGCCGCTTCAAACCGATGTGTCGAAGCGGTGGAAGTTCCTTTGTCAGACCCCGGGATAGCAGCGAGCACAGCGTTCATTTGATTCATCTTTTTTTTTCACATCAGCTGTGAGATGGGCGCGCGATGCGACATCAGCGCTGTCATCGCTCTGCTGCCAGCTCCCAGATCAGCTTCTCTGATTGGTTGATGCGCGCGCCCAGCAGCAAAAACTTCAATTTTCCATCTGAGCTGCAGCAGCGCAGTTGCGGTACATCAGATGCTTAACGCGCTCCGGCGATGCTGCGCCATCCCGCGCGCTGCAGGACGCTTTTGCTGTGCCTACTCGTAGCGTCAACCATTGACTTTTTGCATGTAAGCTACGCTGCTTCTGCTGCACCTGCTGGAGTCCGGGTTGAACAGGCGCGAGCACTGAGCGTTAATTTGTTTCCCCATGTTTTCTTTACATCCAGCTGTGAGATGGGATTTTGGCGCATGGGTCACAGATTAACAGCCGGCTTGGCGGGTGAGGGGTAGGAAAAAAAAAACACCTGGTCTCCTTACATTCAGCCACTCTTTCATCATACTCTCCTCAATGAGGTGGTCTCCAAAAGTCGCAGTTACGAAACACACATAGAGCGCACATTTTGAGGAAAAAAGAGTCGTTTAAGTACTTTATATAGTGTGAAACCTAATAGGAGTATATTTTTTACAATCATAAACCTATTTTTTATTCATAGATGCAGCTGTGCTTTTTGTTTTAAATGAGCTCTTATTGTGAAAGGATGTACATTTGTCCCTGTTACAAAAATCCACAACAAAAACTAAATATTTTGGCAGAAACTGCACATGCTGGATGCTGATGGGGATTTTTTTACTATGTCATATTAAATGAAGCGTTCATTTCCACTTGTTTTGCTATGAATTTAATAATAATATTCGCGCATGCTTTCCTCAATCTGGGAGGAAGTCGGAGCGAGACGGGAGGAACAGCGGAGGCTGCAGGCTTTTCTTTGAACAGGAGGTCTGGAGCGCAGCGGAGCGCTGACAGACGGTGTGGGATATCGGGGTAACACAGGGTAGCTGCGTCCAGCCGGCTGTGATAACCAACTTCCTCGTCTATTTTCAAACTGAAGCGCTCTGCTCCTCATCTATACGTTAACAGCTGTTTCTGTGCGCAGCGCGCTCTTACTATAGTAACAGTTTATATGCAACATTTCCCCTTTATTCATAAAACGGTAAAATCAGGGACATTGGCGGGGACAGCTTTAGCAGGGGACAGGTGGTCCAAAACGGGGACTGTCCCTGGAAATCGGGGATGTCTGGTCACCCTAAGCCACGGGCAATCGCTACCAGCTGAAAATCTGGCTTAGGGCCAGAATACTTTAATCCCTGTACTTTTCTGCAGCTTTCACTATTATTTGGATTTTTCAGTTTGTGGTCTGAGCGCTATAATTGATCACTTCTACCATGAAAAGTACAAAATCCTTCTTTTTTACAATGAATGAGTCTTCTGCCATTTTGGGACGCTCCTCTAGAGATTTTGCACGGCTCATTTTCACCACTGTTGATTTGGGTCTTTCTGACTGGGATGGGATTCTTTTTGCAGCATCAGTAAAGTTATTCCGAGCTCTAATTTCACTTTTCTTCTCTCTTCAGATCTTTTGCTCTCTTCACATCCGTGATACGCAGCAGGATGTTCTCCACCACAGTTACAGCATTTCATTTTTACTCCTTTCCCTCATTTTCCATATTTGTCGAGTAATATTCCATATTACTTTGTTATCATTTTGTTTTCCTGTAGAATTTCTAGATTGTTCATCTTAATTGTTCTGTGTTGGACTCCCCTTTTTTGTTTTTGATTCAACTTTATTCCAATCTTCTTTGTTTTCAGCATTTCCTTCTTCCATCCCACAAGAATCGCTTCCTGTTTCCTCGCTACTCAGGACCCAGGACATTTCTCCACAAGGTGCTTAGAAACACTCATCCTTGTGTCGCCCAACAACGCCCCAACAACCTGCACACACATTTATTACAGAAGGCCAAAATAAAAGGGAGGTGCTCTCCAGAAAGCCAGAGCTGCATCCCATTCTGCTCTGATCCAGCTCTTTATCCAGCATTCTGTCTTCGCTGACCTCAGTACAGAGCTAGTTGTAAACCTTCTCTAACTCCTTAGACACAATAAGTAGAGAAAGATTTAAAAGGATGGTAAAAGGACACAATGCTCCTCTTCTGAAGACACAATATGGGTAATGCAGAACATCTTAGAAAAACAGGGTGAAGTTAACATAGATGACATTTTCCATCACATTATTCTCCCAAAGAAATATTGATTTCCATCACAAAACACAGTTTCAATCTTTTCCCTCCCCGGTTTATTTCTGCTTCACTTTAAAGGCTAGAGTGAAAACTAATCCACACTACATTCCTGAGACAAACTTTTTGTTATTCTCATGACAAAGATTCATGCAGTTCAAGCTCCTCCTATTTAATGACTCGGTCTGAGGTGAAGCAACTGTGCATCACTGTGATAAACCTGAAGTCTAAAGCATTTAGATATCATAGAGGATGACAATAGAAATATGATAAAGCCAATTGTTCCTTTTGAACTATTTGAAATGCAGAGACCTGGATGACGACATGTCAACCAGAGGCAGAAGGCTGAAGAAAACTAAAATGTCTGCTCCTGTTTTAGCTGGAATACCTCTATTACTTTAGAAAAATGAGCAAAAGGACACGATTTTTGCCTTTGTGGATGGAGAAGATGTTTGTGTTTTCCTCTCAACCCGATTTGGTAAGAAATTAATTTATCAGTTAACACTGAAACAAATGAAGAATGTGATTGGTCAGCTGCTACTGCTGCTGTGATTGGCTAAAAGCTGGACATGAGAGATGGATACCCAATCAGCTGGAAGAACTGTACTGAATGATCCTCCCTTTTGCTAACAGCCTCTACAGAACGATACCCAGATTCATACGGTGTAGGAACTGAATTTAACTACATGTCAATCTGGTTTATGCCAGGTTAAATATGTGGCCCAGATGCAAAAAATAAAAATAGGCCCTTCCAGGGCTCTTTATTGAATTTCACAAAGCAGAAAAAGCTTTCACAAAACCAAAAGGGAGTTTTAAAAATTCTGCTTTTATCTTGAAATAATATAAACCAGTTTTTAAGCGTCTGAATGGTTTAGATTTTAATGAAGAGCAGATAAATGACACTTAAGGCTGTAATAAAACAGGTGGAATAGCCCTTTAGCTTTTCACTGAACCGGTGTTACGAGAAGAAGAGCATGCCTGCTGAGAATGACCTCACCTGCTGCTCTCTAAGCTCTCACACATTTATGATCAAGTGTCATGAAATGGCCGCTGTTTTAGTGAAGGAGGCCGTGGAGACATTTTATTTTAATGGAGAGAAAAAAAAAGAATCAATATGAAAGATAGAGAAAATGAAGCTGACAAAGGATAATGCAGAAGTGCTTTTAAGAGGTTTGTAGGAGGCTTTGATGTACCTATCAAGTCTAGATTTCTTTGTTAACATTTTTCCACAGACATTCATAAATCTTCTTACCTGTGTGAGTTCTCATGTGATCCATTAAATGTTCTTTTTTAAGAAAGTTTTCTCCACATGTCAAACATGGGAAAGGTTTCTCTTCAATCTCCTGCTTCAGAACAAGCTGCTCTTCATGCTCACTAATGGGGAGCTCCATGGTTTCCTCTTTTGTCCAGGGATGTTCTGGTTCTTTCTGCTCTTCTTTTATCTGCAGAGCTTCTGGTTCCTCTTGATCCAAACTGGAATTCCTCTCCTGTCCACAGAGCTGCTGGTCAGAGAAATCCTCCTCTTTTCCAATATAATCCTGCAGGCGGTCTGAAAGACAAACACAGCAGAAAGACTTTCTATTGGTGGTTAAATAAAGGACACTTCACATAAAAGCACCAAACTCTGTCCTTGATTTTGAGGAGCGAGTGGATCCTGCCAAGAAACCTGAAGATATGAAGTTCATTCTGACCTAAATTTGTTTCCCCACAAAGAATTATTAAAGAAAGTAAAGAATTCACATCCAACACCACAGTGACTGTCTGGCAAATGAGGAAGTAATGAGACACCCTAGCCTCAGCAGCGCTTCCTGTACACCTCTGCCTGGAAGAGACAGACCCCAGCTCAATGTGTCAGAGGCTGAGCTGATTTTAAGTCATTTTCATGAAATTCTCTGTTCTATCGTATCAAAAAGAAGCATTATGGTTAGAAAGAGAAAAACAGGCCTAAATGATAAAGCCGTCTGGAGCAGCTTCCTCATTTTTTGCTAAAATGTAGCAATCAGCAGGGCTGTTTTTGCTCTTGTCTGGGTTCCTCATCACAGAAGAGCAAAGTAACTCAGCCGTATCACTCAAGAGGAGGATACTTGCTGTCACTGCTGCAGAAAAAAACATTTGACCAAACCAATTGAAGAAACTCCAATAGACAGCATAAAGGAGGGGTCAGATGGTTGAACCATATTTATATTGATTTTTTATTTATATATTTAGCTTGAGTCTTGCTGCTTTCTTTGCTCTGTCAGAGTTTGCTAATAAAAGATCATTACACATTAGCATATGTGTGGAAAGAACATTTCCTGAGTGAATTTCCTGATGGTGTCCTGTAGAGAGGAAAAGCAATGCGTGTGGGTTCTAGAAAATAAAATAGGAGCTTATTAGGGTTTGTCTGAAGCTAAAACCTATTAATCACCCATGGAGCTAATATGGCCACAAAAACACTGATGACCAGTATTCCAAGAGCCATTAGGATCATTTTCATGGCCTCAGATAATGGACTTATATCTGTACTTGTCCTGTTAGATCTCAGTGCTGCATTTGATACAGTTAATAAAATTATTATTTTAGACAGACTTGAATATTTCGTAGGAATTAAAGGAACAGCACTAGACTGGTTTAAATTCTATTTATCTGACAGATTTCAGTTTGTTGGTGTTACCATGATAAATCTTCCTCATGCTCAAAAGGTTACCTGTGTGGAGTACCACAGGGATCAGTGCTAAAGTGCGTAGAATTTCTCTTCTTTTCTGACTTAAAATTGGTACTAAGTTTTATAAAAATTCAAAGTTCTTCAGAGACAGAAAAGTCTTCAAACAATGATCCAAAAATCAGGCAGAGGCAGCTGAATCCAAGTCCAATGTGGCTTTTATTGCAAAACACAGCACAACCACACTGAGCTGGTCACCGGTGAGCAACTGCCTAGATGCTGAAAATGCTCCTCTTTTATACATTTAGGAGGCTGGAGGGCTCCTCCCCCTAACCCCTCCTTTCTTTGCACCGTTTTGGGTGGTTTTTCTTCGGTTAAGTCCAATTATTTTTATCCTACCGGGGGAAAGTCCCCTTCAAACCATATTTTTTATATATTTAATCAAAAATCACTTTATTACAGATCATGGTTACATTCTCTTGCAGGTCATGCTAACATATGTCTGCCATTAAATCAACAATACATCATAGTCTTTAGTCATTAATGTTTCAGAACAAAGTTTTCATCCAGTGATTGCAAAGATTTTCATCCAGTGATTCATGATTGTAATATTCACATTAAAACTTGGTCAACATATACTTGGTGCTTAAAGTTCCAGTGATTCATTCTTCCAAGTGTGTGTCTCATGAACAGGCCCTGTTTGGGCTCAGCTATCTTCTTACAGGTCTTCTGCATTTTTCTTAATTTTAGCCTTGTCTTCCAAGCTGCATTTAGACACGCATACCAGACCCTCTGTCACGTTCTGTGCTGAAGCTGCACTCAGAGTAGCATACCAGCCTCACTATCTTATTCCATGCTTAAAAGCACCAACTTTGAGACCTTTAAAGTAAGACAGTTATTCAATGCAAAAGACATGAGTATATTTTTAATTATGGAGTGCCCACTAATTTACTACACACTAGGACCAATTCTCTTTACTTTATACATGCTCCCAATCCTGGGTAGAATTATTAGACAGCATGGGATTAATTTACACTGTTATGCTGATGATACTCAGCTATATCTGTCTATAATCCAGATGAAGCTAACTCCATTACATAGATTACAGGCATGTCTGAAGACATAAAAACCTGGATGACTCTTAACTTTCTGCTTCTGAATGTAGACAAAACAGAAGTTATAGTCTTTGGACCAGAGTCTCTGAAAAAGAAACTGATTAGTCCAGTCACTTCATTTGGATGGGATTAAACTGATTTCAGATAATAAAGTAAAAATCTTGGTGTTGTTTCTGGATCAGGACCTGTCATTTAAATCCCATATCAAAAGAGGTTTCTACAATTTCCTTCTTTCATCTAAGGAATATTGCAAAGATTAGAAATCTCCTGTCCAGGGTGATGCTGAGAAAACTAGTCCATGCATTTGTTACTTCAAGGCTGGACTATTATAATTCTTTACTATCAGGAAGTCCACAAACTGTAGTTAAAAGCCTTCAGCTGATCCAAAATGCTGCAAGCCAGAGTTCTGATGAAAATGAAAAAAGAGAGATCACATCTCTCCTATCCCGGCTTCTCTTCATTGGCTTCCTGTTAAATCCAGAATAGAATTTAAAATCCTCCTTCTCACATATAAAGCCTTAAATAACCAAGCTCCATCTGATATCAGAGATCTGATTTTATTGTCGGTGAAACATGTCAAGCTGAAAATACCAAAAGGCCTTTTTCTAAAGAGAAATGGAACTAAAGATGTCTGCCGTTAAGGTTTTAAGCTCAGACATCAGAAAGGGCATCTTTAAAATATCTTTCTGTTATGTTAGCAGAAAAGGCAGTGCGCATCATAAAGTCCCGCCTCCTGCGCTGTGATTGGTCCATCAAGATCTGGCTGAAGTCAACAGCGGTTTACTATAATTGATTCATAAAGTGAATGTAAAGAAAAAAAGAAAAACTTGCAAGAAGGGCTGTCAGAGTTACAAGATTAATGTGCAAAAATGCAATGTTCTTTAATCTTAATCTAATCTTAAAGCAGGATTAAAGCACTTGCTTTGGTTCTCTGTGGAATTGGTTTGGTTTCCTAAAAAGCTCTGTAGAGACCGGTCCACTGTCCACCTCATCCGCGCTCTGACCAGCTGACCAACCAGAGGTGATCACAGCTGATCTGAGAGGAGAGAAACAGGACCAACCTTTGGATCCTTTAACTGCTGGAGACTAAAGAATAAAAGAGCAATTAACAGCGTCTGTTTACTGGAATTAATAAGCAGAGGATGAACCGACTTTGAGGATGTTGGCTTCTGATAAGAGCTAATGTTTCTCTCCATTAAATTAATACAGCAGGTTCACTTATTATATTTGTGTTCTTATAATACAGTGTAATATATATATTTCCAGTGGAACTCAATATTTTTTAGTCTTGTCCTTTTAAGTGCGCGATTTAAGCTTGGATGTATATTCCGCGTTAAAAATTAGCCTTGCTGGGCAGCAGCTGCAGCTTTATCCTCAGATTCCAGGCATCCTCACATCCGCTGTGAGTTCTGTGTAATCCCCTATAATTCCAGTGATCCGCCGAAAGTTGGTTTCGTCTCTACTTCCTCAATCAGCATCTCTTCATCCATCGCCTGCTATAAGAAGTTTCTTTGGAAGTTGTGAGATTCGCTCTCAGAAGTTGTTATGACTGGATTTGATGAAACTTTTTAGCCTCTCGGTATAAAATAAATGTTTTGGAGATGAGAAATCTGCTTCCTGGTATGTTGAAGTAGCAATAATTCTGATCCAATAATTTAATTAAACAATCTTAATTTTTTGGAATATATAAGAATTGCTCTTTGATCAATCCCATTGTTACAATATTTTAATTTGACAAACCGATTTCCATACGCTTTTTTTCCTGTTTGGTCGCGATTACCGATTGGGATCTTGACCTACCGCTTCCAGCAGACGGGAGGGAAGAAAAATAGCTCTGCTCTGATTTTGACAGTGAAGCGGACGGAGAAGACTTGACGTGCGGACGTGACGCTCAGTGAGGAGTAGCGGATGTGGAACCCCCAGATTCCACATACTCTGTCAGCACCTGCGCCACGCACGCCCCGAGGTGAGTGGAGTATTTGTCTGTCATGTTATCTCCAATGAGCAGGTTCCACGTCCCCACCGCTACTCGCCTAAATTCCCGCCACCGCCCACGCGCGTCTTCTCCGCCCCTTCATCAAAAATACACGAGCAGAGCTTATTTTCTTCCAGGCTCCGGCTGGTCCGTCCAGGTCAAGATCCGTAATTACAATCGCACCAAACAGGAAAAGAACACAGAGAAGATCCAGTTTGTAGGACCGATGGATTGTTAACAACAAATCAGAGCATGAATTGTACTATATTCCCCAAAACTAAGAGTGTTTAAACAAATGATTGGGATGCAAAACTATTGGTACTTCAACTTACCAGGAAGCAGATTTCTCATCTCCATCAAAATATTTATTTTATACCGAGAGGCTTAAAAGTTTCATCAAATCCAGTCACAGCAACTTTCAGGAGCAAATTCTGACAACTCTCCAAACTCTAACTTCTTATCTGGTGGCATGGATGAAGAGATGCTGAGTTTGGAAGCAGAGAAGTTATTACATAGTTCATCCAAACCTTGGATGATCCTAGTTATCCCTGTTAGAAAAATCCAACAACAAAACTGGGAAAAATATTTGGACAGAAACTGAACATATGCTGGATGCTGGTTTTTTTTTATTGTCATGCTTAATTAAGCGCTTCATTACCGCATATTTTGCTCCTATGAATGTAATAATGATATAGTGCATGCTCTCCTGGAGCTCAGAGGAAGTCTGAGCGGAGCAGGATGGGAGGAACAGCGGAGGCTGCAGGCTTTGCTTTGATCAGGCGGTCTGGAGCCGCAGCGGAGTGCTGATGGAGGATGTGGGATTTCAGGGGAACAGTTCTCATTGATTAACACATGACAGACAGGGGCCCCGCATGACGTCCGTGGGCGGAGCCGAGTTCTGAAGGAGGATGAAGAATCTGGGGGTTTTATACTCTGCATGGCTTCCCCCTACACAGAGTAAATCAGTCAGTGAATTATCTTTGTCAAACCCATCTTTAAAACCCTATATTAGTGAGAGCATTGTTGCTATTTTGTAGGCTAACTGTTAAATTTAAGCTTAGCTTTCTAGAAGCTGCGAGTAGAAGCTGAGGAGTCGATCTGAAGAGGGAGAGACGATTACTGCCAGTTCATTCTCAGCGCTCTAATAATAATAATAATAATAATGATTATGTACTGATGTCACTCTCTGTTTCTCTGTTCCACATGCTGAGGCTGCACCGCATCACTAAAGTGAAAACAATCAAATTACATTTTAGTAACACAAGAAAGAAAATGTTCTAAACAATTAATTTTAAAGGATTTTACAGCATTTCCTTAACAAATATCCAAAGTGTAAAAACTCAGTTCTAATAAAGAATAAACCTAACAGTTTAGAACGGGTTTATTTGCCTCCAAATGTCTTAAAAGAAAAAATCAGATGTTTATTCCTGTGAGGATTATTTTGGGGGTAGGCTGTGTGGGAGCTGAATTAATCTACATTGATATTAATCTGTTAGATAAAAACTTGTTTTTCTTTTCTTTCTACTAATTTGCTTCCATGGCTGTTATTGATTCTGTTTTTCTCAAAATTCCCCAAAAATGAATCACAATGAGATATTTTTATTCATTTATTTAGGAGGGGGGATTAATCCAGATTAATTTATCTATTAATCAAGTAACTATCAGTGATTTTTACAGCATGTTGTTTCTGTTAAACTGATGATCAATCAGGTTGTTGTAGTTGTCTAAAAAGCTGTAATAAGCTGTTTAAAGTTGTTGTTTTTAAAGAACATTTGTGTTTGGATTACTGAGAGCAGCTGATAACACCACACTACATGAGGAAGCAGAAAACAAAGCAGCTTCTAACTTTTCATCCCGTTTTAGAGCGACAGTCATTTGTTTCCAGGAGTTTTTCTCCAATCTGTTGATAGTGGTGATATTGTAACAGACTGTTCTGTGTCTGTATGTTAAAGTGGTGTCCATCCCTGTTGCCGGGGAGCGAAAGTTCGCCGGGTGTACGGCAGGGGGAGCTTGTGAGTTTGTGGTTATGTGTTGAGAGAAGAAGAAGAAATAAAACCGGAAGCGGGGTTACCGCCGAAAACTCCGACCCGTCTCTTGTCCCGTTATTGCCTATAAAGTACGTAATACGGACCCAAAACGCTCGGTTACATTGGTGGCAGCGGTGGGATTCCTCTACTAAACCCCCGTTGTTTTTCTAAGTTTTTTTCGTAGCGTATTTAGCCCGTGACGGCTAATTGTCAGTCGGTTAGCATAGCATCTCCGATATAGCCGGCTAGCTAACCTCGTGCGGTGCGGTAGAAAACAGCACTTAAAGGACATGTGGTCGGCAGATGAGGACCCTTTTAAACCCAGCCCGAGCAGGCTTGGCAGATTCTCACCGGGCAGTGATGTTAAGATTGACCTCCCCCCTCCTTTCAACAGGGATGGACACCACTTTAACATACAGACACAGAACAGTCTGTTACAATATTAATGAGTTCAATCACAGGATGTCTCTAAATGTTTCCATTAGAGAAGCATCGCCAGCAGGAGCTGCTGCTGCTGCCATCATTAACACATCTCCTCTTCTTATTCTAGAAGAAGAAGGAAAACACAGAGAGTGGAAGCCCCAAATAAACCAAGCTTTAGCCACTCACACTGGAAAAGCTGCAATGACCAAACATGATTCAGACTTTAGCCTTTAGTCAACCTCCGCTTTCTTTCTTTCTTCTTGTTTAATGGCAGTTGACAAGCAACTTATTGGTGTGCATTACCGCCACCTAGCTTTAGCTTAGCATCTTGATCTTCTCTAAGCAGTTTTCCAATCAGATGAGGCACAAGTGAAAAAAAATACTGGAAAGATTTAAACTTGATATTGACTATTTTTGTACATTAAAGTGATATTTAAAGGCTGCAAAAAATGAAATAGTCTAAAGAGCTGTTCTTAAAAGAAATTTATTTTGTTTACACTTGTTTGTGTATACAAAATGGCGAAATAAATCTAAGTCTAATAAGAGAGTAAACTGGAATCAAAGGCTCTGTTCGAGAAAACCTAGGACGCATCCTTAGAAGACCGGATTCGAAGGCCGATCGCACGTCATAGCGCGGCGCCGATGTCGGATTCCAAGAGTCCTGGATTATCGCGCGGCCTTAAAATGCGCCCATCTTTTTGCCTCAGCGGAAGGACGGGTCTGATGTATCCTCGGCCACATCATTGGATGTCCCAGGATTCATTGCGAGCAGACCAAGCAAGCCGGCTGATCAGAGTGAAAGGTTAGTTGGCGCCGAACAGACAGTGGTGAAAAATTGGAAGTTCAGTTTAATATAATACAAGTCATTTAATAGTTCTGTCTGAGATTAATGAAAATAGTTGTTTTAATGGTTATTGAGTCAGATATGTGGCAGTAAAGTTTGATTTATCTAAAGGTTTTAATCTGTTACTGTATAAATGGGTTTGGCTGGAATTAAAGGACAGATTCTAATATATCTGCAGGGTGGGGACTATAAATCTGACAGGATTTTTTTTATCTTTTTATTGCTGTTTTGCAAAATATGCTTAACTACGTATTTTTGTTTGTTGAATATTAGAGATTTTGCAGATATATTTTTATAAATACATTGTTTAGATTTACTTATATCTTTTCTACCCCTTTTATAGAATACAATAGAAAATCCCTTTATTGTCCCACAATGTAAGCAATTCCAATGCAGCAGAAAAGATTATTGAAAATGGTCACACAAATGTGGACCTTAGAAAATGTATAAGAATGCAGAAAATAATATAAAATAGTTTATATAAACAATAGAAAATACTGTAAAGTGTTTTAACAATGATAAAACTCGGAGAATAAATAATAACCAATATGCAGCTATGGACATTTTTACAGTAATGGATATTTGAAAATAGCAACATCAGAGATGTGCAGAATGACTGCAGCAGGTTAGGTTTCTATCATTACATTTGATTTAATTTCTTCCTGCTCCCGGTGGTTGGAACCTTTATTCCATTCTGGATTCTTGTGAGTGTAGTCTTTGTTCATTTCACAATAAAAAAAGAAATAAATAAACTGTTTTTGAAAAACTTCTGTATTCATTCTTTTCCTGCTTTGTGTGTCAACGTTTACGGTTGCTAAGCAACAGAGCATGCGGCGGTAAAACCCGCCGAAGGGTAGACCTGGTCGAATTCACAGCCTAAACTCTTCCGGTCTCTCCTTATTTTCAAGGGCTTTGAAGGATCCAGTCTAGGTAGACCGCGTCCTTGGAGGACACGCCCCTAGGATTTTTCTAACAGAGCCCAAGTCAACTTAGAGAGAAAGTCATTATACTTTGCATTGATGATTAGAACTTGGATAAAGACTTCATCAACTTTGTCCAACTCTTTCTTGACCTGGGAAAATTCCACATCCACAAGAGGAAATGGCAAAAAAAAAAAAAAAAAAATCCCTCACTTCAGCAAAGAACTTGAATTCTACACAACCACAAAACCCAAATGCAATACAATTATTTGTGTTCTTGACAAACTTTTCTATGTAAGACATGTTATTTTACTTTTTATTTTATATCTATATTTATTCATTGTTTTATTCACTAATCCCCTGGAGAGACATTTTTGTTGTGACTGTTGATGGAATAAAAAATAAAAACAACCATGAAGTGGGAGGAGCGCGCGCGCGCACACACACAGAGGCGCGCACAGGCCGCCAGGGCCGCAGATGAAGCATGACGGAGCAGAGCGAGACAAAGCAAGGTGACCCGGTCCAGCGTGTCATGCTCCGTCAGCCCTTCCTGATCGGCGTGGCGGGCGGCACAGCCAGCGGCAAGGTTGGCCTCCATCACTGCAGAGCACCTGTTCATTGATTAGGACAGGAGGGGAACTTTTTCTTTGTTTCATTCTATTCATCATTTGGGAATCTTTGCTTCATCAGAGCAGATTTGGTTGCTTATTTAAAAGGTTAATTTGCAGAATGTCTAATTTAAAAAACAAGGTGATATGAGAACCAGTGAGATTTCAGGTTATCAACAGCAGCTGTGCAAAGGCTGCAGAATGAGTCAAATCAGAATAAACTAAAACACATTTATGAAACTCTAGGGAGGAAAGTAGGCTTATACTTTATTTTAAGTTAAGACATTTTATCACTGTGTTTATTATGTATTATGTATCTTGTTTTATATTAATTTAGCTCATTTTACTTGCATTAAAGAGAGCTGCATTGTGCAGAAATTTAAACTCTTCCAATTTATTTGTCCTTCAGAAAAAAAAGATGATTTGCAGGTTGAGAAACTGTCGTTTGCTGTTATTAAAGTAGAGGAGAATTAAAAGCTGATTAAGTTGGCAGAGCTTTCAGCATTCAGAGCATTCAGTCGTTGGTGGCTTCTGCTTCCTGATGTGTGAGAGCAACCGTTCACTGGAACACCTGTTTTCACAGCCATGCTGTCTGAATGGGGGTTAAAATTAATACATCTATGAGCTGCAAGGACAACTAACTAAACCGAAACAACAAAAAAGATGCATTCCATTCACTGGAATAAATTGAAATCTACATAAGTAATTTTTTTCTTAAAACAAGTGCATTTTTTCTTGGATTGAGGAGGTAAAAGAGACATTTTGCTAATAGAGCAAAGCAATTTACACTTAAAATAAGAAAACACAATTGCATTGTCTTATTTCAAGTGTATATATTATCTAATTATCTTATTTTAAGAGTAAAAATACTCATTCCATTGGCAAACTATCTAATTTACCTACTCCAAATTATGGGTAAATACACTTAATTTAAGAACTTTTTACTTATTTCTGGATCGTTTTTCCAGTGTTACTATTTCCAGGCAATAATTACATTTTAAAAATTTCAGGCATGAAAAATGGTTAATATTAAAAGCTCTGCTGGTTCTTCTGTTTTTTATATCCTGAAAAGGGCTGCTAAATGTTTTAATCTCTTCATTAAATCCAGGGAAATTATGGCTGTAGTGAACAGAGAGACGCCATATCTTACTCAACATTATCAAACTTATTTCCAACAGATATGCACCAAAGATTTCTCATATTTTTTGAAAATTGTGTTTAAAAAAACTTTTTCTCCGACTTAAAAAAACCCCAAAAAAGTTTTATTTTCTGACATAATTAAGAGAAAAAAGAAAATGTAGTTCAGTCCAGCAAATAAAATAAAAATTATAAACATTAAATGACCTTTCTACATAAAGAAAAATAAAACTTGTATGTTTTCAGTATCTAATGTAGAAAGTGTGTACTTTTTGAAATATAGTGCCATTTCAAATTCTAGGTTTTAAAATGGAAAAAAAAATAGAATAAGTGCTATTATTTTTTGGAAAATCTCATTTGAAAAAACAAACAAAACATCTTCCCATCCCATTTATAAATGATAAAAAAAAAAAAACAATATTGCTGTTATAATTAGACGTTTTTCTGGGAAATTCAATGGAATTAGTCAGTGGAGAAAACTTAGATATGGTTTAAAAAAAATAAAAATAAATTATATACATACATGCATACATAATCTACTAACTAAATGTCTAAAGAATCACTTGTGGTTCCGGAGACACAGGTTGCAGACTCCTGGTCTCATGTCTGATGGGGGGTTTGAGTCTCTTCTGGGAAAACAATATTAGAAAAGAATGAGATGATGATATAAACAGAATAAAGTTCTATCAGGCATCTAAAATGTTGCAGTTATGGAAAATAGGACTTAGACCCTGATGTTTGATAAGGATGCTTGGTATTTTCGTTCAGTCATCGGTGTGCAACAAAATCATGGAACTTCTGGGTCAGAACGAGATCGACCATCACCAGCGGCAGGTGGCCATCCTCAGCCAGGACAGCTTCTACAAGGCTCTGACCCCCGAGCAGAAGGCCAAGGCACTAAAGGGCCAGTTCAACTTTGACCACCCAGGTATCCTAATAGTCTTTACCAAAAAGAAATTCTTCAACCTAAAGAATAGTTTAACCGGTCCTGCTTCTAATTTCCTGCTGCCTTTTTGTGATTTTCTTCTGTCTAGATGCTTTTGACAATGACCTGATAATCGCCACCCTTTGGGACATCAAGGAAGGGAAAACGGTCCATATCCCGGTTTATGACTTTGTCTCCCATTCCAGGTCAGTCAGTTCCAGACCTCACAGAGCCACAAGTGTTCAAGAACAATGCCTGCTTTAGTTTATATGGAGTGATTTTTGTCCCATTATTGTTTCACTGAAAGACCATATTTTGGGAGTGGAAATTTGAAAGCAATACCAACCATAAATAAAAATAAATAAAGGTTTTAAGAGTAACTTTGCAGTTTTCTTAGATTTACAAAATCATTTTACGTTTTTAAAATTGCAGATTTAAAATGTTCAAATATCTCTTTATATGATTATTTTCAAATTGCGTTTCTCACATTCTTTACACACCAAGCCCAGATCAAACGTTCCTTTCAACCAATGAAAACATTGCTATCGTCGAGCGGACCAATGAACTGGAAAGCATGATTTGATATTAAACCCATTTGTAAAGCTCAATCTGAAAATGGAGAATTTGAAAGAAAGAAATAAAATTTAAAAAAAGTTAAATCTGAGAAAACAGCAATGTTACTCAAAATTTACTCAAAAATTTCTGGTTTGCATTCATTTTAGGTTTCAATTCAAAGAAACATGTTTTTTTTTCTTGCAACAATAAAGGAACCAAATTCACTCCATACCTGAGTTCTGGTGTTACTGCCCCCCTGTGGACAAAACGAGACATGGCAGAAATGTTTCAGAGTTTTATGTTTTCTCTCTTCCCATCAGGAAGAAAGAGACGGTGACGGTTTATCCTGCAGACGTGGTTCTGTTCGAAGGCATCCTGATGTTCTACTCTCAGGAGATCCGAGACCTTTTCCAGATGAAGCTGTTTGTGGATACGGACGCAGACACGCGCCTGTCACGCAGAGGTGGGCTTAAAAAGACGCTGCGCTAAAGCTCTTGGAAAGCAGAGAACTCTCTTCATTTATCCGACCCTCACAGGGTTGGACCACATTTTGCTTTCAGACCTTCCATAAATGATGAATAGATTTATGCTTCATATCAAAATGCTTCATAAAGTACCTGCAGTTTTTTTCTGCTATGCGTCCATTATGCAGCTTTCTATTCCCACGGATGTGTTCAGCTTTTCTAACAGGAGCTTTTCTGAACCGCTCTTTACGTTTCTATCACGTTCAACCAGTCTGCATTTTCTACTTTGACATCAGGTACGACTTCCCAAGAGATTTCCTTTGCTGAAAGCTTTTCTTTAGGGAAAATGTGTTGAAAATTCAACAAGATCAGCAGTTTCTGAAATGCACAGACCAGCTTGCTGGACTTGAACTACGGTTCCATGTTTAAAATCATTAAATCATCTTTATTGGATATTCTGATGGTTCACTGATTTTTAGCAAGTCATCTTTTCTACGTCTAGATCAATAAATGACAGTTTATCATATTTGTGAGCAAGCAGTTTAACGGGTGTCAAACAAAAATTCACCTAAAGATGGGATGGGAAAAGCAGCTCTGTCCTGATTCAGAAAAGTCAGGGTATATTATCAACAAAGAATTTTGTAATTTTTGGTTAGGATTTACCTTTTTTTTTTTTCTCTTTGCAAGTTTTAACTACATAGACGTACGACGGAGTATTAGGGCCACACATGAAGAGAAACAATATTTTTGCCATGACGAGATTAAGCTACGGCGTGTGCGACTTTTAAACTTCGCCATTTTAGAATAAAGATTGATATATATGCATTGGCGATTTTTAATCTGCGACATTCCAAAGTTTGGAGAAAGAGCAACCCGCGCTCCACAGCTGCAGTCTGCGTTTTAAGAGTGAAGGTAGTCTTTTGGCGACGCTACCCTGCAACTGTATAGGATCATCATGTGCACAGGTAACCTGTGCAGCGGTTGGCTCTATTGAACTAATTTAAACTTTATTGGTTCGACGTTTCAGATTAAACTTCTCAACATGACATTTCAACTTTATTCTCGAAATGGCGTAGTTTAAAGTCGATAATCAAGGGCGTAGTTTAAAGTCGACTACTGCCGAGATCAAACTCAACATGACATTTCAACTTTATTCTCGAGAAAATGTTGAGTTTTTAATGTCGACATATCATACTTTAAACTTCGACATGTCGAAGCTTTAAAGTGCCGACATGTCGAGTTTAATCTCGTCATGGCAAAAATATTTTTCTCTTCATGTGTGGCTAATACTCCCGTATAGACGAATATATTTAGTCAACAAATTTTATTTTAAAATATATCTTATTTTGAAAACTTTAAAAAAAAAATCCTATTTCTTGATCTGAAATAGAATAATTGAAACTATAAACTAGAAAATGAAACTGAAAATAATGGAAAAGAAAAATGTAAAATTTAACACCATCCATCCATTTTCTGTCACGCTTATCCAAAGCAGGGTTGAGAGGGGTGCTGGTGTCTATCTCCAGCAGTCTATAGGCGAGAAGCGCGGTCCATCCTGGACAGGTTGCCAGTCCATCGCAGGACAACACAGAGAATTTAGAGAAGCCAGTTAACCTAACAGTCATGTTTTTGGACTGTGTGAGGAAGCCCGAGTACCGGAGAGAACCCACGCATGCTCAGGGAGAACATGCAAACTCCATGCAGAAAGAACCTGGCCCAGGAATCAAACCCGGAACCTTCTTGCAATAAGGCAGCAGTGCTATCCAGTGTTTCACTGAGCAGCCCATAGATTTAAGACTAAATATCTAAAAATGAAATGAACAAAATAAACTTAACCCTTTAAAGTCTGAACCATGAAATAATTAATAATTCAAAATTAGAATTAAATTAGATTAAAATAAATTAGAAAGAGTTAAATTAGATCATTTATTTGCATCAAATTTGATACATTAGGCAATCCGTATAATCTTTTATACATTTTCTGTTCACTACATGTGTCTGAATATTAAAGTCAGTTTCAACAACAAAAACATCACACTGATGATACAGAAAGTCTCAAAAACCTCATGTGTCAAATATGATACACTTGGCTTGAATTATTTTTTTATTAAATTAAAAAAATTGGGAGACAAAATAAAGATGATTAAAACAAAAAATATTATCTTTTTTAGTTTCAGATATGTTTTGGAAAAAGGCCCCAATGTAGTACCATAAATTCAGCGCTAAATAAACCAAACCATCAGCATATTTTTTATATTAATTCATCTAAACTACAAAAACACACACATGTGACTTCACTCATTAATCTGTGGGTTAAATTATTAATGAAAATCAGCATTTCCTGTCATTCAGACATCTGGTCCACAACACTTTAGATACTTATAAAGATGCTGGAATCGGTTCTAGGAGGTTTCGAGCAAATACTGCGTCTATTAACAGTGTTTTTCTTGAACTTTCTTGCCCAGATGGTCAGAAGTTATCTAAATATTTTGAGACAGATTTGTGTTTGAAGGCCACCGTAAGCAGATGACTTTGTCCTGTTTTTTTATTTCTTGTCCAGAGAGAGACGTGAAGATCAGCAGAGCCTAAACACTGTCTGGTTTAGCATGCAGCCCATGCTCTTTCTAACGTGTGTGTGTGTGTGTAATAACTAGGTGGTGTTTTAAGAGGATTTTTGGTTCAAATCAGAGTGTCAAAGTTGTTATTAAATCATAATACCTGTTCAGTATTTCCTTGTTTCTGCAGAATATTGCAAAAATTATAAATATCCTGGACTGATGCTGAGAACTGCTTTTAGATGTGGTGCTAGTAGCTTTTTGAAATAAAAGCACTAGAGGGGTCTGAAAAGTCGCTGAATACACCTGTGACTGAGACACACTTATTATAAGCATTCTGATGCCGTTTTATGGGAATTTTAAAAAAAAAAAAACATAATGTGCACAAATAATAGCTGTATTAACCATACATGGAACAGAAACCTGGAACCCAGGAACTTAGGGCCCCTAGGCAACTGCCTGTGTTTTGCCTAATGGTAAATCCACCCCTGACTGTACAGTAGGCTACAGTTGTAAAACAGTAGGAAAAAAAACATTAGCTCAATGCTACATTATGTGGCATTGAGCTTCTCAAATCAAGAGCAAATGCGCTAATTTAAGCGAAACATGACTTAGTTTCTCAGTGTAGGAACTGTTGAACTGGATATAATTCTTTGTAATCAACATTGAGGTCAGACATTATGTTCAAACATAAAAACAATTGAAAGGATTGTGATAAAACTAAATTATACCACTGAAGTAAATGCCAACTTTAATGCTCTGGAGGAAAAAAAAGCAGTAACCTCATAACATTTAATGAGTGGCGTTTCAGCTGCTCTTTGTGTTCCTCTTTTCATCCCTGCAAGCTGTTGGGGACGCCTGAGGACAGCCGATCATTTGACAAAGTTAGAGACAGGAAGATAAAGCCTTTCTGAACGGTGAAGAACACCAATTAAGGGAAACCACAGAGTCAGTAGATCAACACGCACAGACCATTTTTTTCTTTATTTTTAAAGGCAGCACAAATCGCATGGCTCCCTGGTGATGCAGCAGACATAAAACCACAGACAGAATGGAAGCAGCATCGGGACTTTACCAGGAAGTCATCCTGAAAATCCTTATCCGTAGTACTGACCAGATGATTTTAAACGCCTCAGCATTTGACCTCTTCATCAGTTCATTAACATCGAACTAAAGGTTGCCCCCATAAAGGTACCCAGAGTCCCTCTCTGAAAGCCATCAAACTTCCACAAATCTGCTTTCTCCGCTCAGCCCCTCAAACCGCCCACTTCATCAACTGCCTTCATAATTTTAAAAGCCTTTTTTATGTTGTTGTTTTTCTCTCATATAGTAAATGGAGCCATAATTTAATATTTTAATGCATGTTAATGTGTTGTTTAACCTTCTAACAACAATCAGGCGTCCCTAAAAGGTTAACCTTGAACGTGAGCCAGTGCAGACAGCAGCACAATAACGCGTCAGTCTTCAAAAAAAGAAAAAGAAAATGTCTCTGTCTAATGGATTAGTGGTTGATTGCCCAGCCTCATCTGGAGGTAAAGGCTCTATGTATTGGATAAGCATTAAAACAAGCATTTCTCAATTTTCCCCCCTTCCTGGTCCCTCAGGGTCAATGGATCTGCCCGGTCGACAAAACGCTGAGTCAGCATTTACCTTTTAATTCTTCCCGGCCTTCATTAAAAACTTCATTTATGTTTCCTGCAGGCGACAACCACAGGAGATACACATGCTGGATGTAAACTAAAGAGGAGATCCTCATCGGGGGGTCGGTTGGTTAGCATAATGGATAAAAAAGGGGTCGCTGTCCCGAAAGTGAAGAGGTCAAAGGGCAAGCAGCTGGTGGTGTATGCAGTAAAAGAAGGTAAAAAAAAAAAAAAAAAAAAAAGAAGGTATGGAGAGGATTTTGCTCCATTATTTGTTCAAATAGGTTTTCTAAATAAGAAAAAAAAACACGCAATCCAGAAAAGAAAATTGAAATACAGTTTTTGAGAGTAACTTTCATATCTTCTATTTTTCAAATTGTATTTAAAAAAGATTATTTATACAGATTTTATATAATAAGTTCTAATATTACTTTTTAGAAAGAAAATATAAAGGCTTTATATTTTAAGATTTTATTTTTATGTTTTCCAAAAATTATTTCTTATATTTGGAAATGTCATTTTTCAAATTATACTTATTTATTTATTTATTTTTTTTACAGATTTACCATTTTTTATTTATTTTTGGAATTGGCTTTAAAACTGCGTTCTTTTGAAATAGCTTTTCACAGATCACACTCTCTGTTAGGGGTGTAAATCACATCCATCATGGCGATTCGATTCAGTATCGATTTCCTGACCCAACGATTCGATTATTTTCGATACTCAAGAATACACCACCATACGATTCGATTCGATTCGATTAATCGATTAATCGGTTATTTATTTTTTTTTTTATTATTATTTTTTTTTCACCTTACAGGCTAAAACAAAGTTTCAAGTTTGAAATAAATCAATGAAAGCTGTAATATCATTATGCATTTTCTTTTAGAAACAACAGCAAATAACAGAAGTAGAAAAGTTGTATCAAAATACTGCAAAATACTTGCACAATATCAGTGTAATGGAGTTCAATGCAGAGAAACTGTCCAACATATTTTTTTAGAATGTAATAAATATACCCAGGGAAAGAGAGATGTTGCTTAGAGAGTTAGACAGGAATAAAAAATAAACTACATATAAGGGAATTGTTTCAAAGGTCATCTGGGGATGTAGTTTATGGGAGTATTTTTAATTTTCTAAGAAGAACGGTTATTTTAGGGAGTAATGAGGAATAGTTTTTCTGGTCCATACTCCATGCTTCAAAGGTGGCCGTAATGCACCCAAAAGTTGTTTGCCAACCGCCATTAAAAAAAAAAAGAAGAAGAAGAAGGCTCCAAAGTGTTGACGCTCACCGCCCCTTGAGAGAGACGCTCCGCTGCTCCTCTCCCTTTGTGATTGTAGCTGACCGCAACAGTGCAATCTGTGACAGGAGGTCGGGCTAGTTTTTGTTTTATGACCAAATTATGGAAAACAACTCGCGGAAGTTTGACCCGCTTAGTTGAGCGCAGGTGCGAGAGAACGCCTGGGACCCTTTTTCCACCTGGATCTCCTCCGCTTTTGCCCCCTCATGTCCCTCCTGGGCTGCCGGATTAAACCTTCCCACTTCCTCCCTTTCAGTTGTATCTCCAGACCCACAGTGTGGAGCTCAGACCACGCTCAAGCAATACTGAGCATAATTTAAAAATGTCTTCATCAGAAGTTTTGCTGCAAACAAACTCACTGTAAGAGTATAAACAGGAAGCTGGTAGGAGGCCAAAATAAGTTTAGCGCCATCGCAGCACGGAGGGAGAATTACGATCAGGAGGAAAATGGATAAAACTAGACCGGAGGGAAAAAAAAAAAAAAACATGAATCGATTATCTTGGGCGGACGCTTCGGATCATCGGCTTTTTGATCGATGCATCGATACAAAACGATTATTATTTACACCCCTACTCTCTGTACCTCTAGCTTAATGCAAACACTTGCTTTTGACCAGTAGGAATGTGGTTGCTAACATCCAGCAGGCCAATAGAAATGCAAAAAAGTCTGCCCCGCCCCCAGAATTGGTGATCTGTAAAATGCATTTTGAAAAGGATGCAATTTGTAAAGCAAAATTTAAAAAACAGAAATGTAAGATACATTTTGAAAATATAAAATCCGGGAAAATAATTTAATCTGAAAAAAATAAAATAAAAGAAGAAATAAAGAAAAAACACTAGTGTTACTCTAAAATCCTTTTTTTTTATAAAAATGCTTTTCAATATTTCATTCCTGGATCCTTTTTTCTTTTTTATTATTTCATTCAAAAACTGTTTTGTTTGCCTGCATCAATAATGGAACAAAATAAGCTCCATACCAAAGCTGTCAGTGGCCTCTTTATAGCGCGGATTAATCAGTACGCAGTGAAAACAGCTGGGAGGAAATCATGAAATGAATCTTTGCTATAAGTTCCCAACCATAGATATTTGACTGATTTGACTTTTTCACCACATTATTCGTATTTTTGGGAGAGTTTGATGATTTTCAACACCTTCCTGAAGAAGTGTTAAAACAATCAGCTGAATAACCGTTTTGCTTTGCCTCAGCATTCGGTTCCCACTCATCAAGCTGCTAATTTCTCCCCTGCTAAAGACTTAATGCATCAGGAATTGTTTTTAAGGAGGCAGACAGAGAGCAGCTCCCAATTTATGTGATTAATTGCTTTGAGCTCAGAAAGAAAGGGACACATTAGAGGAACGGTGGAGGAACTGGGACACCGTGAGGAGATGTAACTCAATCTGAAACTACATCACAAATGTATTTGTTTTTTGTACCAAATAGCGTAGCATTGTACCTCTGCTAATATTATAAATATACATATTCGCATACCTTAGAAAATAGTACTTTTATATTAGTGTGATAAAATGTTACAAGCTTTGGAGCTTGGACTGACCCATGAACGGACAGGCACACTGCAAAAAATCTAAATCTAGATAAGTAATTTTTTCTTAAAATAAGTGCATTTGTTCTTGGATTGAGGAGGTAAAAGAGACATTTTGCCAATGGAATAAGACAATTTACACTTAAAATAAGAAAAACACAATTGCATTGTCTTATTTCAAGTGTACATTTTTGTATTTATCTTATTTCAAGAGTAAAATTACTCATTGCATTGGCAACTATCTCATTTACCTACCAAATTAAGGGTGAATACTCTTTTAATTTAAGAAATTTTTGAGATGGGTTAAAAGTTTCAATATCTACATTCAAAAAATGATCTAAAAAAATAAGTAAAAAAGTCTAAAGTAAGTGTATTTACCCTTAATTTGGAGTAGGTAAATAAAGATGATTTGCCAATGGAATGGTATTTTAACTCTTAAAATAAGATGTAAATAGATATTATACACTTGTAATAAGACAATACAATGGTGTTTTTCTTATTTTAAATGTAAATTGTCTTGTTCCATTGGCAAAGTGTCTCACTTACCTCCTTAATTCAAGAAAAAATACACTTAATTTAAGAAAAAATGACTTATTGAGATTTACATTTTTTGTAGTGTAAGAAGAAGCAGAGGAGGGTCTCATGGCAGAGCAGTTTCAGAGACTGGAAGCAGTATTCACATCTAAAGAGTGAAAGAAAAAAATAAGAAAAGCTACAACTGATTGATCATTGAACTGGTTACACAGACCAGGAAACTACAAAAAACAGAAGTGAAATAGAGAAAAATCGCTGGAGAGATGCAATAAATTAAAAAAATAATTAAAAGAAACTAAGCTTAGGTAAATTAGAGAAAAAGGTTAAAGGGGTCATAGATCTATAGGGTGTTTGGTGCTGGTCCTTAAGGTCTCTGGTTGGGCTAAAATTGGCATTTTTGCTGTTCTATGATCCATAATGCAGCCTGGTTAAAAGCCCTAGAATGAAACGACAGGTTTTTCTTCCCTTTTATGGTATGATAATGAATATTTAGATGAGCTGTGTGCTCTGATTGGTTGGTTTACAACGAAAGCAAAAGCTGCTGAGCAAAGATGCATCATAGCAACAATCACTCACTCACTGAAACGCCAAATTGTTGATATGGTAGGGTGACCCTGTCCTTCTTTTCATACCTAAAAAATGTCCGGAGGGAATTTGAAAATCGCCCCGGTTTTGCTCCTCGAACTACAGTGCAGCATTACGTAGCTTTGCCTGCGCTCTGTTCCTGTTTGGCTGTGACTCATCCTGGAGAGACATCCTTCATCAACCCTTGTTTATAGATGCTGGAGATCGGCCTGTTTTCCAGTGCGGTCCTGTTTCTCTGACGTGAAGACTGACTGGATGTGCTCTCTTCATCCTCTGACATGGGAGCAGTGGCTCGATTCCTCTGCCTGCACTGGCTGTGTGTTTCATGGACGGGGCCGCCTTTACAGCTGCTTTTGTGTCTCTGCTTCTGTGTCCTTGAACCCCAGTCGGCCTCAGCAGATGGCCGCCACACTGAGCCTGGTTCTGCTGGAGTTTTTCCTCTCCACTGTCGCCACAAAGCAATGCTTAGTGTGAGGAGGGATTGTATTTGAGTCAATGAGTCGATGCAATCAACTGGTTTTCCTTAGATAGAAAACTTTGAATCAATTTGACTGTGGATGATCTGGTTGAACTGTAAAGTGCCTTGAGATGACATGTGTTGTGAATTTGGCGCTATAGAAATAAACTGAATTGAATTGAATGTGGTTGAAACTCACCGGGCATCCGAACTGACAGCCGTCAGCTATGGGGAATCGTCCGGGAACCCCGGCGGACAGGGGCAGGGAGCCAGTGTGGGAAAGAGCGACGGAACCCGACCCGGTGACGGTAGCCTGGACACCGGCAGACCCGTAAGGCAGGCCTGGGGGAAGGCATACCATCACTGGGTTTGGGTTTGGTTGCTCTGTCAGAGCACGGTCTGGTCCAGTAATCGGCCAAGCAGCCCTCCATGATGTCATGATTTGTGGACATTAAGATCTAAAGTGAATCGTGATCTCCTGGTCAGACCCTATTCAGGGAAACCATTAAATCAGTGTAAGGAAATATGCATGCCCAGAAGAATAAGGGACTCACCCAAGTGGTTGGAAGTTGAAGGGGATTTCGCTGGGAGTTGCACTGAAGTGGGCTGCCATTCGGTTGGCCTTTGACCGGGAAGGGCCATTTTTAATGGCTGCTACTGTAGTTTTCTCCTGCTTTGGATGATTAACTGAACATTGCTGCACAGGCCAGAGTCAGAGTATGGATGCTAAATGTTTTCAAAAATGTTGAGGAAACACCTCACATCTTTCCAGCTCACAATCATGCACAACTTTCTGTGGGTGTAGCACCTATGGGGCATAAAACATTTGTATTGCATTGATTTAACACCTTTAAGGAATCAGCAACACAGCTGTGAAATCTATTCTGACTTTTAGGTGTAAATGTGAAAAATTATTTTAAAGCTGTAGTGATCGCTGCAGTGTAAGGAAGAGGACCGTGTCTCTCTTTATCTGCAGGATTATGTGTTTATCTGCTGGCTTATCCTCCCATCCTCGCATCTGTCTGTGTTCCTGCTCCATAACCACGGGCCCCAGCTCTAAAAAGGTGCCTGTGCGATGCCTGTGATACACTACCATGACAGAAGTTGAGCAATGGGCCTGTCTTGTTGTGGGGGCACCCTGCCGAAGCACAGTCCCCCTTTTGTTCTGTGATGTATCGATCCATTCAGACCTCCTCCTGAATGTACTCCGCTGGCACTCGCTCTGCTCAGTTAAGCTGGTGCCATGGATCTTCCTCTAATGCTCACCCTCATGTGGCAGCCAGAAACAGAGAAATAGAACCACAACTGCAGACTTTAAGAGTCTTCTCCAGGCTCTTCTTGAGAAAAAACAACTTTCTAAACCCTCTTCAAGAGAAAATCCATTACACTTTTTCATTCTGGCTTCAGGTAATACAGGTGGATAAAAAGAAGAAAGCATTATGCGCTTATAGGAGTTCAGGTTTATAAGAGATCCTGCTGGTCTCTAAGCACTCAGCAGCTTCTGTCCCTTTAAGTGCTGCCAACTAATCTCACTACAAAAAAGAGAACTATAAGTATTTCAATTTCTTCTCCAAATGAGTGTTCTTTTCCTTTGATTTCATTTATGTTAGACATGGACATTTTATTGGAATAAATCAAATTAAAATAAAAACTAATTGAAAGTGTAAAATATCTAAATCCTGCAAGTCAGTGACTCGATGTAATCAGCTGGTTTCCCATGATAGAACATTTAAGCTAACATGACTGTATGATCTGACTGAATTGTTTCTGTAAAACAACCTGTGCTATAAATTGGTGCTATAGATATTAACTGATTTGAAACTTACTTTGATAAAATGTCTTATTTTGAGGGAAAAGAATTATATTCCACTATTTACCTGCTCAAACTGAGGGCAGTTACACATGTTTATGGAATGATTTTCTTATTTTTAGATCTATTTTCTCAGTGCAGCAGAGAAACAGAGGTTAAAAAACGATTTATTTGAAATGTTTGAAAAATGTATTCATTAGCTGCTCCCCCCACTAATAACTTTGGCTGGATATTTGCTAAAATTTGATTTAAGATATTTTTATTGTTTATTTATCTATTACCTTTCAAACCTGTGGAGTTCAGGTCAGGACTTTCTAAAAGCTTAACTATGACCTGCATTAAAACAATCAGGAAAACACACAGTGAGGCTTTAACTGCATCCTATCCACTCTTAAGCATGGTGGTGGAAGCATCATGGTGTGGTTCTTGCACCCTAGGGTAGAGCCTCCTTCTGCAAACCCCCAATGAATCAAGTTAGGAAATAATCTAGGAACCTGGTTCTCTCCACCCTGCTAAAAATGTGTGACTTTGCTTAAAAGCATGATCCGTTTCAGGAAGTTTATGAGCCTGAGAGTTTCTGGGAAGAAGAGCACCCAGCTCTATAGCCAGGGTTATGCTGGGACCTTATTGTTAGCTCCTACTGTAAGTGTATGGGTTTTCTTTAAGTTGCTAAACTTACATCAGCGAATTAAAGAATGTAATATAATTGTATTTGAGTTTAGACAACAGTTTACTTTCTCATGTTTGTTTCATCCTCAAAATGATGAAAGTCATGTACCTGAGTAGGAGAGAATTTGTACTAGAGTCCCGGTAACGGGTCGGGTACCCGCGGTTCCCCGACGGGTCACCCGCTAAAATGCTCTTTTGCGGGTGAAAAATACATAAATAAAAAATAAACGGGTCGGGCGGATATTTTTTAGTGCTGGGCGGGTAGTTGGTGATTTTTATTTTATGTTGTTATCGACATCAGAAATGTTATATTAATCAGGCACTACCGTTCGGGTCACCCTGTTGTAGCTAAAAGCCCCGTCGGCAGTGTAAGCCTCCAAAAAAGTACACAGTCAGTGCATACACGTGTGCTGCAGTGTTAATGGCGCTGCTCTGCAGCGCAGCGTACTATAGCCTACTACTTGATGTGTTAACGGGTCGGCTTGCGGGTTAAGAATATCAACGGGTCGGGTCGGTTCGGATTAATTGAAGATATCCGCTGGTGACGGGTCGGGCGTTCGGTAGTCATCCTAACGTTCGGGCGGGTGCGGTTGGTAAAACCCAACCCGTGCAGGACTCTAATTTGTACCTGTCCTCTGCAAATCCCACCTTACAGAGATTAACAAAACTACATTACTTAATGCTGGTAAAGATTCTTAGTCATCCAGATCATAGTTTTTCCAAAAAAGTTAAAAAAAACAACCCACTGGACTTGTTTTTCAAGTTTGAAGACATTTCGCTTCCCATCCAGGAAGCTTTTTTAATTCAAATATCTGGATTAGCGTTAAGTTCGAAGCTTTATATAGTAGCCCAACAAAGTCTTGTTATGGCTTAGAATACCGAACCAGAAACAGGTCCACCCCTCAGTAATGGGACGTCCTTGAGGTCGTTGTTGGCTACAATACCTGATACTGGCCCATGCCTCTGAAAAGGGTGTTGTTAGGGTGATTGTTGGCCTGGCTGACCATGCGTGATGTTTTGGTCCCCTGCATAGCAATAGGTGTTTAGATGATAGTGGGAAGGAATCAACTCTATCGCTGCGTTGTAGGATTTTGAGAGCTGAAATGTGAGTCCACCTCCTCTGTTTAAGGTTGCTTTTTTTTTCATAACATAAATGGCTTCCTTCACACCCCTTTCAAACCACCTGTCTTCTTTGTCCAAAATGTGAACATTCTGGTCCTCAAAAGAATGTCCCTTGTCCTTAAGATGAAGTTGGACAGCAGAGTCTTGTCTGGAGGAGGTCTCTCCTGTGTTGAGCCATACATCGGTGGAAAGGTTGTTTGGGTTCTCCAATATAAAGATCAGACCATTCTTCCCTGCAATGAACTGCATACACCTCTCCGCTAAGCTTAGGTTTCTGGGTTTTAACCTGAGAATCCACCAGCTAAGGGTCTAAGGGTCTTGATAATAACTCCATTCCCTGGGCTGGGAATCAAACCCGGAAACTTCTTGCTGCAAGGCATCAGTGCTACCCACTGCGCCATGGAGCAGCTGAAATTATTACCATTTAATTGTTTTATTATAGCTCTAAAAATCAGCTATAGAATTAAAATACAGCTGAGCTTCTCTGTATAAATTTGAGCCTGATTTGTTCACAAAAATCTACAAATAAAATTTTTTTTCTGGGGTTTTTTTACCTAATAAACCTCTTTAAATAAATGTTTAGAAGCCACAGATGAATGCCTTATTTCTGGCCCTGATGAGTATGCATATCTCTGTTGAATGTTTGAAAACAGAGGACACCACATGAACTGGCTTTAAGTCCTAATTTATTACAATCAAAGGAACTGTATGAATTTGTTCCATTAGTCTTTCGTGCAGACAAGCTAAAAGGTGCTCAGGATGAAAGGGGGGATTTATCTGCAGACACTCATCACATGATGTGACCTGGGGCCTGGAGCAGAAAGGTCCTCTCATTCTCAGGTGCCATGGAAACCAGCCCACCTCTGTCTCTGCGTGTCCCTTTGTCCTCCACTCGTCCTCTGCGCTGTTCTAGCAGAGGCTTTTCAATCTGCTGAATGTCTGCAGTGGTTGATGCAACTGTTGGATCTGTCGCTTTCTGGCCCATTCTCACTTGATGAGATTATAAATTGGAGTTTGTTCATGTTTCCTTTGATGATCCTTGAAACATGTCAACAAAAGTCCTGGTCCCAATGTGGGAAGGTACAAATCATGAAGAAAGCATTTTTGCATTTTTTGTCACATCTAACACATTTGAAAATCAAACAAAGATAACCTGAATAGCTACAAAAACCTGTCTTGAAATGATGATTTAATTTATTCAGAAACAAACCCATTCAAATACATTTCTTAAATAATTATCCAGCCAACAGGCTGTCTTAGTTCATAGATTGACCTCAATAGAACCTGCTAGAATGCTCTATAGAACATTTGGAGAAAGTCTGACCAATGATGAACAGTTATTTATATTTCGCTCCAGAGAACAACAGCAGCTGAGTGTCCACTGATCACCAGAATGCAAAATATGTAACTTTAGAGATAATTTCTGCTTTATCGAAACTCGCCAATGCTACAAAAGATGCAGATGCTAAAAAGACAAGGTTTTTGGTGTACCGTAATTTTAGGACTATAAGCCGACTTTTTCCTCATTTTTTTGCCTTAGCGACGACATATAACAATGCGGCTTATCTTTGGACTTTTACAGCTAGCGGGCCACTAGGGTAATACCCAAATCCATGGATTTTACCATCCACCATGTTTGACGTCACATTTACTTCAACACACAAGTAGCTGGTAGCAGCTAGCTGTTGGAATGCTGAGGTCCTCGGGGAAGCTGGAGCTTCTACCGCGAGGTGATAGTGCGAGACAGAGCGACAGCGAAAGGCGGACATTAGCGGCGCCAAGACGGTTTGATGATAGCCAGAAACATAAAAACCTGCGGCTTATAGTCGGTGCGGCTTGTGCATGTACAAATCATGCAATTTAGCACATGCAGAGAAACCAATTCAGAGGAACCAGGAAAAGGTTTAGCGAGGTTCAATTTATTGAAGAGATAATGCAGAGGGAAGTGTTGCTCTGAACACACCTCAACCGGAACTGAAAAGTGAAGGGGAAGACACAGCCCGGTTAATTCAAGTGGGGAATATGACTCTTGAACTTGGAAAGAGGATTTGGTTGCCGACTCAGGTTTCAGAGAAGTTGTTGAATCCTTGTCTCTCTGTTTGCCGTGGTTCCAGTGTTTGTCTAATTCGATTGATTGGGGCGGAACAGGGTTTACCAGAATGCGATTGATAGTTGGTGAGCGGAGAAACTGACTGCCACTCAGATTTCCTCTGGTACTTGTGAATGGGTCATTGTGGAGAATAATCCCTTTCTCAGTAGAAAGCTCAAACGATAAAAAGGAGATTGGATCCAAACCTCCTGTTTGAACATCAGCTTAGTTTGAAGCTCAGTTGATCCTTCCAGGGAGAGAAGGTCCGAGAAATCCAGTTTGTAGGATGACTTCCTGCCAAGAGGCAAAGACAAAAACAAAGTTAAACTTAGGTTGACAAAAACTCAGCTTGACTAGAGTACCCTAAACTGGCAAACACTCCATCACCATCAGCAGGTGTGTGAGGAGGCGGACCACAACCAGGCGCCCCCTGGTGGATGAAGAGAGACAAACACAGAAACACAAACACAAAAACAGGAGTCCTGACACTCACTCTGATTGCACACATTTGATATGACAATTAACAGCCTTCTCCTGGCGTGTTTGTAATTTTTTTCTTTTAAGCTTTATTTTAGCTCAGTTTGTTAGTAAATATAGCAATTCTGTGTATAACCATAACATCATGTAAACAGGATTACGTCACTGGGTATGTGTACAATTTGTTAACAAGCTGAAGCAATAAAGGTGAGTGAGGGTGGGATTTCCAGTGTAGAAAAAAAAGAAAAAAAGAGCAACAAGATGTTTGATTTCAAGAGGGATAAAACTGGAGTTGCTCTGGGAAAACGGGAGTTTACTAAGGCCCCGTCCACACGAAGTCAAAACGAACACGAAACGATGATATTTTCCAAAACGTTTGTCGTAAAGACGGAGACGTAAAATAAATGTGATCGTCCACACGAATGCAGGAAAACGCTGCAAAAATGTATGCCAGGCCTGTAAGTGGCGCTGTGGTGCCAAAGCAAAAATAAGCGACGAAATGTTGGGCATGCGCACTAATATTTATACATGGTTGCCCTGCGGGTCCATTTTCATGGTTAAGTCAAATTCAGGTGATGAACTATGTCGTGGATATTGCTCTGTTCTTCCTGGAGATATTCCAGAAGAAGAAGATTCTGTTGTAAGCCGACAGCAGGGTGAGAGTAGCATTAGCAGCTTAACCATTCAGCGATGCGGCCATTGTTGTTGTGATACTGGCCAATGCGGCGCATGCGTGTTTAGAAGCGGCAGCTATGGCGCTCGCGTGTAAAAAGATGCGGTTAGAGCCCAAAAGATGTAGCAGCGGCGTTCAAAATCTTCCCACTCTGAACTGAATAAAAAAGATGGTTTACCAGACCCCGAAGCGCCCGGCCGTGTGGATGAGAAGGCAGTTTTGGTGAAATTTGTGCATTTAGTGCCAGGATTTGGCTTTGTGTGGATGGGGCCTTAAGCTGGAGCCAAAGCTCAGGAAGCATTGTCATGTTGCTGTGAAGATAACAGATACAAAAGTACAAGTCCTTGCTAATAGATCTTCTGTTGTTAGCAATACTTTAAGCCATATCCTCAGAGATGTCAGTTTGCATCAAGGCATTGCTGTACAGTCAGGACTTATTTAGTAGCTGCATCCATGGCCACCATCTGGCCTCCTGGTAGTTCAGTGGTACGGCCAGTAGATGGCAGCTCACTGCACCCGGTGCTGAGGTTCTATTTAGGCTCAAAAAGGATGATCAAAACATTATCAGGATAGGCGCTTGGAGTATATAGCCGTACTTTATCATAATGCAATGGGTTTTGGTCTTTGTTAGTATCGGCATATAACATGTCTATCTACCTTTAAAATGTCAAATAATTTAGAACATTCTACTTGATGGTATCACTGCTGCCACCATTCAGTTTAGAGGGTAACTGCTTGTCATGGAGGTAGTGACTTACATCCACATGAGAACAACAAATCACCTTGTAGGGGTGGACAGAGGTGGCCCATGAAGGGTGGCCATGGCCACCCCTGGCCCTTTCTAGCTCCAGCCCTGTTCGAGCATCAATGACTCATCTAGGAGGTCAGAAAACAGTCAAGAAAAACATCCAAAGCCCTGCGAGCTTTATTTAGGTCATTTAATGTCAATGTTCAAGAATCAACATAGCACATGCCATCCTTTGAAGAAACTCTAGAATGTGTCAGAATTGTATTTAAATGAAGATTAAAATGTAGACATCATCATGTTGTCACCAGTATTTATCATTTGGTCAGATTAATTTATAGTCTTCATGTGTGGACACATGAAGACTATATATTATGGGTATCGTACTAGAAGTGGAAAGAAGTACCCCAACAACCGCTGAAATGGTTCCAAGAATATGGCTCATCACAATTAATTAATCATGTAACATTTGCTTTAATCTGAAACAGGATTGGTAGAAAAAGAAAATCTGTAAAATGGATTATTATGAAATAATTCTTCACAACCACTAATGTACCCTGGATTGTCATCCCAAAAATCTAAACAGACAGGACATCACGCTGTTGTAGAGGGATCTAGACAATAAAGAGAGCTGCTTAAATGTTTGACCGCTGTACATAAAGGTATTTGCTTAAAAGTCACAATGAGTGTCTTGGATTTAATGTCACGTCGCTAACAGGTGTAAATCCAGCTGTCGTCACTGCTGGTCGTTCCTCACAGCTGGCCACTCGTTTCAGCATTCGCTGTTGGGATAATTTCAATGAAATTTGTCTACTTTGGGTATTTTAAAAAGATGCTGTCTTGTTCCAGGGTTAATAAGGGCCTAAGTACAAATAAAAGAGAAGGAAATGTTCAATGAAAACTATTTTAAATGATAACCAGAACTCAAGATATCCAGTACAGCAATACAATTCAATTTAGTTTACTTATATAGCATCAATTCACAACACATGTCATCTCAAGGCAATTTACAGAGACAATTCAATCAGTCAAACAGATTCAAAGATTTCTATTAAAGGAAAACCAGTTGATTGCATTGACTCATTGAAACGAAGGCAATCTCTCACACTAAGCATGCTTGTAGCGACAGTGGATAGGAAAAACTCCCTTTTAACAGAAATAAATCTCCAGCAGAACCAGGCTCAGTATGAGCGGCCATCTGCTGAGGCCGACTGGGGTTCAAGGAGACAGAAGCGTCGACACAAAAGGTAACTGTCAACTAGCTCCACAGACAACCCTGTCCAGGAAACACACTGCCAGGTAGATGGGCTCCCGGCCAGCTCCCATGTCAAAGGATGAAGAGAGCACATCCAGTTAGTCACAATCCGAGAAACAGGACTACACTGGAAAACAAATAGATAACAGACTGACAACAGGAACATACTGTTGATAAGAGTCTGACAGCAGAGAACTTTAAGTTTGATTACTGAAGCTCAGAGTGTCCAGTCTTGGCCTTGGCCTCAAAAACTCTTGTCTGGGCCCAGGTGGGTAAGGTCTTGGTCTTGAAGAATCTAGTCCTAAACTTGGTGGGCCTGGTCTTGGTCTGAGTCTTGGCCTTGGAAAGTCCGGTCTCAGTCTTGGCCTTGAATAGAACGGTCTCAGTGTTTGAGAGTCCGGTCTTGATCTCAGAGTGTTCGGTCTTGGCCTTGGCCTCAAAAACTCTTGTCTGGGCCCAGGTGGGTAAGGTCTTGGTCTTGAAGAGTCTAGTCCTAAACTTGGGGGGTCTGGTCTTGGTCTGGTTCTTGGCCTTGGAAAGTCCGGTCTCAGTCTTGGCCTTGAATAGAACGGTCTCAGTGTTTGAGAGTCCGGTCTTGATCTCAGAGTGTTTGGTCTTGGCCTTGGCCTCAAAAACTCTTGTCTGGGCCCAGGTGGGTAAGGTCTTGGTCTTGAAGAGTCTAGTCCTAAACTTGGGGGGTCTGGTCTTGGTCTGGTTTTTGGCCTTGGAAAGTCCGGTCTCAGTCTTGGCCTTGAATAGAACGGTCTCAGTGTTTGAGAGTCCGGTCTTGATCTCAGAGTGTTCGGTCTTGGCCTTGGCCTCAAAAACTCTTGTCTGGGCCCAGGTGGGTAAGGTCTTGGTCTTGAAGAGTCTAAAAAACTCCTCTTTTAGATTTGGAGGTTTTGGTCTTTACTCCATTAATGATGCAGTCACACTACTACCTCCCAGTCCTATAAATGGACTTTGTTAAAATCTTTTGCACCAATAGACAGACTATTTGTTAAGAAACTTATCCTAAATGTTTTACAGACAATGATAATTGCACTGTTTTCTTCCCTCCTCCTCTGCTCTTGTCCTTGAGCTTCAACAAAGCCGAGAGAGCCACAGATGCTGGTGTGTCCCACACAGGGGTGTCATATTTGTCACTAGAGTTAGAGCTTGCTGTAGTTACTTTTATTAGTTGTGATCACGGAATCCCACTTGGGAAGGGGGCATCATGCTATAGAAAATTCATGTATTCAGCTCTGCCCTCCATACCACAGCGCTAAAGTTCCTGAGACAAATTACAGCTTTACAGAAAATCAATTAGTATTTCCTGTTTTATCACCAGTGAGTTGCTGATCATGCATCAAGTAGGCAGTGAACTGCTTAAGATCACCACCAGTCCTTTGATTTGCCTGGCTTTTTATGTAGCCTTGAAATACCAGGCATATATTTAGATTTCTAAACGCCCCTGCTAACATAACTTAGCAGATGTTGGGCAGTCATATGGATGTTGGTGTAACAGAGACCCCCTCAGGTATTCTCATTATTCTACTGCTGAGCAGATGGCAGAGAAACTTACCACACTTGCTATTATCCATCATACATATTCTGCACCCAATTTACATAGCCGGTGCTTTGCAGGAGCTCCTGGAGGGAGAGTCACTAGCTCCAAGATAGCACTGCAGCTCCACCTGAGGCTTGGGGAGACAGTCTGAGATGTCACTGCCGCTGCTCCTCAAACTCAAATATGCTAATGGCTGTACAGAGGAATTCCAATGGGTGCTTTTCCAGCTGTATGTTTTGGAGGAAAATCAGCAGCTTCGTGATTTTTATGTTTCAGTAATAGTTTCACCAAGAATACCTTCATGAAATGCATTCAGACATGTTTGCAAAAGAGGATCAACTTTTTCCTGAGCTAAGTAGTTAGAAATTTTACTTGTTCAAGACTTCTTAAAACAAAACCAAGATTAACCTGTAAAAATGTATATGTTATCATTATTTGCACAAATGTCAACTATGGTAATGAGTTTAAGCCTCAATTTTTCTTTTTTATTATTTTTTATAATGACCTGAACATGAAATACACAAAAAGTATCTTCAACTAACTTGAATCTTCTCTAATACATATTTCATTGATTTCTTTTTTTAAGGATGAATTAATTAGAGGGAAGCCATTAATTTGAGCATAAGTGTTCCTTAGCAGGTTACAGAAGTACCACCAACTTTTAGTAGAAGTCGGCCAACTTCATGCATAAATCTGATTACATATTTGATCACCTTCTTGGATAAAACTGTTTATCTTTATTCAAACAAGTTAGTTTTTCTGTACAGGCTGTGTTTTAAAGCATAATCTATGAGTTTTCCACAGGTTTACAGTCAGAGCCATTCAAAAAGCTTCAAAAAAGCTTGATGTTTTTCAAAAATTATACTAATAATGCTAGTAATTTTGTCCAGGTTTCAACCATCTAAGTCAGGGCTAGGCAAATCCAGCCTTCAGGAGACAGCTTCCTGCTTTATCGACAATGATTTAATGTCAACGTGGGGGGTCAGGTTGCTTGAGGACCCAAATGTACAGAAGAGTGAGGCAGAGATGGGTTCTGGTGCTTCCTGAGGTTTTGAGAACCAAAAACAAGCAAACATCAGGGAAAACTCAGGTGGGGAGCCAGAGGTGAGGAAGAAACTTAAAATAAGGAACCAGCACTGAAGAACTGCACTGGGGGAGTATATATGGGAGACAGAAAAAAGACTGGGGGATTCAGCTGATATGGAGCAGGTGTGAATGGAAGAGACTAGAAGGGAGCTAGGGGAAAGTAGACATACACAAGGGGTAAACAGAGAGTAACTTAACACTGCTTAAATAAACATAAAATGGAAAATAAACCAAAGATCAAAACCGAATTATTGATAACTGAAAACTAAAAACTCAAAGTCCCAAAGGGGAGAACCATAACATTTAATGGATTACGTTAAACCAGCTCTGAGTAATTTTTAGCCCGCAGGGGGAGCGAGACCTGTAACAATTTTTCAATGGTTGCCAAAATGAAGTGTCTGAATCAGTCCCAACCAAAACCGCAGTCCATTCTAGTCTAACAGTTCCTTGGGAAAAATGTTTAATGTCTAATCACCCCTATAGATTAAATCCTACATCAGAGAACCAAAAAATATAAGTGATCTGGATGGTGTCATGGCTTTGTTTGCTGACACAACTTTGAGTTGCTGAGAACAGCTGCGCATGGAACATCTGTATACACCCCCAGGGCAGAACACTGAAACCTGAAAAATCAATTGCCATATACCGGGGTAAAGGAGAATTCGTTTTTAACACTTTTAGTAGCCATTTTCTGTAGTGTCCAGATGAGAAATCGAATGATGCGACACCAACATTTCGATGTGGTCCTGTCTCTGCTATTTGGCGCATGCAGAGCGCAGAATCCCCTGGCTGCTCCAGAATGGCTTCCATTGTGCATGTCCGGAGCAATGTCCTTAAAACAACCTTAAACGTGTTCCTTTTTAAAATATGCTATTTTCATCGAGATTGGTCAGCGCTGTTTAAAGTTCATGTCGCCTGTGCTTTTGTGAAGAAAAACGTTTCTGTGTCTTTGTTTTTATTTAGCATTTTATGAAATCCCAGAACTATTTTTTCGGATACATCACAACCCGCTTATAAACTTCAGCTTCCTGTTCTAATCTGAAGCGTTGCACACTCCAGACCACTAGTTGGCGACAGTATCCTCTCTACATATACTCCTCCTCAGTATATTCGGGTTCAAAAACGTTATCCTCTACCGTCAAACTCAAAGTCCAATATGTCATCCTCAAGAATCCCACCCGCTTTACGTATTCCATTTCAGAGTTTTTAAAGTGTTTAGCCTTGCTTTCAGAGCGTTAGCACCTCGGCTATTCCGAGGAGTACACAGAGTGAAACAGAAACACTTGGGCCTTGCGAAAAAGACTACAACTAAGCGTAGAAGCAGGCCCCATTTCCGTTTCGATTGGCCGGAGGGATATTGACTATTCCAACAAGAACTCCAATGGGATTTACAAAATGCTAAATAAAAACACTACAGGAGCGTTTTTTCTTTACGAAATTTTGGAACGTCATTGAACGGCGCTGGCGACCGGTTGGCTTGAATGCTGTTGGGTGGTTTGTCACAACACAGCGGCCACGAGACCTGTAACAATTTTTCAATGGTTGCCAAAATGAAGTGTCTGAATCAGTCCCAACCAAAACCGAGTCCATTCTAGTCTACCAACCATTTTAAATGAACTCTCACTTTTAAGATAAGATGATTTATCAGATTTCAGAACCTTTTCAAATCACAGAACCTTTTTTAATCCAATACTGCATGTTCAGTCAGTCATCTGGCTGCTATGATTTAAAACCCAACAACAAACAATAACAGGGTATTGGACCCACATTACTGGATGTCTAACTGATGATGTTTTAACTACAATCACTCTAAGTTGGTATACACTGACTGCTGGCTTTCATTTCTAGTAGAGATATCAGCACTATCTAAATCTAAAACACTCTAAATAAGCGGTGTGAGGCAGAGTTCAAGTAAAAACCTCATTATATCTCCCCACTCCAGATTTCTATCTATTGTAGCTCTATGGCCCAAATTGCAGATGGTTGCTCTAATTGTTTGGATGTAGTCACACAGTCACAGACTAATTTTACTTTTGGCAGTGACTTTTAAATTTTTTTCAGAGATCTAAACAGGGCAGTAATGCAACTAAGAATAGAAACATAATAATTGGAGGCATAGTCGGAACAAACTTCTCTAAAAATCAAATAACTGATGGAGGTTGAGTGGTTTACTATTTTTTAACACATCTTTGTGATCTTTCTCATTGATTGCCTGTGGTAAGAATGAACAGATAGCAGCTATAGGCCAAAATCTGATTGCAATTCTTTTCTTCAACACTGGGACTCTGAGCTGTACAGGCAGCATGTTTTGTTGCTTTTTTTCTGTGTGTGGATCCAAAGCTTTATTTTTAGATCTGTATAATGTTCAGCATATGGCTGCGTTGGCACCAGAGGAACACTTTAATTCCTAAGTGTAACTGCAGCCAGATATTGGGTTACAATATGACAATATTAAAAAGTCGGACCTGACACATGGAGCCTTCAATAAGTCTTCTAGTGCACAGCCGTCTCCCTATAACGACTGACCATCAGGTTCCTTGGTGGGTCACGGAGGAGCAGTTACACTGTATTCAATCTGTGGAGCTGATTCACACCAGTATGGTTTGGCCAACTGGGAATTTGATTCTCAACAGTGTTGGCATCAAGCTGAAGCAAACAATTAAGATGTTGATATGAAAACTACCTCAGAGCTTGTTGTAATGTGTTTTAAATCAGACAAATAAAATAAAATTTATTTTAATTGTGTCATTATTTGCAATAATAATATATTTCTAAATATTGTCTGTGGAGTTTAGTTTGTTGATGCTGTTTAATTTTTTGCTGCTGTTCTCTGTAAAATACACAGAGTTTGGATTTGGCTTGAATGATTTTTTCCGAGTGCACCTGCCAAAGTATCCTCACATAACACTGTGCTAGGTTAAATTATCGCGCATGATGGAACGCTCAGTGGTGCACAGCACTCAGGGCAAACCGCTTCACCTACATGCTCTCATTGTGCTGATAAGAGGATAAAAATAGTGATGGTCTTTCTTCCTCCTCAGACATTATATAAATATGGGGTAAATGCTGCAGGTTGTGACAAAAAACTCAGAAACATTTAGTGACAACATGAGAACAGCAGCTTGGGTGTTTTGGTAGGATTGTGAGTCTAGCAGAATGACACAAATTTATTTGTTGGATACACGTAGCCTAAATGCCTGAACAATGATATAAATATATGATACAACAAAAAGAAATTGGTGCTATGTAGATAAACTAAATTGAATTGAACAAATTCCTATAAAATATTGTGGTATGAACAAAAACATCACATAATGCGATATGTATAATTATTACAGAATTGGTATTTTGTACATTAAAAGCACTTTTAAAAATTAGTTTTATACCTGTAATAACAAATGTGTATTCCGCCACATGACATACAAGGTAAGAACAACCCCACTTCCAGATTTCTTCTAATTCTGCTTTCAATCAGATCTTAAAACAAATTTTAGTATCGAAAATATCCTGATTACATATAAACCTGCAAACACGACTCTTCAAATAAGTTATTCCTGCTAAACTCGTTCATTGGTGCACAATTTTGCTTGCAAAGTCTGCAACGTGATATACATCTTTGTATTGTGATCTTTTTAAGTGTAGTCCTGTTTCTCTGACTGGCGGGCTAATTGGATGTGCTCTTTTCATCCTCTGACTTGGCCGGAGCTGGCTCAGAGCTTCGTCTGCCTGGCTGTCGTGACTTTACGGGCCCGGGGCGCTCCTGGAGCTGGTTTATAGTTGCATATTATCTCACAAGCACAACTTTCTGTATCTCTGCTTCTGTCTCCTTGAACCCCCCAGTCGGCCTCAGCAGATGGCATCTCACAGGGATCCTGTGGTTCTGCTGGAGGTTTCTTCCTGTTAAAGGGGAGTTTTCCTCTCCACTGTCGCTACGGCATTGCTTAATGTGAGGATTGTGCATCGACTCATTGACTAGAATGCAATCAACTGGTTTTCATAGATAGAAAACTTTGAAAAATTTGAATGTATGTAATGATTTAACTGTAAAGTGCCTTGAGATGACATGTGTTGTGAATTGGTAGCATTATAAATAAGCTAGATTGAATTGAATAGAGCTGAAACTGGAGCTGCACAACCTGTGTAGGTTGATTCCATAAGATCTCAGTCTGATTTAAGTCCATAGTTTGTTCTGGCACTTCAAAGATGCTCCTCCATCTTTTATCCAGGTGTTCTGCTTAGATGCGACATGCTTGGACTGATGGTCACTGATCTTCTTCCAGATTTTCTTAAAACGACGATTACTGCATGTTGCCAAAGTCACTCAAGTAGCAAAAGCACAACCTCCGACTGGTGTGATTCTAATTGTGATGTTCTGTTTCGCAGAAACGTGTTGGGAATGATGCTTACCGGCTTGGGAAAAACCCCGCTCTCAAAGGTAGACATCCATTGAGCCGGTGGGGATGATTTTAAACATGGCGAAAACAAATTAGGAAAATGTGGGTCAGACTTTATAAAACAAAAGAACAGGCGCGTTGCGGGTTTGTCGCGATAGCTAAACTGCGCCTGGAGCATGAGTGGGGGCAAAATATTCCGCACGTTGGCCGAAATAGTGGAATTAGAAGCTTAGCGAACCGCTGCAAGCTGATTTGTTTTAAGTAGTAAACACAATTGACCAACAACAGAACCAACAGTTCTCCTCTAAACCAGAGGGTGGCAGTAGCAGTACTCTCTAGTGAAATGTCAACCACAGACAACTGCCAGATGGAAACGAGAAACTTCGTTTTCACACTTCACATTTTTCACATTTGCAAAGTCAAAGTATTGCCGATATTGATACTAATACTAAAACCAATACCTATACTTTTTAATGTTAAAAGAAAAAACCGGTCAGGCAAGGAATTATCAATGGGTCATTATTTATACCTAAAACTATACGTTTGATGTGATTTATTGAATTTATAGTTAATTAGTAAAAAAATTAAAACAATAATTTTCGTCACGATCACTGAGTCTGGGAGCGGCCATTTTTTCCCAAATATAGTAACCCCTCCCT
>JAGKQL010000017.1:3998340-4016124 GCA_018398635.1 Cyprinodon brontotheroides
ATATTTATTCTTTCTGGCTATTCCATACATTAGTATTTATACAGCTATTGATCTTTATTTTTCTTATAGTGTATTTAAAATTTTTTTGTAGAAAAAAAAAAGATTAAAAAGCTGATTATTCTTGATTTTATTCCCCCACGCTGTTTTTAGTCAAACCGCAGAGCACAGGGACAAACTGGAACCAGCTTTAGCTAACATGTCATGCATGTCTGAGTTAATAAAGCGGTTATTACTAAGACGTTAGACGGGGTTCGACGTTTGACAAACCGGTTTTAGAACATAGAAAGTGTCGGAGGTGTTTGCAGAAGGTTTTCCCTCAGAAGTGAAGCATTGATATATAGTTTGTATTAATTAGAGAAACGTGAATCCTGAGCTCTGCTCCACAGCCAGGCTTTTATATTCCTGCTTTCCCCCCTTCGGTTCACTCATGAAGCCACTTCTCTGTTTCAGGAAACACGCTCTCAACTGTCACCGAATGAAGCCGGCCCTTTTCAACGTCCTGTGTGAAATCAAAGAGAAGACAGGTAGGTCCGTTCGGTTTCAGGCTGAGCTCTCACCGGCGCCCAGGAAGCTGATAGCTGTGTGTGTTTCTAGCTTCCCACCAGAAGCCTCCAACGTTCCCTAATAAAAGCAGTTCCTTACTGTAATATGGAAGCCGGATTGTCACAAACGCGCCGCCGTCTTCCCCTTGTGAGTTAACTGTCAAGCCTGCTGAATACGTCTGTCTCTATTAGGTTTTGCGTCTCTCTATTAAAGCGGTTGTGTCAGCAGAATAATTGTTTGGAGAGATGCAACATATAAGGTGTAAATCGTGTTTCTGGAGCCTTTTCCGCTCCCTGAATCCACACACACACAGAGATGTGACATTTTTGTGGAAATAGAGGTTGCTCAGGTTGATGGAGTCTTTATTCTTCGAGGAAATAAACCCTCGGCGATGAGACGTGGAGGTGCTTAAGTGTGCCCGGTTTGCTCGGCGAGCCGCGCTCTCGCCCGTGTTTCACACTCATTAGTGCGTGAAATCAAACAGAACGGGTGGAGGGATGAGAATAAAGGAGGTTTCCGGCCGTTACGCTGCACATGCTTGGATCTTTCCTCGGGACGTCGGCGTCTTATGGCGGTATCCCTGCGTCATCCGGGCGCCTGAGCTTATTTTACTGCTCTCAATCCCCAACCCCACCCCTGCCCCTCCTCCCCTTCCCACCCAGCCTGGCAGTTTATCTTGACTCTCGCCGCAGCCTTTCAGGGAGGAGAGAGCAACAGGGGAGGAGGTGGGAGGGGGTCTCTGTTCGCTCTGTTGTGTTTTTTTGAAGTGGGGGGGGGGGTGACACAGATATGGGTGATGTTTCACTCCCTGTAGCTCATGGGAGTTCATCTAAAGTTCGGCTCTGCAGCGCGGCGGCTCGGACCTCCGCTTCCCGTTTCAAACTGTTAACACAGGGTGCTGCTAATCAGGGCCCCTGCAGGACATCAGGGGCCCGTCGTTACGCAGGGGACTAATCAGTCTGCACTGAGTCCTTTGGTTTATTTTTGTTTGTTTGCGCTTCCTGATTCAGAACCTTAGATCTAATTTTTTCCTCCCACTATTTGCTCGATATTGTCCCATTTTTAGTAGAATTGGGTGAATTTAAAGTCCAATTTATTGAGGAAAGAAGTCTTTGTTTTAAACAAACGCTTCCCGAAACGACAAAGGAGCAGAATTAATATGTTCCTCTGCTGACAGAAAGGATCAAAATCTGCTCCAGTTTGGACAACGTGGCAAATATTACAAATCTTAAATTTGACATAATTTTCTTTTCTATAGGATTCAGGCATTTCTTGCTACATTGACTTTGTTTTCTTTTCTGATTTTTATCCTTATTCCACTTTTTCTATTTAGTTTTTTATTTCCTAAATTCCACATTTTCATTCTAACCAAATCCTGAAAAGCCTGCGATTATAAAATGACTGAAAATAACAGATAATGTTCTGCAGAAGATGCTTTTCTAAAGGATTTAAAAGCAGAGTCATCCTCTTATATAAAACACAAACATTATTTGTGTCAAAGTCATAATCTCGCATTAAACAAGTGTCCTTCTGTCAAAGTTAACAATAAAAGTCTCTTATAGAAACAAACCTGTAAACTCCAACCTTCCTATTAAACAGGATCCAGGCTTATTTTTAAATCTTCTAATTATCAGACATTCAAAGCAACATTTACTTGTTTTCTAAAAGCTCCAAATCATGTAATTTATAGATAAACTAACTGCTTGTGCTGATGTAGTTTAACATTGATGAGTTTGCAGGCGTGTTTCCAGTAAGCAGCAGCTTCTGCCTGTTTCTGATGCGACTCTGACCGTTAGTGGCCGTCCATGGACTATCCAACGCTTCCAGTCGATCGTTTGCTGATCAAAGCTAGCAGAACATTTCTTCTCCAGATTAATATAAATAAATGGAGTTTTATTCTGCCCTCAACTTTAGAACCAGTTTCAGATTTTTTTGATAACTTCAGTTTCTGCTCATCTCATCTCCATGGTTGACCTGGTTACCAGGAAACAGCAGATACAGGAGTTGGCAGAGGACAAAATACCCCCAGATTGCTACGTCCTGCCTGTACGAGGAAATCCTAAGAGATTTCATTGTAGATTCCATTCTGTTTCAGCATTTTCCGCATCACATAAATTATAGAAAACACTGAATAATTGCACCATATATATATATATATATATGTATATATATATCTCACCCCATCGTGGGGTGGTTTGTGTCATCCTCAAGCTGGGGTCCTCTACCAGGAGCCTGGGAGTTTGAGGGTTCTGTGCAGTATCTTAGCTGTTCCTAGGACTGCACTCTTCTGGTCGACTGCGGTACAGGTGATCGTGAGTTAGATTCCCGGCATGGACATCCAGGTAGACCCTTAGGCAGGGTCCTTGGTGCTTGCCTGGCCTACCTCGGGCATGGTGAAACCGCCAAATACAAGGCCATACCCGGCTCGGGGCATTAAGCCGGGCTTACTTGAGGTCTGCTTCGGTTGCTTTACCGCTGAGGAACCAGGGCAACTTGATGACAAATTGGCTACTGGAATAAATATATATATATATATATATATATATATATATATATATATATATATATATATATATATATATATATATTTAAAACTCTGAATGATCATATCGAATTGCCTTTTTGCACCACATGTTTTTTCTCCCACTCTGTTTACATTGGATCACACTTTAAAGAATTGGAAATAATCATGAAAGCTGTACAAAACATGAATTTTGTGTAAAACTATAAACTCTGTGTATACAAAATGACAGTAAAAGTTGTCTAAATCTAAGTGTAAGGGTTCTATGTTCTCCCTTTCAGTCACTGAGGGCTTCTCCATCGGATTAAAACATAGGCTGAGCCACCTGTTAGCTGCGCTCTGCCTGTCAGCTGGCTGAAAGAAGGCTGCTAAACCTTACAGTAAAATCCAGCAGTTTGGAATTAATTCCTGTCATTAACAGCAGTGTGCAAACAGTTATTAAACAATTTTTACCACAGAAATGTTCTCCAGTTTCCTGTAGAGATTAAACTTTAATATCAGCTGATTGCTCTATGCAAACAAACTAAGAGTTTAAAACTTCTGTGAAACACTTTTGCTTCAGCTACAGATTAAAAAAACTCAGTAATCCTATTAATAGAACTTGAACACACTGCAAAAAGTGTTACATTACACTTAATTTGAGTTGATAAGTAAATTAATTTGTGATCAAATAAGATTTTCACACTGAAAATTAGTTAAAAAGCATCTTCATTAGTTTAACTCCAGGTTCAGTTTATGTAAAAATCTTATTTTAGGCGCCAAAATACTCTTTAACATTTCTGCTCAAATTAAGAGAGAATGAATTTTAAGATTTCAAGAGATGTTTACATCTTCTTAGGTCTTTTTATTGTTTTGCAGTTTACTGGTAAAAGTTAAAAAAGCATTTATGTCATCAACTGTACACTTCAAAAATTTAAGATTTTTTTCTTTAAAAAAACAATATTCTCTCATTTAAAACACTTTAGAAGATAATTTACTAATATTATAAGATCATTTACATTTAGAAAAAGAAAATACTTTCATTCTCTTATTTTAAAGGCAATAATACTGATTCTATTGACATTGATCATATTATTTACCATCAACTTAAGGGCAAATGCACTTTTATATAAATTTATTTCTTTCATTTTTAGATTATTTTTTTAGTTAAACATTAGTTTAACAGTTAAATATGACTTTATTTCCATGCAGATATTTAAATCTAGGTTTTTCCCTCATTTAACCACGTAAATAAGACAATTTATCACTAAAATTAGATGATTTACATTTAGAATAACAAAATCAACAACCCTTTTCTTTAATTTCAAATTGATAATATCTAATTATCTTATTTTAAGACTTAGACAGCTGTAGATAAACATGTCTGAAATGGGTAAAATAAATAAACTTATTGATAAAAGTAAAATTGCAACGTTGACGATCCTGATGTAAACGATATAGACTTAGATTTTATTTGTCATTTTGTTTTTAAGTGTAAAACAAAAAGACATTTCGTTTGGAAACGGCTCTCTGGACAATTTCATCTTTTTTTTAAAGTGCAGCCTTTAAAAATAGTAAAAAATATTTTTCTTCCATTGATCGATCCTCTTATTTAACTGTTCAAATTCAAGCCAAGACACTTAGTTTTTGAAACATTGACTTATTTTCTGATCATTTGTTTGCAGTGTAGGAATAACTTCTGCTCTGTCATTTAAAGAAAAGCATCAGATCATGATTTATCTCTTTATTTCTCATCGTTGTGATGATCGGCGTGTGGTGAAATCCTGCTATGTAGTTCTCTGCAGATGTGGTGTGCAAAGCAAGCTGAGACAGCTCTCAGTTGTTGTTTTTTTTATTTTCTGGGGGGTGTCAGCAGCTGTAGTGGCTCCTCGGAGCGGCAGCAGAGACGCTCCCCTCTGCCTGTGTGTGTTTCCCATCGCCGGCTGTCCCTGCAGCAGCTGACAGCACCTGCAGCACACAATGCCAGCGCTGATCTAGAGCCTGAACTCCTGACCCGCGCCGTGCGTCGCTTTGCTTTTTTTCTAAGCGGGATGAAGTGAGGAATGGCCGGCACATCCATGGGGCAGTGTAAACAAGCACAATGGAGGAGGAGAGGTGAAGGAAGGAACACTTTATTTAAACTCCTGCCTACCCCGCTGTGTGTTTCTGTTCTTTTCCACAGACGACGCTGACGGTACATCTTGACCCACTTTCATTCCAGGCATATTTGGACTGGCTGTTTTCCTGCCATGATTGTTGTCTAGTGTTTGGCGTGTTCTTGCTCTGCACTGCAAAAAAAAAAAATCTAAAAATGTGTTAAAATTTGTGTATTTGAGCAGATAAGTACGATGATCTGTCATTAGAATGAGGATTTTACTCCTGAAAATAAGATAAGTGCATATTGTTCACTTGAAATTAGATAAAATGGGCGTTTTTTTAAATTATTTTTAACTTAAATCATTATCAAATGTTCTTACCTGCTCAAATCAAAGTTAAATACACTCATTTGGAGAAAAATGAGCTGTTCATATTTCATTTTTTGCAGCGTATCAGGCCCTTTCCTATACAGCATTAAGCTCCTTCCTGAATGCCTCAGCAGAGCGACGTCCAGGAACGGATCAAATGATCCGGCGGAGCGGGGTTTTAGTCTGGGTCCCTCCCATCACTTTGCTGATGATTGATGAAAAGGGCCCTTTAGGTAAGCAAACAGCTGACAAACTGATTTGGAAAATGAGCCGCTCTGACCTCTGTAAACACTTCGTCAACATCATAAATCTAGGGGGCCGTGTCAAACAAACCCGAGCCTTGACCGAGCTGTTTGGTTTCTGACCCGTTCCCAAACTCCACAAAAGGCCCCCGGCGTTTGACGCGTCGAGCGTTTGAGTAGTGCACGGTTTCAGGCCTTGGGGGGGCGGGTGATGTAATGTTATGATTGGAGAGGTGAGAATGGGGTGTTTTACACACGCCTGGCCGCTGATCTCAGGTCAGTAACGACACGTGTGAAGCTCTCCAGAACGGCGTGCAGCTCAGGGACTCCCCTGATGGAGAACGAGCCGTTGGCAGCGTGTGGTGAAGCTAGAGTCCCGTCTTTTTCAAACCACTGAAACACTTTTAGAAAATCTTTACATTCCTGGTTACTTATTTTGCTCTAATTATATTTATGGTTATCAGGGGTGGAAAATAATGAATTACATTTACTCAAGTTACTGTAATTGAGTACTTTTTATAAGTAATTTGTAATTTTCTTAGTAGTTTTTGAAATATGTAATTTTTACTTTTACTTGAGTAAAATTTTAACCTAAGTAGTTTTACTTTTGCTACATTTAAAACCCCCTCAAGTTACTGAGTAAAAAAAAAAAAAAATACTGATGGTGAAAAAATTAAATGTGGCCCTGCCTTGCAATTACCCTTTGTATTGTCTCAATTCAATTCAATTCATTCAGTTTATTTCTATAGCCAAATTCACAACACATGTCATCTCAAAGGCACTTTACAGTTCAACCAGATCATCCAGTCAGATTGATTTAAAGTTTTCTATCTGAGGAAAACCAGTTGATTCCATCGACTCATTGATTCGAAGGCAATCCCTCACACTAAGCATGCTTGTAGCGACAGTGGAGAGGAAAAACTCCTTTAACAGGAAGAAACCTCCATCAGAACCAGGCTCAGTGTGAGAAGCGGCCATCTGCTATAAGCCGACTGGGGTTCAGAGGAGACAGAAGCAGAGATACAGAAAGCAGCTGTAAAAAGCGGCCCCGTCCAGGAAAACACACAGCCAGGCAGGCGAGCTCCGAGCCAGCTCCCATTTCAGAGCGATGACGAGCGCATCCAGTTAGTCACAGTCAGAGAAACAGGACCACACTGGAAAACAGGCTGATCTCAACATCTAGGAAGATGGCAGTTGCTAATCACAACTTAGGGAGTATGGATGAGGAAAGGCCTGAAGAGGAAACATATTCTGGAGACGAAAGTCAGAGAAACCTTTTTTTTCATATTTGGAAGGATTATTTGTTTTCAAACGCACAAAAGGGAACAATGTGATAACGCAGTGCAACATGTGCCTGCCCAGCAAAACGGAGCTTTCGGCTTTATTTACGAAAAAATGTGGCGGTAAGTTAGTTATCATGATGTCTGTTGGTCATTAGGGTTGAAAATAGTTTGCACTTTATGGTTCAGGTTGTGACTGTCCTTGTGCTGTGTGGAAGTATGTTCTTTAGCCCAGCTGATCTTTTGCAAGTGTGGATGTCACTGAAATACGCCTTGAAATTGATTGAAACACCTTATGGTCAATTTGATTCATGACTCATCCTTTTTTGCATTAAATAACTCAAAGTAACTAAGTAACTTTTACTTAAATTACATTTTAAATGAAGTAATTTTGTACTTTTTACTTTTACTCAGTAGAATTTAGGCAAAGTAAAGATACTTTTACTCAATTTTTTAGTACTCTTTCCACCTCTGATGGTTATAGCTTCCTTCTGACTGCATCACTTAGAGCCGCCCATTAATTAGTCTTTCTGAGCTAAAGTTTTGCTCTCTCTCACTCTGTCGCAGCTTGAATGACCCATAAAATCAGCATAGAGTCACGCTACCATTGAAACACCTTCTTTTAGTTCCTGATTCCAGGTCAGACTGGAGCGATATAACTCGATTTCATGGTATGAGTCTGATTTTATCCAGAGCTAACAGTTAATCGAGTCATGTTAGGTTTTTACAATCAAGAAAATCAGAGTTTGAGGCTAGCGTCTGTCTGGAAATGATTGACGGATTCCCTGAAACAGAATCGGTTGTTCGGACTCACTCTGTGAAATATCCAACCCATTATTAGCCAAGGAAAAGAGTTTCTGTTCGAACGTGAGGATCAGAGATGGAGGGGGTAAAGGTTTTAGTAAAGTGAGGATTCAGATCGAGGTTTTCTGTTTGATAAGCACAGAGCCATCAGTCATCGGCAGCGCAGGAAACGGTGAGCTAGCACCATTACAGTACAGAACAATGTGCTTACATTAGACATTATGCAAATTGTCAGTCCTCTAATTGATACGTGTTAATCATATTAAGGGGCTTAATTAGAGGATTCTTCCTGTGCTGTGAGTTGGTAATTAACGCTGACATCCAGGGAAGTAATGCAGGTTTTTTTTCTTCATTTGGCGGAGATGGAAGAAGTTCTGGAAATTTCAATGAAGCTAAGCTGAACTCGGACCTCTGAAGGAGCACAGGTCCCGGTTCCGTCAGCCGAGCGTCGCCTCCCACCGTCGTTGCCTGTTCTCCGCGCGGCCTCGCTCCCCTGTTTTCTTTCATCATCACAAGGACCTGCTTAATTTGTTACCAATTAAATCAGGTCTACAGATTTTATATGCACGTTAAACTGAACATGCGACGGCACATGGGAAGCTAGTTGCCATACCAACCCCCCCCGGAGTTCATTTTCTATAAAGCAGTGTTTGGAATCTCATTTCCTTCACCCCCCCCACCCCCTGCTGTTGGTTGCAGACGCCACCTCCAGGCTCACACACACTGAGGCTGACTCTTCACAGGTGATACTCTGAGTGTGTGTGTGTGTGTGGGGGCTCCACGTAGTGGAAACGACACATAATTAATATACAGGTGCTTAAACCAGACCAAGATTAATGGCTCCCTTTCGCTGCAGCTTAGTCCCACTGTCAGTTGCCGGCTGCTCATTGGACAAAATCAACACTAATCAACATTTATTCCACTTTTGCCCCCGTGGCTCTCAGGAGTCTGGCAGCGCTACCTTTGCCGCCCCCCCCTTCCTCCTCGTAGCCCCATCCCACCTCGTGATCCACCCCTGCCGCGGCGGTCCGTCTCGCTACGCTTTTCACCTCTCATCCAGCTCCTCCATACATCATCCTCCTCACACCGTTCACCCCCCCTCCTATCAGGCTACATTAGAGTCATGATAGATTTTCTCTTTTCATTTGCATCTGATATTTAACGCAGCGGAGCGGCTGCTCTGTCACCTTACAGCACTTTTTATTTTTTTTCATACCTGTGTTTGTAACCGTATCTGCTCTCCCTTTCCACTGCATTATGAGAAACGGGATCTGCGTTTACTGCCGGCGGTCGGCAGCAGTGTGTTCATGCAGCACTTCATTCTGAGGAGGTTTTATTTCAGATTTCCCACCAGCAGGAAACTGAGCTCCAGGATCCTGCGATAATATAGAGCCATCACACGAGTGTTTCCTGAGTTACTGGAGAGCTTTCTGTAAAACCACACCGTGATTGTGGACGATAAATTTCCCTGACTGGCAGCGCTGGCATCCAAAGATCCGACTCCACGCTCGCATTCCAGAGCTACGATAAGAGCCCCGTGAAGGCTCGTAAAGGGTCGAGCTAATGCAGGCGGCGGCTCGCTTTGTCATTCCACCGGCTCTGATGGAAAAATGAAACACTGCAGGGAACAGAGCTGAGGGGAGCATGGAGCGTTGACTTCATATTAACTTCAGACTATCTGTTTTATAAGTGCATTTGCTTCCACCGTGGGTTGGTTAAACGGCCCATTTCAGACTCAACTTAAGAGTTTTTTGCCCATTTTTTTTTATTAAATATGTATTTATAAAAAAAAAATTCTTATTTACAAAGTAGACCTATTAAACGATGCAACTTCCTGATGAACCAAGCTCTGCAAAAAATGCCAACTCTCAGAGTCAGTCTGAGTGGAATTAGGCTTCGCTCGGTAAATGATCCTTACTGAATGAAAGCTTTAAATGTAGATAAAACAATGTTGCTCTATTTACCAATAAGTTTGAAATAGAAAGACGAATTCAAATAGAAACAGCCTCTATTATTCACCAGTGGGGAAACGTAGCAGCCAAGTGTCAGACGTATAAAGCAGATAGACTGATAAACTTAAAACTACGGCTGATACAATTAATCGGATTAATCATGAGTGATCGATTTTTTTATTAACCATTAACTAAATTAGTAATCGTTAACTGGGGTATAGAGACTCTGAAACATGCGTTTAGCTGACAGAGCGACCAACTTAGAGCAGTTAATATATACGAAAATTGTGAAAATGTATTTAAATAGTTTGCATTTAAGGTATAAAAACGTCTTAATGTGTCAATATGATTTATCCCGAACTTCTCAAGTAGAAATGTTTTAGTTGAACTTTGTTTGAATATGTCAAAAATCTTCTTTAAAGAACCTTTGGCTATCTGATTATTAATTGATTAATCGAAAAAATATTCCACAGATTAATCAATAAACAAATTAATCGTTAGTGAAACAAATATTTAGCTGAGTGGGATGATTTAAATGGGCGCCATTTCATATAAACACTGATGAGGAGTTTATCAGTTTTAATATTTCCAAACACAACCACAGAAAGTTAATCTGCATCATTGATCCATTAAACAGTGGAAATAATCCGGTTCCATTTATGGTTCTGCACCAGCAGGCCTCCGCTCTGGTGATACTCGACTTGTAAATAAAGATCAGCGCCCTCTAGTGGAAGGCTGTATCATTTCAACGCTAAAAGACATAACTCATTTGATAGAACTTTAACCTAATAAACATCAATCGACAATTTCTCTTCAGTCGACTATTTGCTTACATCCTAATTCTGACTAAAACAAAGATTAACATAAGCATTAGCATAAAATTAGCAATCCTTTCCAGCGACTGCGAGTACGGATTATCAACCGTCTTCCTGATAGGCAGCTTAGTAAATATATATAAGCTGAGGTGAAACCTTACCTTATAAATGCTTTAAAATAGAGCTAGATCAATAGAAGCGACGGATGGGTTTTCTCTAGCTTTCACAGCAGAACTGTCTCTTTCTCATGAGGAAGGAAGACAAGTAATAGATCTCTTTCATCCAGCTGACCATCAGTCCACAGCAAGATACTGTAGGGGGTCCAACAGGCAGGAATAAAAGACTTAACTTTATTCGATATCTCTTAATTTTAGATAAATTGCAACATTACATTTTAGTAACTGTTTTGGAATCCCATTTAAGTTAAAATAATAACCAGTAAGCCACATGATCATTTTAGAAATTGAACTAAGTAAACAAAGTTTATATGTTTTAAAGAAAAATCTCTCTATGCAGCTATATCTATGATGGCTATGCTAATCAGTTCAAAATAACCTTTTTATTGTCATTATTCCCGGCGTTCGTGTTTCCATCCTGTCTTATTTTCCTCTGCAGAAACAGAAGGATTGCTGATGCACAAGCAGACCAACGTGGACCACAGTCAACCAGTTTTACTTTCACAAAGGCAGATATTCTTCATTTCAACTAAATCAATTGCAGTGTCCCGGACCTCAGTGACTGATAGATGATTAGAGAAGCTGCTTGTCTACGTTGTGACTATAAAATTTTACACTCAAAATCCACACCGAAAAAATATTCGATACCAAAGGAATAAAAAATGAGAATGAAACATTTCTGAGGTATTATTCTTTTAAAGAAAAAGTCCAGTCAGGAGGGAATAATCAATGGATTATTGTTTATAACTAAAACTAATACGTTTGCAGTGATTTAAGGAATTTGAGGTTAAGCAGTAAAAAGATAAAAACAGTAAATTTTGTCGCCATCACTGAGTCCGGGAGGCCATTTTTGCCCCAATATAGTAACACTAGGCTCCTGACACGGTGGCGGTAAGCCTAGCGCCATTCTCCTCGCTTTACAAGCTAAATCAATGGGAACTACTAGACACATCTGCAATCAACAACAATTATTGAAGATTTCCAGAGGACTTCACCATTGAAATTCACCAGAGCTATAGTGCTTGAAACTGACAATGCCTATCCAGCTGCATGGCAGCTGGATGCTGGAATACATCGGGTAAAAGTGAAAAAAAAAGAGTTATTCCACCTTTCTGATTCCTGATCATAATCCACAGACGGGTTGGTCGTTGGATGCCAACTTGAAGAAGAGGAGGATTTGCCATCGAACTTCTGGCCAGAGAAAAACCCGTAATATGTAGGCTAACATTTGGAAGAAGAATGTTTTCAAGATGACTTGGATAATAGCGTTGTGACAAACACCAGATACAGCACTGGGACTTGATCAAGCAGCCGATACCGCGACCGTGACGTCACTAACCAGTAGGTGGCAGTAGTGTTCTTTGACAAACATGGATGCCTCCAGTAAAGCACATTCAAATGAATTAAAAACACTGATCATTTATTGAACAGGATGGAATAATTTTATCCTTAAAAGTACTTTCAGACGATATGAATTCTGAATATGACTAAAATATGCAAAGTATTAAGCATTGATGCCAAATTAGTAATTCTGTTATGTTACGCTTGATGACTCTAGTCTGAACACATTTGAAAATGATGAGCAAAAAAAAAAAATGTATATGTTAACATTTTAGAGAGGGTTTTCTTTGCTGGACTACAGACTAAACCCTACAGCTAAACCGCTTCCCGTCCGTAGAGGTGGAGCGGCGTCCTGTGGCTTTATTCCCCTCTGAAGCTGAAAACTGTACGAGCAGCTGAAGCCTCTTTTTTTCCTGCTTTGTAAAGATATTTAGCACGCCGTTGTCCATCTTGTCGGACTTCATGGCCGGAGGCATTGTCACGGCACCAACTGGCCTCATTGAAGTGACACGAAGTGCTTTGTCAGCTCTGTGTCTCAGGTGCCAACGCGCGCTTCCTAAAATAAACTGTCATGCAGTGTGGCAGCGCAGAAAGATGTAATAGGAGTGTGTTGGGAGGGGGGGCAGTCGCTCCCCTACCCCTCCTGAAAGGAAGCAAATGTTCCGTAGCAGAAATGTCTTGTGGCTTTGGACGCCTTCCCAGCCTCGTCACCAACAATGTGCTGGGGAACCTATAGCGAGGAGTGGGATGGATTGCAGCATCGGCGGGGGTCAAAGCATGTTCATACAGACCTGTTGGATTCTGACCGCTTCTTATCTGCACACATCCTCTTCCAGAAATAGCCGCTGCTTACTGTTGTTAGCTCCTCTTCCTGTTTTATAAACGTCCGTCAGAGGCGGCGGATGTGCGCTCGGCTGGAGTCACTTTCAGATGTCCGGTGGTTGGAAACAGTGAGCGTGTGTGGCGGCTGCAGGCCTGTATGCAACCTGCGTGTTCCCTGACTTCCTGTAACATTTATAAGACCAGCGGATGAAAGTGAAGTTAGAGCTAGAGAAAAGCTCAAACAGATGTTTGTCTTCTTCAGTTAGCAGAGAACTGGTGGCAAAAAAAAAGGATCCTGCAGGATGACTGCATGTTTGCACTGTGGCATTGGATAACTTTTCATCTACGAAGGGTTTGGGGCCAGGAAAGGCTGAACTGGAGCTTCAACAAAAGAAAAAAACAATCCCTATTTTTAACAGTTTGAAGAAGCTGCCAATTAGCTGGTTCGGCTGGGTTTACCTCAGCTGCTTTGGATTTATTGTCCATTTATTCAATAATAACTGTGTTAAAGGCATTCTATGCAACATTTTTCAGTTCATTAATGTGTTCCATAACGTTTTGGATGATTAAATGAGTCATTTCAGGTCGAGACAAAGGTTTTCTCAGCGCCCTGGTGGTCAGCAGGGGAAATACCGTATTTACAATTGCAGTGGAGCCTCCTCGGCCCCGCACCCACAGGCTCAGAAGTCTCGCACATCGCGATAATCGGTCTTCGGCACTACGGCGAGAACTGCTACCTGCCCCAAGTGAAAGGCATGCTCATTGCTAAGCGCAGTGGCGATATTTGTGCGAGTTATCATGGCGGAACCAGCGACAAAACAGCAAAATTTTCAAACTTCAAAAGTGGAACAAAATAGTCCCTACGCTTGGTGAACATGTGGTGATTCGTTGCGCTAGCCTGTCTGCTAAGCTCAAAACAACGGCGCCTGGCTTGACGTGAGAAACCGGAGAACAGCTGAGCATATTTCACGACCGTGCACTTTTACTTTCTCTTGGGAGAGCCTGCGCTGGAAAAATCAACACCAGTTGCATAGTATACCTTTAAATTACATGAGGCATAAAAAAAGTTCTTAAAACAACCAAAAGGATTCAGTCATTAGATAAGAAAGCAAACTGTTCTACTTGCCTTTAAGGTCCTGGGTTGGTATCCCAATTTTAGCTTTTTTTGTCTTTAAAGTTCTGACGCTGCATGCGTGGATACTACGGTTTCTTTCAGCCATCCTTTATTTGGTTCAGTCCTTTAGTTGAATCTTTTAAATTAGTCTCTCTAAGGTAGAGAGACACAGGGAAAGCAAGCTCAGGGCAAACACAGGTAACCATTTAACCTTTGGACAGTGGGGGGAAACTGGAGTACCTGGAGACAACCCAAGCAAACACAGGGAGAACAATCAAACCAGGATTTGAACCTGATTTCCATTGTTTGTTCCTCCTGTCAGATTGATGCCAGATGAATGACCTAAAACGATAAAGGGAACCAACAAACATGGGAAGAAAAACATCCAGTTTAACAAGGTATCACATAAGAAACAGAGTTTACACAAAATGTCTTGGTAATTATCAAATTTCTCGTTATGATGAATGATAAACTGTAAAAAATTTTTTTTTTTTTGGATTGCAGTAGAGATGTTTGGTGATAAAGCACAAATATAGAGCCATATTGGGGCCACAAAGTTTGTTTAAAAGTATTTTTTAACTAAAAACTAACTAAACTGAGAAAAAAAAATGAAAAGGTCAAATAATCTGGAAACTGAAAAAAAAAAGACAATTGTAGTTCCCACCGGTTCCTGAATGCAACAGCTGGGATTATTTGCGAGGAAAGCTGTCAGTCATTATTCTACAACAAATGTCATCTAAGCCCCGCCCCTACATCGGGGGGGAAGCTGCTTAAAACAGGCAAAAAAAAAGTAATGAATTTGAAAACCAACAAAAGAAAGAAAAGAAAAAGAGATACATTGACTATTCAAGTAATTTTTAACATTTCTTTTCAGTATTCATTTTTCTAGTTTCCTAGTTATTTTTTTCCAATTAAAAGATTTCAAGCTTTAAAAGATAATTATCAGCTTTATATTCTGAGAGTGAAAGTGGTGGAGGGCTATATGTGTATGGACTGTGTTGTTTAGTCACAGACTCTGCAGTTCAATATAAACTTCTTTTTCTACCATTTTAAAGTTAAAAGTGACGCCACATGTCCAATGGCTAAAGCTTAAACCAAGCAGCAAATATAGTCCATATGTTGGATAAAGGAGAAAAACTATGGAGCTAAATAAGCAACAGCTTGCTTTGACGTTGAATGAGATTTGGCATTGTAAAATAAAACACAGAAAATTCAAACAGTTAAAACTATATAGCCCCACCCACTAGTATATATATATATATATGATATAGCCCCGCCCACTACGCCTGTAGAGGCATTGCAACTGAATAATAGAATAACAGAATCTGAGTTTTTTTTTTCATATGAGCCGTTGTAGGACTTGTTTTTTTAATATCTCACCTTTTTTCCTTTAAAAAAACAAACATTTTTTGTTTGTTTTTTCAAAAAGGAAGTATGATTTGATTAATTTTAGAACCAGTTTGAGGATAAAACAACTTATTGTTTTGATTTATTCTAAAATAAGAGCAAAAATCGAGTTAATAGACATAAAACAGCACCGTTTATTACTTAGAATATGTTTACATATTTGCGCATTGTTAGATAAAGCAACAGAATAGGGGTGTTATGATCAGCTCAAAGATTCCCTCTGATTGGGAATTAATTTAACCGTTTATAACCAGATATGATCAGAAGAGCATAACTTCGGTGATTTGTAGAAGCCAAAGCTGGCCAACGTGTCGCTCCTCTTCCAGTGGATAAATCCCACCAGTTCTCCCACTTGTGTAAAAACCATGTTGTTGATGAGTTAATATTCTGACAGCAGAGACGAGATAAAGAGGTTTTAAGAGTTTGGAGGATAGTGTAACCTTGATAAAACGCTCGTCTCACTGACACTGATTTTCTCCATCCATCTTCATCTCATAGGAGGTATGCAAATGGTGCCATCGGCTGGGAGTGGAGTACAGTGCTGTTAAATTGGCCATTTCAAATGTTCTCTGTACCACGCTGATTTTACTCACTCACCTCCCCCCAAAACAGAAAAAAAAAGCAAAACAACAAAAACATGTCAGCTTGGCAAAAACCAGTCTTTTTTTTTATTCCACCTTTATCTTACGTCTCCTTCTTCACCAGCGACCAGCGCACTCACACTCTTCCCATCCCCTGCCTCTCCTCGTGCGCCATACAAATTAGGCAGACACTGACAGTGTCAGAGCGGCTAGTCATGAAATATTAACAGCTTGTAGAGGGTTTTTACATCGCTACGTTTCTCTTCATTTTTAACTATGTCAGCAGAGATGGTGAAACATTTATTTGTGTGAGTTCAGGAAGGCTATTACCCTAAGAGCCATGTTGGAGATGATATCTATCAAGCTCTCCTTCGCCGAGCCCATGGCTTCTGTTTCGTTTCCACCAGACTTGCCTCCCAGATGAAAGTGATGGCGGCGTTTTGATTTGGGAATACCAACGCCGCCCTTGTTATAGGAGGTGTTCATTGCCGTTTAACGGTTTTGTTGCATCCGACGACATATGGATAGTTGTTTGAATTGTTTGCATTAAAGGTAAAGCAGGAGGTTCGGAATAATAAATCTAACAAAGTGGAACCTCTGAGGAATTCACGCTGTTTGTGTTTCATTTTCTTTCATTTTATCGCCTCCATTCAGACGCGGTCTCCTCGCACATTTGGCTTGGTGGGCGGGGATGGCCCCCGTCTTCCTGCCCTTTTTTGTTGGATGGCCTCTGTAAAGATGGAGCTGTCAATCATCCGCTAGCTCGCTGGATCCTGAGAGGCAGCAAGGCTCCTCTGTGAAGGACCCGAACAATGACTTTTGTTGTCACACAGGCCGACTCGTGTGGAGCTGCTCTGTGGGCACGGCGCTTGGTCTTTAATTAAAAACACCGTTTGGGTTTTGGTTTGGTAGGGGGGGGGACACAGTGATGTACGAATAATAGAACTGAATAGATATTGCAATTAGAACATTTAGCTCAGAGTTTTCTTCATAAAAAACTGAACTATAAATTTCCAAAATCTAAAGATGTTTTGAATATTTTTACCCCCTTTGGATGTATTTGAGGTGTGAACATTTGGATTTAATGCTTTCATTAAAGTTAAACATAATAATAATAGAAAAAACGTTTAAATTAGAGGCACCATGACTTTTGCTCAGTTTTTCTGAAAATCTTAACACCTTGATATAAAGTCAGCTTTAAGCCTGTTTGGTGGTTGATAAAACCTGAATGACCGAAAATCTGCACTTGAATTAATATGAATCCTTTGTTTCCTCATTAATGTTTCATGCAGTGCTGGACAATAATTAAGTATACATAAATACAGCAATACAATTTTATGTAACAACGGTGACATGATGAAATTTCTGATATTTCTATATAATTACAGTCTGTGGTACAAAACTTGTTAGTGATTGAACTAGAGTCCAAATTATTGATGAAAGAGCAACACATTTGTTACCGAAGACTAATGGAATTGAAAAAGTCATGTGAAGCAAAGTTAGCTCTGCCCAGGAGACTGATTTACGCCATAGGATGGCCGTGACGGGTTCGTAAAGTTGCAGCTGGATTTCACAGGAAACGTAAATTATCACTTCTGAATCTCCTAATTATGAATTTATATTTGCATTTTTTCATGTGGCGGAAACAGGCTTCCATATTCTTCTTTATTACAGCTTATAAAACACTCCTTAAATATTAAAGGAATAGTACACCCAAAACATGATTAGCCTTCATTTTCTAC
>JAGKQL010000017.1:4035762-4081909 GCA_018398635.1 Cyprinodon brontotheroides
CATAAAACTTGCTTGATAGCCATGCTAACGCTTAGTTTCATCGGGCTGAAGCCGCCTATCTTTTAGACTGAACTGTCGCTAGCTTCGCCAAGGCCACACCTCAACCCGCCTCAAAAGCCAACGCTGATTGGACGCTCGCTTTGGTGAACGGCTCCAAATTTTCTTGAACGAGAGACTCCAGACTGATTCTGGGCGAGTGAAAAACCTTGAAAGCTCAAGCGCGAGATCAGGGATGGTCTCACAAGGCTAGTAAATCAACACCTTAAGGGCAGATTATATTTCTGCAATCGGCATACATCAAATGCCGCTTTGGGTTTTGCTTGTTATGCTTCTACACCTGTCAGTCTGGAATTTCTAGGGACGCACGGCAGTTTCCCGCCAAAGCGCAAGAGGGAGCCTATCCGAGAACTCGCAAACTTACCCGAGAACTCGCTAACTTCGGTGGATGGTCACGAGAACTTCGTTTTGGCACAGACTTTGGCATCTTTATATAATTTGTCTGAGGCATCATTCAAGTGGTTGTACCTCCGAACCTCCTCGATTAACCTGTTTTTCGTGAGTTTTCCATTGTAGTTGTTCCTTGTTTTTTAAAAATGAAGCGCCCCGGCACTAAATCGAGAAGGACGGCCACACAGATATCAGGATGGTCTCACGAGGCTAGGTAACTCGAGCCAACAAAGAACAAAATATATTCTGATGTTTATACAAATTTATCCGCAGCTCAGGTGAAGAAATGTTAAAAACATTCTCAGTTTTTCCTCAAACAGCTGCATAATCCCAAACCTCCAGCCTTTTAATCCAAGTTTGATAATCTGCATCCTCAAAAATTACATTTTGCAGCCAGTTTTTTCTCTAAGTGCAAGGATGTTACAGGATAACCAACATCCTTTTTCCTAAAGGTATGATTTCTTAAAAGACATGGGTGGACTCTAAGAACTTTAACTACGATATTCACTGATTTTTATTGCAGTGAGGATAAAAGTGACAAAGAGTTTTTAAGGCTTCCTGTTTTTTTTTTTTTTATTATTAATTTGGTATGTAGGGAATTGCATAAAAAATGGAGTAGTCAGAGTGGGAGGACTAGGGAAGCAGAAACTAGTCAGGAACCATCATAACCTTCCCTGCAGAAAAAAAACAAAGATACTGAATACAATTCCAGTTTCCTTTCACACTGAGCCTGGCTCCGCTGAAGGTTTCTTCCTATTAAAAGGGAGTTTTTCTCTCCACTGTCGCTGCATGCTCGGTGTGAGGGATTGCTGTAGAGTCAACGAAACAATGCAAGCAAATATCTACTGGATCTACCTGCTCTTTCCTCCTGAATAAGCAGGTAGAGGAATAATTTAACCACCGGATGCCATCAGCTGTTTTTAACCAGTTTAACTGGATAGTCTGATTGAATTGTCTCTGTAAAGAGCCTTGAGATGTCTAGTGTTATGAATTGACGCTATAGAAATAAACTGAAGTGAATCGAAGTGACCAGATCCTGGTTTGCACTGTGGAAATCTTTAGTAAAATGACTCAGACTGGGGGAGCGGGTATAAAAAGTATTTCATGTTCATTGAGTAAAGCCAATAAAACGACCTGAATTCAAAGGTTAGAATAAAGTGTCTGGTTTACTGTAGCAACACATTATGAGTGCAACTGCATCTGGAACTGTGCGGTTGGATGAATCAGGCATCGGCGCCGAGCCACAGCATTCCTGTTGCTACTAAGTGAAAGCTGAAAAGACTCCCCATCGCCGTACCACAAATTGCATCTGTTTGTTTATGTGTTCAGTCATTGCTTGGCTTTGAAATATTGCTGTTGGCCAGAATGGAATTAATCAGAAACGAATGAACGTCATTCATTTATTGATCGTTAGAGTATTGGTTAATCTAGTGATTCAGAATAATAGAAGTTAATTGACTTTTCTAAATAAGAAAATGTTTAGAATCTAAAAAAGAAACTATTGCACATTTTAAATTTCTTGTAAAAGATTTTGAATCTTAATGCGAAACATTTAGATTTTTGTAGAGTTTTGTTTAAATCACAGCTGTAAATAAAGTGTCATGTTTACAGAGTCAGTATATTCTAAAGCAGAGACCTTCAACGACCTTCAACGGGGTCCACGGAGGTACTGCATGGGGGTCAGGAGAGTTTTGGTTGATTAGACTTTTTTTATATTTCCCCCTGCAATTTTTTCCACCAATTGAAATGTCTTTAAATCCACATTAACATGAATTCAACACACTGTAGTAAACAGATAAATGGAGGCAGAAGATATCTTTCAGTCATCAATAGGGCTTGGGATCCGCGTTGCATTGTGGGATGTGGCGGCCATATTGAGGGCTACGCGAATGTAAACATAGCTCTGATACAACGCTGTTGTTGAAAGAATAGACGTAGTAGAAGAGACAAAAAAGATGTTAAAATACAGAAAGGGATCTGGAATTTACCGGGACACATTAAATAGAGAAGCCAGGGACCGGTATGTTGACAAAAATCAGCATTATTAATAATTTGGATCTATATGAAGTTCCAAACGATGAGTGAAAACAGTATACTTCAAAACAGTTCCGAAGCTACAAGTCCTTGGAGTCTCGTGTGCAGTTCATGAATGGATGGGTTCAGGAGCTGCAGATCATAAAGCCAGCAAACAGTGGGGAACACAGTAATCCGTACTAGTTAGCTAGCTAGTTTAGTAGCTGCTAACCGCTAGTGCTAACAACCACTCACGCATGTAATGTACTTTTAACTAGCTGCTATGTGTTTCAAAGGTGTAGTTAGTAACATTAACTGCCAACCCTCCCCGAACCCTCCGGGTTTCTCACGTATTTGAGCCTTTTCCCGCTGCCGTTTTTATCATTTCCCCATAAAACATCCCAACCTTGAAGGAAAGAAACAATGTAGGCTCTAAAATAAAACCGTGCATCTTTAACTTACCAGAATGAAAATGCATGGAACACACTCTCATTGACATCGGGAAACTGTGGAAAGTTATGTTCGGGTCGCCTTACAGCCAGCGACATCCAAGCTAGCCGACAACTCTTTGGGCGTTTCTCACGCATTTACGTACTCGCGTGCCTCGCCAAGTCCGCTCTTGGCGCAGAACGCAGGAAGATCGGACTTGACGAGAACGCCGAAAGCACGCAAGCACGTACCATGTATTGGAACAGAAGCGTTACTCGCGTGACGTCATCACATGCAACATTCTTTTTAGTATTTCTTTAACAGTCAAAACTATTTATTCCCTACACAAAACATTTTGAAAACAATATTTTTAATTTCTAAAGCTTAAAAAACATTTTAAAAATTACCGAACCGCAAAAAACCGCCATCAGAACGAGCGGTAGTTCACACATAACTAGACCGAGAGAAGTGCACTACAGACAGGGTAAATTTAGCCCTGGCTGCGGGTTACCCTCGGAGGTCTGTTGGTCACTCTGGTCCGCTCAACGTCTGACTTTTTTATTATTTCGCACTAACTCTGTAAACAGACCACACAGGGAGGCTTAAATGTATAATGTTATCGCCTCAAACGATTTCAAAACGTACTTTTGAAGAACAACAGCAGCAGAAAAGGGAATGTTTAACTTAACACTGTGAGCTGTCTCGAATCAAGCTGCGTGTCAAGGGCATTCTGGGGAAGCCGGTCAGTCTGAAGAACGACAAGTCTGCTCTGATGCATGCTCGATAAAGGGGGTGGGGTGAGAACAACATCCGGGATTTGATGCGCTTCTCAATCTGGCGTTCTTGGACAGAATTGGAACGTACTTCGGCTGAGGGCTGATGACGGTCAATGAGCACACGCAGAACGCCAAGAACGCATATTGAGAAACGCCCTTTATCTCTGACACTTGGTCTCCGTGGTTTGCGCCTCCAGGCAGGAAAGCGGTGGAAAGTTAACCCATTTTTTATGTTGTTCCCATGGCGATCATGTGTGTTGCTGTTACAGCCCACAATACAGCAACGGTTTACCATGGTTGAAATAAAGTTAAGGTGAAATTAATCAAATTAAAACACGGCTGAGAAGGAGTACAGTACGCGGTAGTCATAGCAGTAGCATGAGAGGTGGTAAAGGAGGCCATCAACATGGCGCCACGCCAAGTAATTACGGGCCATGACGCCAAGCCCTATGCACACACACATTCAGCACACACAGGAGCTCTTTCAAGCTGGGCAATCGCTTCATTCACAAATGACCTCTGTCCCATCAAACCAGGAATCAGAATCAGAAACACTTTAATAATCCCAGGGAGAAATTACTATTGTTACATTACTCTATATGTAATAGAGTGACTATAGGTTGTACCAGTTTGATAGAACACAAATTCATATAATATATATAAAGACCCTGGTCTAGGTAACAGCTCCATTGGATTGATTAATGTTTATTACAATAATCAAATAATCACAAATGATCCACTTCATCACTTCAGCTCTTAATTAGTTAATTGTTACTGTTATCCCACTGCCTATACACCACTAACACATCATGTTTTGTGTGCAGATATACAGGAAACAGATGCACCTATAGATCCATGAATAGATTCTAGGTTTGGTTCATTCCTAGTGCCTGAAAACAGCTCTGGATTTATTTCAATAAAACGTAAAGGGTTGAGTTCACACACCACCGGACCAGACATCTTCTGAGTGGATAACCGGTTATCTGTGTGCGATTGAGACGTTGCTGAAGAAGCCTCTGTCTGCGTTGGTGGGGTTTGTTTGGCAGACTGGTGCATCACCAGGTTTCTGGCCAGCGCCGAGGCAGAGTTTCCGGTCTATTTCCAGCGCAGCGTGTTCATTCTGGGTGACTGGGGGGGGGTTGTGTGCCATTAAAGGCCTGTCCTCTGCCTCTACTCGAGTGTAAAATGCTGTGCCTCCGAGATGCTGGTCTACTTTTGCTTGTTCAACCGGTTTGAAGCTCTGGAGTCCTGGATGTGGGTCTATAGAGCTTGCAATTCAAATGTTTTATTTCATCCTCTTAAAGTACTAAAGCAAATGTACCTAATTGATCAACTTAGAGCAATGCATTTCCTGAAATAAGGAATCAAAAGGATGTTTTGTAGCATAAATTGTGTTTTGTAAGCCTGCTTTAGTCTGACAGCCCCTTAGAAGCTCACTGCTTTCAGAAATCATTCATAGAGTCTAGATGTGTGTAATCTTATTCTACATCCAATTGTTTTATGAAAGTCACAAAACTAACACCTGGTAATATAGAAAAACGGCCCAAATGTAGATCTACAGACGACAGTTTGCCATTAGGGGGTAAATCTCCAGCTGTATCGAGATGCAGCATTGGGTTGTTTGGTCGATGTTTACCAATTGAACAAAGTCTGTCTGAATAAAATTTTAATTTAATTCCATTTAAAAAAGTCTGGAACCAGTACGCAATGAGATATAACCTGCCTGATCTAACAAAATAGTTTTTATCCATATCACAACGCAGACGTTTTTATTAACTGCACCAGCATTTTTCTAAATATAAAACAATAGATCTTCTGCTGGCGTTCTGAATCGACAGCATCAGAGCTACCGTATCCTGAAGACGAGGTTGTTATTGTTTTTTTTATTAATTTTGAATCAATGTAATGGATAATTAATTTAACAATTAAATTAACTAGAAAAAGCTGTTTCAGAGAAACAGCAAAGTGATGTTTTTGCTGAATGAAAAAAGCAGAAATTAACTGCATAACATATGAAAATGTGATAGGAAGTCATCAGAAACTTCAAACTGCAGAAACAATTGAAAATCATCATCTGAAGATTTTGTAGGTAGAATCATTTGGCAGTAAAATGGCAGAAACAAACTCATCTTTAAAAAGCTGCAATAACGCGAAACCATACATAATATCAAAAAAAATGTCTTTTAATGCTGGGCAATCTAGAAGGGTTCCCAAATATAATATCTCCTGTTTTCTAGAAAAATTCTCTAGGGCCTCTTAAAGGGGGGGGGCACCCCACGCTCCAGAAACATGTCAGGCGCAGCATGAATTAGCAGTAACTGTAGAAAAGCTTAATTCATGTCCAGTTATAGCAGAATCGCTTTCAAAGTTCTCAGCATAAGTTGAAAAATATTAAATCAGCTAGATGTCAGAAAAAGAAATTACAGCAGAAACATTCTGAATCTTTTATCTGGTTGAAGGGTTGTTTGTAGCCTCATCCGACTGGCAGTAAAATGTTGAGTGAAGTTATTGCATTGAATAAGTTCGTCAAAATTTAGAAATTGTGGAAATGTCAAGATATATAGTGTTAAAACTATTTGCCTCCTTTAACACAATTGTTTATATGAATATAAACAGATAAAATACAATTCAAATATGATTAAACCATTTTATTTTAAGCTCCTACAGGTATTAGCCTTTAAGATCAAAATTGTGATTCTTCTAATTATAGTAATGATAGATCAGCTGTTAACTAGAGCCTTCTGATTTTCAAAATAAAAGCATATTTTACCATAGCTCCACATGTAGAAAAGATTCAGTCACACATTTTGGCATCAGAAACTTTTAAACCTTTATTTTTTTACTGCTATCAATTACTGTTATAATTAAACATTTTTGAAGCAGTACCTCTGATATGAAAGATGAATCACTTAAAGGAAGCAGCAGCCGTCCTAAACGAGAATCCACAGTTCAAAGCAACGAGCCTGTCGGGACAAATCCCGGCAACAATAAAGGTCAGAGAGTCACCCCCTCGTCGGCTGTTTAAAAAAGCATTTTATTGTTGATTTTAAAGAGATCAAAGATGCGGCGCGGAGAGCTGCGTGGTTTTTCCTTGGCTCCGGTTTATACAACCTATATTAAAGGCCTTTTATGACATTTAAAACTTTATTGGACAGGACTTAGAAATCTGGGGGCAGTATATAAAATGAGGAATTTATTAGACTTTGTGGCCTTTTGCTGCTTGCGTTTGAAATATTGTTCACGGAGAGGGCCGAGGCCAGCCTGTTGGAGGTTTTAATGCCGCTCTCAGTCAGTAATGATGTGCAGTAAAGAGCAGGTAGCAGATGCAGGAATAAAAGGAACATGATATATCAGTATTTAGCATAACAGATGTGATGTGGCGTTTTATAATGCCAATAATCCTCCAGTGACCCCGCTAGGCTGTTATAGCTGAATGATTAGCGCACAGAGCCAAACCGCGCTGCTAATTTGAACCAATATATAAGATTTTATTTGCTTGTCAGGTTCATCTTCTAATCATCCACTCAGCTCAAATGTATGTTTCCTCTTCTGTGTTTGATATTTAGTAGATATGCATCAGAAAGCCCTATAAAAGCAGCATGAGCCTCTTTCCCCCCCCAGGCAGGTGTGCATCCCCAAACCACGAGAGCAGAATTTAAAGGGAGCTGAGAGGATGGTCTCTGCAGGGAAACCAAAGCACCGAGTCAATAAGGCCTGAATCTTTTATGAAGGAAGAGGTATTCAGATCACAGCTCTGCTGACAGCAGGAGCAGGCTGCTGCTCATACCAGGAGACGGGGAAGCAGAAGGGTCTAAAATCTCACCCAGGTTTACCTCAGCCTTCATTAACACCAGAGCTTCTGCTCATTACAGCTCAGCGTACAGATGCTGATGTTCCAGCAGCGCTATAAGGCTACAAAAAACTAACAAACCTGCTTCTCTGAGGTATTTTAGGAGAGGAGATGCGTTCTCCAGCGACTGAGATAGAGAATATTTAGATAATTCTGCGGATTTTACTTACAGAAAAGCTACACGCCTCTGTTATCTCATCCATTTCCTTATACAAGGCAGAGATGATACCAAACCGGAGCTGCATGCAGCACATCCCTCCAGCTCAAACCCTGAGGTCTGTTGCATCAGCCAAACTATTCAGCACCAGAAGTCAGAGATAAGGAACCACACCAGTCCCTGCTGGAGGCAAGGCTGCAGGTCTGAGGATCCCCTGCTCCATCCTGGTTCATGGTTGCGGTATTGATTAGTGTGTTTGTGCAGCCAAACTTTTTTATTTATTCAATTTTAAAATTCAATTTACTTTATTTGTATAGCCCCAATTTAAACCACTTCATCTCAAGACACTTTACAGTTTACAAGATCATACAGTCTTATCTAAGGAAAACCAGTTGATTGCATCGACTTATTGACTCAAAGGCAATCCCTCACACTAAGCATGCTTAAAGTGGAAAGAAAGTGGAGAGGAAAAAACTCCCTTTAACAGGAAGAAACCTCCAGCAGAACCAGGCTCAGTGTGAGCCGTCACTTGAATAGCTCCAATTCCCAACACATATATCAGAGTATCAGAAGATCCAGTCAGAGTGGTTTGCAAGTTCAACCCTCCTAGATTTTAATGTGGAGACAGTAGGTTTTCACTTGCATTTTGATATTGACTCTTCAGCGATCCCTCACCCCATGCATGCAGCAATAGTGGAGAGGAAAATCTGTTTTTAATAGGAAGGAACATCCAGCAGAACCAGACAGTGTGAGTGGCTTTCTGCTGAAGCCGACTAGGGTTTAAGGAGACAGAATCAGACATATAAGAGGAACAAAGCAGCACTGATCTGTAAAACCTTCACTTCTGGGGGCGGGCTTTCCTCTGGAGTGTTTCTATTGGTCTGTTGGACGTTAGCAACATTTTTAGCGTTCAACGGCGAGCGTCTGAATTGAGCTTGAAGGGATCTGAATGTGATCGGTGAAACGCAACACGGTTCATAAAACTTAATCAGAAAAAAAAAAGATTTAATAAATATAAAATCTATAAAAAAATAAATAAATAAAACTCTGTAAAAACATTTTTTTGAGAAATATAATTTAAACAAAAAATAAAATATGTACAAACAATTTGTGTGAGAAATAAAAAAAAAAACATTTTGGAAATAGAAAAAAACGTTTTAAAAAACTGTCAAAAAAATTTGAAAATCTAATTATCTTAGAAAATAAAATTGTTAAATCAAAAATAAAGTGTAAATTACCTATACTTTAGCAAACAGTACTTTACATTATTTTTACCGTTTAGAAAATGGTTCCCTGATTTGCAACAATAATGGATCACAATTCACTCCACAACTTCCCCCATCTAAGCCAGTATTGCAGTCAATGATCTCTGCTGTTGTCCAGCTGTAGAACCAAGTGAACTTTACTCAGTAATCAGGTGACCTCTGAGTAGTTTCTTTTTTAAGGGCATTTGAGTAAAGCAGGCAGCTCTTCTAGGTCCTGGTCAAGTAAACTGAACCACCCAGCATGTCTGAGCATGTTTCTGTCAACTGAGTGGCTCCGGTTTACCCATGCTGCATCTGGAGAGGTCTCAGACTCGTCCATCAGGGAGCGTCTGAGAGCTGACGGTTTTTGTCAAGCGCTGAAGAAGAGCTTGAGTCGTGTGGAGAGCTGCAAATGGCCCATCTTAATCAAATTAATGCGTCCTCGCCGCTGCCAAAATCTAATTTGGCACGCTGGAGTGAAACACAAAGACAACAAACGACATCAGATGAAAAGGGGAAATATTCATTTGAGAGGGGAGCGGATGCATGGGGGGGGTAGTGTCCTGACGCTAGGAGGGAGCAGGTGCTGCGTCGCAGGAAGGGTCGAGGTCAGTCTCTGTAAATGTTGGCCGGCTCCACCGGGACCTGAGAGACGTCCGCAGCAGCAGACCTTCTTTTTGTCCTTTTTTTTTCCCTCTCCCAGCGATGCTCACACCACAATTAAAACCAAGTGTCCATCAGAGGCTATCTCTGCTCTGTGTGGCCCATATGTTTGGGTGCTGATAGAGCGCGGATTACTCCGTTTGGGGATGGAGATAACGGGCTGTTTATAACCTTGGCAGAGTCTGGGGCCTAATCTGGCTGTAGCATATTTTCCCCCTTGCTCCCTGATAAAGGCCTGTTAGCAGGTTTGTCAGGCGGGCAGATAGAAGTCCAATCTGGCACCACACGCACGGTTCTGCTGCTTTATTTTTAGATCAATCCCCCCTCTCAACAATTCAGTGCAGGGCCTCACAAACAAATTAAAAGACCAGAGTCCCTTTAGCACCAAGAGTTGAAGACATCTTCTTTTCTACATGTGTCACCATACATGCTGCTTTACCTTTTGCTCGTAATATTTACGTATTACTCAGGATTAAAAGCAGACTTAATGCTCCTGTTATCTATCCTGGGATCCATGATGTGGACTTTGATTGTGCATCTGTGTTTCCTTTCAGCATATATGCTCGCTCTGTAGATCCCGGTTCTGCTCACGCCTCACAGAGTGCCGGTTTGCTCTGCTATTTTCTGTGTCGGCACAATTAGAGCACGCGCTCTCTTTTCACAGCCGGAGAAAATTGCCGTCCGCTCGCAAATTGCTTCTTCGGCAGCTTAAAGAAGATCTCTCGTTACCCCCTCATTCAGTCTTTCTAGCAGCCCCGCTCTCTCCGCTTCTTCCTTCGGGGGGAAAATTGCTTTTCTCGCAATCAACAGATTGCTCAGTGCACTTAAGGGTAAATACAGGTGGACTGGAGTATTAGCATAACATTATTCAGACAACCTCTAGGCTGTCGCTGGTGCGTCTCAGCCATGTGTGTGTGTGGTGAAATGAAGTGCTGCAGAACTAGTAGAGCTGAGATTTTCTAAGGGGAATTGGCTCAAAGTTAAAGTGTTTGGAGGGATGTGAGGAGATAAACTCGGTTAATTTTCTTTGGGATTCTGTTTAAGCCCGACTGAAGGTGCAGTAGGTCAGTCTGACCTCAGCGTTCAGTTACAGACTAATGATGCACCGGGTTGTACCTGCCTAAAGCTAATATCTATGTCTTATTACTTTTAAACGTTCTATATCATGCAAATTTAAGCCTTTCAAATAAAGCTATAGAAATATAAATTATGAAGTGTTTGCTTTAGCACCACAGAGTATTATTCTTTTTAATAAAATATTAATAGTTTTCTTTCAACCAGGAAGAAAGACATTTCCCTTTATTATTGCTGCCTCTCCCTGTGTGGGTGCTGTCTATTTCATGACCCTAGAGCCTTTACAGCAGAGTATCACACCCATTCTGGCAATAAGGCGGTACTTCGATACCGGTTCCTGAACGATACTTATTTCGATACCAGTTTTGTAATATCACTTCAAAGAAAAAGAAAATTACACAACATAATAAAGTACAAATCTTGAGTTTTATTTTAAGCTCTGATTTTTCCATTTACATTTTTCCTCTTACATAACAAATTTCAATGAAGAAGAACAGCTGCAAACAAGTCAGTGTCTAATATTTCACTGAAACAGTGTGAGGACCTTTTTACTTAGCAGTTTTTCTTTAGAAAAATGAACATGTTCGCTTTCTCAGGAGACAAAAACAAAGCCTTTTCTTTTCCGCTTGAATGGGATTCCTACTGACGCAAATCGCTGGTATGTGGGGGTCCCAAGCGCCCTCGGCCAGAAATAATATTAAAAGGCAGGATGATAATCTGAATGAATCCGATTCGCACTGATTAAGTTTTCAGGTGGATTTTCCCACTTTAAAACATAATAAAACTACTTTATTCCCACTGATCACAGCAAATATAGCTGCAAAGGCAAAGAAAGGATAGAGTAGCTCAATACGCGCGTCAGCCACCCGGCGCAGCCAAGAGCAGCAAAGCAAAGCTAGCTTCAACCCCGTAGCGTCAGTAGCTACATTAGGCCGCTTGTTAAAATGGAAAGAGCAACAGGACTTTCATTTTGCTTTCGTTTGCTGCGTCCGTGTGAAAGCAGCATGTTTCTACCTCGCGCTGGCTTTGTTCACGTTTCCACGGGCTGCTGAGAGGGGAGGATGGTTAAGTACCGCCGCGGTCCGCTCTTCTTGCAGTCAAACAATCGAGCAACTTTCCGTGCACAATATATTGCATTAAGCATTTTTAAACATTAGTTTTGATAAACTTCAGCGCATCTTTGACCTGGGGGGCATTTTAAGCGGGTTCCACGGCGCGCCCAAACCAGTTCACAACAAGATACATATGAACCCCTGGCTGTACGCGTGACCACCTGTGTATTTTAACTGGATGAACGCAATCGCGCTAAGTGTTACAGCCAATCACCCAAACTTGGTACCGAAAGACTGTGTATGTTTGGATGCTCTGTAGAACCGAAGCATTTTGGTCGCGGTACTCCATAAAAAGAACCGATGTTCGGCACCCAGCCCTAAATAAGGCTCATCTTTGGAAAGGCTAAAACAACTGTGAGACCTTGGACAGCCAATATATATGATTTTTACTACTTTGGGATTAGCTAAATATAGAACAGTTGCTGTCACTATGCAGATTAGGACCTAAAAGAGGCAACTGCGTCTTATCATGGAAAAAGGGCGTCTTGTTTATGGGGCAGGCACAGTGTGGTTAAGGTAAAGGCTTCCTGCGGGGTGGGGGTGGGTGGTCAAAATATCATCCAGGAGATGGATGAATCTATATCGCTTACATCAGGATGGTCAACGTTGCAATATTACGTTTATGAATAACAGATGATTTATTTTAGCCATTTCAGACATTATCACATGTTTATCTACAGCTGTTTGTGAAAAGAAAAACATGCCTGTGTTCCATTTGGGCCAAAGGATTCAGTGGTGCATTCTTATAATTACTGTATGATACAAAAAAACATATCCAGATAGATATTGTATGTCGCAGGTGTGAGCACTGAAAAACAGGCCTGACTCTGTCGTCTATAATAAGGTGTTGATGGCAGCAGATCAATTTAGCAGAAGTAGCCCAGATGAAGCTATTATGATTATAAAAAGCAGAGGATATAAAGTTAGACGTTGAACTAACAGATATTGCAGAGTGGGAGAATAGTTAGAATGAAGCAGAAAGATGAAAATGGGTCCCTGTGTCCTCCAGCAGTCTAAGCCTATAGCAGCATATCTATACAGTTAGATACTTCAGGATAACTTGAGTCACTCTAAGTTTTATCTTAAAGGAAAGTTTTAAACCTAGTCTTATCTATCCAAAGTGATTCTGGGGGTTCTGTGCCGGCTGCAGATAAGCACTTTTCTAATACTTTCTCTTGTGAGCAGCTCACAGAAAGAGTTGGATTTAGATGACTCTTTAGTTTCTGTCTTAGCACAGGTAATGTCCAGCCATGTTTGTATATTTAGAAGTTTATTACAACCACACAACTTTCTCAAAACATGTTTATTCCCAGTTGTGTGTTAATTGTGACATTTGGGTCTGTTTCCATTCAGAGGTGACTTTGTATATTAACTTTATGAAAAGAAAAACATCAAGATAGATATTGCATAAAAACATTTAATATATTGAGATTTTATTTTAGGTCAATATATTTCCCAGCCTTAGAGGGTTATCACTGCTCTATGGGATAAAACAGTAATGGCTGCTTGTTTTTCCAGGAGAGGGCTTCTCAGTAAAGGCATATAATCCATAGCCTCATTGAGACCATCCCGATCTCAGCGAGGCTTTCAAGATTTCACTAAGCTAATCAGTCTGGAGACTCTCCGTTAGTTAGGTACTTGGAGCCGTTTCACCAAGCTTAGCGCCCAATCGGCGTTGGCTTTGAAGGGTTGGCGAGGTGTGATGACGCAACTAGAAGCGCGACAGTTCAGTCTAAAGAACATGGCGGCTTCAGGCCGATGAAATTCTTTATTAAGCATGGCTGTCGAGCGAGGATTTTTATCCCGGATTACAGGTATTTCCCCACTGAAAGACTAGCAAAACTTGTGCTCTGGAGGCTTTTTATCAGAGGAAAAGATGTTTTGCTCTTCTCCTGACTGGTTTCGGCAAGAGTTGGAGCTATCAATTGGCTCCTCTTTGTCGTTGCACTGTTAGTACGTCATATGCTTCGTAGAGCAAACACTGCTCTGGAGGCTTCTTTCAGAGGAAAAGATGTTTTTGCCTTCTCCCGACTGTTTCCTGCAAGAGTTTGATCTATCAATTGGCTCCTCTTTGTCGCTCTGTTAGCACGCCATATGCTTCGCTGATCTGATTGGTTTATTTGGCCCCGCCTATCACCAACATAGGCCAATCAGCAATCCAGTATTTTCGCCTCCTTCCCAAAATTACTTCTATGGAAGTCAGGTTAGATAATCCAGGTCTAGAGCAGTAAAAAGCTGCTTAGTTTTCCCAAATCCTGGTCACTTAACCAGGTGATTATCCTCCGGTCTGTGTAAGTTGGAAAAAAAATGGTTGGAAGTAATCTCTGTACATATATTTCACTTTCCAGACCTGAATTGTCGACCACTGCTAGTCAGAATTTATGAGGATGAAATACCACTTTGGGCATAATTTTAATAAAGGAATAGAATTGTAATGTACATAAAGCTCAGGGAGGTTACATGTTATTAGTCAATAGAATTGTAATGTACATAAAGCTCAGGGAGGTTACATGTTATTAGTCAGCAGTCCTGGAGGTCTGGAGTCCTTCCACCTTCTTGATGTCTCCGCTTCCCCACCTACATCAAATGACTGAATGATCCCTCCAGCAGGCAGTTAAGTTCCCCACAGTCCAACTTATTACCTGATTAAGGTGCAAGAAACCAGACCTCATAGACTAAAACTGAGGATTTTCCTAGTTTTTTGCGTGCTTGTTGATTTATGGTTCTCCAAATTCTTTAGCAATAGGGAGGTGTAGAGGAAGTGATTTACATGCATCCCTGCTCCTACAAAACCTCTTTTTTAAAGCAGGAGCCCAGCCTGCTGGGAAGGAATGCTGGCATGCCTGAAGTGGCCTTGACATTGTCTTGCCTTCTGTTATGCTTGAATTGTTTCTCTCGGTTGACGAAGAGACATACCGGAGCAATGCTTTTTAAATATGTTGTTGTCTGCATAAAATAGCGTTGCGACTTCGTGTGCTGCGGGGCTTGTAGTTAAGAATGGCTAGCATAGAGCGTAATCCGATAATGTCCTTAAGAAACAACCTTAAAGCGTTCTATTTAAACTATACTACTCACCACCGTGTAGTCAGCGCTGTGCCATGGCGTTCCAAAAAGTTGAAATTGAAGAATAAACGTTCCTGTACGTGTTTTATTTAGCATTTGTAAATCCATTGAGTTCTGTAGGAATAGTCAATATCCTTCCGCCACTGGAAGCGATATCTTCCCCACAGTTGCAGTCTTCGCTTCACTCTGCGTACTCCGGCGTCGAGCTGCTAAGCGTCACTGTTAAAAACCTTAAAAATACTCTGGAATACCTAAAGGTGCTTACAGGATTACTGTAACTTTGTGTGCACAAAGTGAAGCTTAAAAAGACTACAACTGTGTAAACAGGCCCCATCGCTTCCTCCGTGAGTAGCAGGTTATTGACTATTCCTACAGAACTCACTGGGATTTACAAAAATGCTAAAACAAAACACTACAGGAACGCTTTTCTTCAATTTAAACTTTTAAATGTTAGAAAACAGCTTGAACGGCGCTGACGCCGCGGTGAGTAGCATATTTTAAAAAAGAACGCTAAGGTTGTTTTAAGGACATTGCTCCGGATATGCCTCAAAAGCTAGCCATTCTCAAAGTTGCTTTTCAGGGGTGATTCTAAAATGAGCCAAAAGTGTGAGACTAGGAGCAATTGTCAAAATTTTGGTGTCCTTCTTTCGATTTCATCCTGAAATCGAATGAAAATGGGCTTAAAAGTGTAAAGACTCAGACTTCTTCCCTTTTGTTGACAAAAAGAATGTTTGGAGTTCTTTGTTTTAATTCACATTTATCTTAGCAAATCATATCAAACTTTGTAATTAGGGATGCACGATATTGGGATTTTGGCCGATATCCGATATGCCGAGATTTTAAAACCTATGAAGCCGATAACCGGCTATCATACAATACCCCATGTTAAAAGCTGGACAAAAATAAGTAGTCATTGAAAATAGCAGTTTTGTTATCCATTTCTGACACTTTTGAAAAATAATATATTTAAATATATTTTCATATGCTGATATCAAAAATCATGGGTTTAGTAACGCGGTATCGATCTATTTTTGTACTTTCAAAAATCTCATTGAAATTTCATAGTTGTGTTACAAACTCTCATGAGATTTTTGCAAATTCTTAATGCAGATTTTGTTAGTAAACAGAGATAGATACCGCTGGCCATATATATCAACATATAAAAATATAGCAAAATTTTGTGAATTTAAAGGGGGATTGAGTAGCATAACGATGACATATAGCAATATTTCATTAGTAAAAGAGATTGATATGGTGTTTTTAAATGGCAATATATCAGCATATGAAGATATTGGGATGGTTTTTAATGTATCAATATTTTTTCCCTCGTCTTTAGAAGTTTTTAAGTCTGTAAAAAGAAGTTTTCTGAGGAAGAAGAAGTAGTATATTATTTATTTTTTATCGGGTTAAATATCGGTGGGGTGGCCGATGTCCTATCACCCAGGCGTTTTAAGGTTTTATACCGATAGGGGGCTTCCATTATATCGCAGATCCCTATTTGTAACATTTGACCAGCCCTGATGAGAGGATAGGATATTAAGGTTCTGATCTCTTGCCGGGTTATAGATGTTGCTCTGTGTGGGCTGGATGCTTCCACAGAACATTGAACACAAAGACGTTCAGATACTGATGAGCTCCAATTCACCTACTGAAGAGGAAAAACTATTTACACACCTAAGACCCAGTTAAAGTCAACACATGGGAGGAAGGTGGAGCTCCCAAAGAAATCTAACTTTCCCAACAAAGAGGAAACCTTGCTGCTCGTACTAATTCTCCACTTGGTTCTCTCTGTTCATACAAACACCAATCGTCTCCTCCTTGATTGGGAAGAAGGGTACCCTCTTGACCTACATTCACATCTGCTCCCTGACCCTAAAAAAACCCACATAATCAGCCACTCACTCATCAGCGCTGAACTTGGGTGGTGTTTATCTTGACTCTGAAGCGGGGGGGTGATGCAGCGTCCCTCAGGCTTTGTGTCTGGAGCTGCGGGGGAAGCACGACGACTGTGCCGGGCCATTCCAGGGCATCTGATTTGATTACCCTCCACAGTGATTACTAACCAGGGACTTGTGCTAATATGCAGCATCACTGAGGCGGAGAGGACAGTGCATCACTCAGATCCCTGTCTTATTCATCGTGGGTTATGTCATCAGTTTTCTTGAACCATTTTCTCAACTAAAAAGGAAACTAGAGCAGCAGCTATCCTCTAATAAACATCTGACCAACCGTTCTCTGCATAAAGAGGCATCTTTTTAAACATGAAATCCCACCACTAGCTAAATGCTTGTAACATAATAATACTGTGTTACTTCTCACTTTTGCAGAGTGACTCTGGACTTTTAGGTTCATGTGGTTGATGTACAAACACACACAAACTTATGGGAAGTTATTTACCATGGCGTGCTAGTAGCATCACTTTACTCCTATGCCATTAATGATCAGTGGTTGGTGTCGGGGAGGCTTAGCGGTAAAACAAGTGTCTTTCTTCCAGCTTGGAAACAACACCAGCGGGTGGGCGAATATTTAACCAGAGATGGCAAAAGTACCTTCACTCTTCCTGCATTTGAGTAAAAGTACAGATACTTGTGTTAAAAAATACTCTGGTAAAAAAAGTGCTACTGATTAAACTTCTTTATACTTACTCAAGTAAAAGTAACAAAGTACAGGCTTTTTGTAAATTTACTTAAAGTATAAAAGTAAAGTAGAAACCACTTTTTCATGCCGTTGCCTACATTTTAAAATGGATGTCTGCCAATAGGGACTAGACTTCCTCGCTGTGTCTATTTTCAATCATCTCTGCCGGCCCATATGCTACTATGCTAACGCCACCGCCACCAAGCTGCAAGGATTTGCCACAAATGAATACCACCGAATCACTGTCGACTCATCTTGTAGTGGTGCATCAAATGCAACGTAGAAGATTCCCATCCAATTAGATTGAATTTGAGGTATTGATGACGCAGCGGCCATAATACTTGGTAACTCCATTGAAATGATTCAAAACTAAAAGTAACGAGCCAATTTTTAAAATGTAAGGAGTAGAAAGTACACAACAGATATTTGTAAAATGTAAGATACTCGGTAGAAGTAAAAAGTCGACATAAAATAAGTAGTAAAGTAAAGTAAAGTAAAATATCAGAAAAATCTACTTGAGTACAGTAACTAAGTATTTGTACTTCGTTTCCATATTTTATTTAACAATACGCATTTCGATTGTTAAAATGAGGAAGTTATGTCCCCTAAAAAAAGCTGTTGCGCCCCAGGGGCTTCCTCACGGTTCTTTTCCTGGGAGCAAGTTATTTACTACTCTTAACTCAAACTGGGTAATAACATGTAAAAAGGACTATAAAACAGGAGTAAAAAAGTAACAGAGTTTATTCCAGATCAGGTCGCTACAGGACAGAGAAAATGCTTGGAGCTTTGCACAGCTGTGGGCTCAAAAATCACGTCCGCGAGCGTCCGGCAAAGATTGAGCCCCGAACAAGGTCATCTTCTCCTTCTTATAGCTCATGAGTCTATGTGTTGCATCAGGTGGATGCTTAGCTGTCGTGTATCAGAAACTGACACGCCATCCATGCCCAAGGATTACAGATAGCTCTCCCTCTATCAGTCCGGCTCCAAGATGTGCCCATATCCTGTGTATTTTTAAAGACATGAAGGCTTTCCTGATTAGATGACCTCCGTACACATAGTGACATCCACAATGTGAAGGAAGGCCTTCTACTGTTTCTAATCTGGCTTATAAAGTAACAATGCACATGATGTATAAAGCATAAACCTAACACGATCTTCCGCACTATAGAGGAAAATTGGGCTTTTACTCGTCTAGCATCTGACCAACCGTCCGCTGCATAAAGACGCAATGCAAACGCATGAACATGCTTCACACAAGCATTAGCGTGATATTCTTTTGAACGTAAAGACATCCCACCGTACACAGAAGCAGAGAGGAGATTGAATTTCACTCCACAGAAATATAGATTTAGACCTGCAGGAACAACTCTAAAACTTGTTTCCTGGTTTCATTTCCTGTCTCTTCGCTGTGGGATTTCTTTTATCAGTGAGCGTGATATTATATGAATAATCTCATTTTCTGCCGTTTTTTTCTTCTTTTTGCTCCTATCGTAATGACAGTTCCCCACATTCCTGAGTTTGATGAACACCCTCACTCCTTTAAACATCCTAGATTAAAAAAAACATCCATTTTGGAGAGGAGGGGAAATGAGACATTCACCTGGAAATTGCCCTGGAATTTCATTCATTTCGCTTGCGCTTTAGTCCTTCTCATTGCAGGTATTATTGCTCCCATCTGTGCTGAACAATCAGAAAGGAAACCCTTTTGAGTGGCTGCATTAGATGGCCTTTCATTTTCCCTGGGCCTGCAGTCATAATGACATAATGTTGCACGCCAGCCTCTGCAGGCCCCCCCCCTTTATCACCAAAGATTCACGCTTATGTAGCTCCACTGTTCCCGATGTGTAAAATACCAAATCCTATTATTTCTTCGGCTAAATAACGCCGGTCCCGAAGGCGTTGGGTGATGTTTTAATGAGAGCTCCGACTCCCGATGCTCCACTGTTATCTTCTCATCTGCATTTCCTTAAACTGCCGAGTGAGAGCCCCATTAATAATTCAGCTCATTAAAGTGTGTAATTAATCTGGAGCTGTGTAACAGGAAGAGACTGGAGCACCAGGAGACATTTCACCAGTGGGGGGTGCGAAAGGGAGACGTTGGGCAAAGAGACAGAGACGGCAGTTTCAGGGAACACTAGCAGGCTTCTAGCATCATTTATCTGGAGAGAAAAAGCTACATATTGGCCCAACGATGCTGCTCCATCATCCTCTGAAAGAGAGATCCTCTGGTGGGAGCAGGACAGGCTCCCAGGGTTCACTGCACATTCTGATTCAAGAATTCTTCTTGTTTTAAGCTGACAGTCTAAGGTTTATTTAGTTGCTGCCAAAATTTGATGCTAAAAAAATCCTAAACTTTTTAGAATCAAGCAACCTGTAACACCTGGTTTACACTGAATATGGTGCCACAGGGGATGCAAAACATTTAAGGGCCTATATAATGCATAATCAATCTTTTTAAGGCTCTAAACCTTTCAAATGTGTTATTTTGGCTTCAATTACTTCAGACTTGGATAAGGTTACCATTTGGTCATTCGGCCCAGGTTGATGTGGGGAAGTCCTCAACAATAGTTTTCTCTACTTCCTCCTCCATGACTGAGGTACCCTGAGCATGGTACCGTCCCGCCACACTGCTCCCTTGGGGTATTGAGGGCTGCCCCCTTGCACGGGTGAGGCATAAATGCAATTTCATGGTGTGCAGTGTTCACTTGTGTGTGCTGTGTCACAATGACAATGGGGAGTTGGAGGAGTTTCCCAAAGGGCTTTCACTTATCAAATGTGGGTGCTATTACAGTCAAACTGATTGAAGCGTTTTCTATCTAAGAATCAGCTCCCTCCAAGTTGAGGCACATCGACTCTCGACCGGAAAAAGGTGGCTTGTCCACTTCAGGTTGGAGGAGAGTCCTTGCCTCGACAGTGGAGGAGTTCAAGTATCTTGGGGTCCTGTTCACGCAGTGAGGAAGAATGGAGCCGGAGATCGATAGACGGACGCAGGCAAGTGCAATAAGGCGGACGCTGCAATCGTCTGTCGCAGGGAGGAGAGAGAGAGCTGAGTTCAAAAGCAAAGCTCTCAATATATCTTTCGGTCTACGTTCCTACCCTCCCTCACCTATGGTCATGAAATTTGGATCATGACCGAAATGAACGAGATCCCGGATACAAGCTGCTGAAATGAGCTTCCTCTGCAGGGGGTGGCTGGATCTCCCCTTTAGATAGGTGAGAGCCCGGTGCATTCGCGAGAGGCTCAGAGTAGACGCTGAGGTCTCCTCCACACTGAGGAGTCAGCTTGAGGTGGCTCGGGCTCCTCCAGTATGAACCAGGCTCCCCGTGTTCCAGGCATGTCCCATCGGGAGGCAGGCCCAGGCATTTCTCAGGACACGCTGGAGGCTTATGTCTCTCGGCTGGCCTGGGAGCTGCTTAGGAGACCCAACAGCAGCTGTAAGGAGCGTGTCCCCATCCAGGAAGTCTGGGAGTCTCTGCTTAACTGCTGCCCTGACAACCAGCGTCCCATAAAGCAGAGGGCGAAGAGTAAGAGAGTACATCTGGGTTAGTACAGTCAGAGAAACAGGATGGAGAACTCAAAAGCAGGCCCTTCTCTGGCAGCATACTATGAACAAGGGTGTTGATGGAAGCAGCACAGCTGATGTTTAAAACAACCATGGACGACCTGGCGAAGTTATAAAATCAGTTAGAAACAACTTTCAAACTAAGGTGGAAATCCTTTGGTGGAATGTGCAGTTTTTATATAGCAGCTCTGAACCTTTGTGAGCTGCACTTTAGTCTGGACAACTTTCAGAACCTCGGCCAGCGCCGAAGGTGATTCACCGAATTTTTAGTCCTTCAAAATGGCCGATTCCATCTGTACAAGCAGCTGACAGACAAAACCGATATGTAAGTTACTCTTCTTGCTGGTCAAGCTTAATGCTAATGTAAATTTGTGCAGGCTAACATAACAATACTGTTCTACCTCACTTTTTGTTGAGTGCATATGGATTTTAAGCTACTTCTACGTGTTTGTTTATGCTTACCATAAGGTATGTGTCCGATGCAAACAGTTGTGAAAGTTATTCAATGCTATTTTAATAGTAAGCAGCCTCACATCACTTATTCCATTGATTTCAATGGCTCTTGTGGAGAAGGGTTGGCAGGTAAACCAAGCTTCTTACTACAAAACACTAGAAAATGTGTAGTTAATGATGTATAGTATGCCTAGAGTTGACTTTGGATGACATAAAAAAGTGTGATAAAGAACCATTAAAGCCAGGATGCGGTGTGGGTGTGTTTACTGAAGCTGAGCCGGTGTCGGGAAGGCGTAGCGGTTAAACCAAGTGTCTTTCTTGCAGCTTGGAAACAACAACAGCAGAGAATAATATTTCACAATATACATGTCGATCTTTCCAACCATGGAGGAACATAGGGCTATTAGCATCTGACCAACCGTCTGCTGCAAAGACACAATTCAAAGACATGAGCATGCTTCATACAAGCAATAGGGTGATATTCTTTTGAACGTAAGGACATCCCACCGTACACAGAAGCAGAGAGGAGATTGAATTTCACGCCACAGAACTCGGTGATGTTACCGAAGCTAAGCCGATCAATGGAATTAATTCGCAAAGGCGGAAGTTTGGCCGGATGCAGCCGCGGTCCTGTTTCCTTTTCTTATTTTTGTTTTTCAAGTTTCATTTTTTTTTTTTTTGACAGATGTTTTATTTATAAATGTTTTATTAAAGTTTAGATTGTTTCTTTAAATTGCGTTTTAAAGATCACATTACTTCTCTTACTCGTGGAGTGAAGAGCGCAGATTTCTATTCTTCGGCAACAACGCTTAGATCAAATGTTTGCATCGGTCTTGCATTTAGGAAAATCTGATCTTTAAAACACAATTTGAAAATAATAGGATAGCTTTTTTTTATTTCTACTGACAAAACATTTTCATTTCTTGCAACAATAATGGAACAAAGTTCACGCCATACAAGGGTTTCAGTTGACAGAGGAATTCATTGATCCACTGATGCACTTCTCTCCCACCTTTTCCCCTTAGCTTAGTCCGTTTCATGCTAGCCAACACTAAGCTACATATAAAAGGATTTTATTTGATCTATTTTTTGTTAAATCCCTAATTTTAGATGTCAGAAAATCTTCATTCATTCATTAAAACATTTATGCTAGAAGTGATTCAGGTCATTCTTCTTGCGCTGTGCTAAACAAAGTTAACGGACCTTCTGGTGCTGTGGTACGATGCGATAACCTCGGTGGGAAGTTTTATTCCCCCTGCGCTTTCCCGATGTTACTCAGGAGCCCTCAGCTGCTCCAGATGTGGTTTGATTTACTGTTACTTGGTTAATAACGGTGATTAAGGATTAATTACTGCTAATCACTTCTACATAAAGCGGTTGGCAGCAGCTCTGTGGAAAAATGCCTCATGTACAGGAGCCATTCAGTCAGTCAGATGGATTTGGACAAAGCTAAGAGCTGCCAGGCTTTCCAGTCAGGGCTTTCTCTGACCCTGTTCTCAATGAGGGTTTTTTTTCCCTTTCCCTTGAGCTCAGCAGTCAGAGCCGTTTAACCTCTAATAGCTGGCTACTACCAGGGAAACACGACCAGGCTGTTTATGCTGAATGTATTGTAGAATTTCTACATGGAGTCATTTCGGAAACTTTTTCTTTTTTAACCAAAGAGACGTTGTCAATATTCGGCGCAGCAGTGGCGGCTGGTCGGGCTAAACAGATACCGCTGGGTTGTGTGACTATGCTGCATCATGAGATAAGAATGCGAAGGAGCATAACCGCTGCGGCTTCCATTAACACAGACTGACAAGGGAATCACAGGGACATCAGGGGGTCCGGGACGAGGCTGACAACACAGCCTCCCGCCGCCTCTCCTGCCCCTCCCGCTCCCAGCTGAGGGTGGCAGCGTGGTCACCTTCCCTCCTTGGCCTGGTTTTCACACTGTGACATGCTCGTCTGCTCTCCTGAAGGAATGGCTTTAATAAGGTGGAGCAGGACAAGGCGACCGCTAATGACATGGCAGGCCCAGTCAACACACTGCCTGAGGCGGTGGACGGCCGCAGTCTGGTGCACGCTGCTGGACTCTCATGTGGGACGCTAGCTTGGATGCTCTTTAACTGCTACCCATCCTGAATGCATGGGGCAAAACCCCAACCATCAGAATATTAATCAGGCTTTTTGTTGTAAAGATACAAGAATGTCCTTGATTTTAAAAATTTCACCATTTGGTAATAAAGACAAGGTAATGTTTTAAACCGTGTATTAGTGGTTAAGGTGCTCAGAGTTACTAAAAACATCAGATTGGGGATGAATTCTTATCAGATAGTTTATCCTTCAATAATTTCCAAACACCTCCGAATACAGCATGTTTCGTAAAGTACAATGGATACACATAAGAATCAAATATTTAGCCTTCCTGTTATCTTCTTAAAATCTCACTCTCTCTCTTTTGCTGCCAAGAAGGATTTCAAACAGATGTATACATGACATGGAAAATATTGTTTTGTTCAAAATAGCCTCCTACATCGCTGAGCTTCATTTTACTTATTTTTAACACCCTCACTGATACTGAAATAGCTAACTGCGCATTTTTGGCTAAGTATCAAAGAGTGATGCTGTTACCATAAGCTGATGGTGATGTGGGATAAGAAGGATTGACTGTTTAGAAAGAAATGTTTTCCATTGACGATGAGGAATTATGCATGATGCTATATAACATTGCTATAGCTTTAGCTATCTTTATTGTGTTATGGTTCAGTTAGTAGCTTTAAGGCTAACACAGAATGGCTATGGTGGCTATGGCTAAAACCAGCCGCTCATTTTCAGATGTCAGTTTAAAAGTCCTCCATTAATGGATTCCATTTAGAAATTTTTAGGGTAACTTACCAGAGCCTTACTTCCGATATTTGGGGGGAAAAAATCGCCTTATGAAAGTGGTACTGAAGGGCTGGCTTTGATCTGTTCTCTAAAAAGTGTACAGAAAACCTAGATTTTAAGGAAGCCTTTTTTTAATCACAGCTGGGAATAATAAGCTATGTACATCTGTGGCTAATCCAAACAAAAAATGTTGTTGCCTGGTTCTGCTGGAGGTTTCTTCCTGTTAAAAAGGAGTTTTTCCTCTCCACTGTCGCTACAAGCATGCTTAGTGTGAGGGATTGCATTTGAGTCAATGAGTCGATGCAATCAGCTGGTTTTCCTTAGAAAGAAAAACTTTGAATCAAGTAAAAGTTTGAATGACATGTGTTGTGAATTGGAGCTATAGAAATAAACTGAATTGAATTGAATTGTTGCTGAATTTTAATCTACTTGCTGCTGTTAACCTGTTCAAAATAAATAAGAAAAAAAATAAAATGTAAACAGTTGAACATCAATTTTAAATTATTGTATGTTTTTATCTTCATTCTGATTCCACTTAAGTAAGGAATAATGCCCAACAAGGCGTCCGTTATCAGAAAAGAATGGCTGAACCGGAGGGCGGTGTCATTACTCGATCTGTCCCGGAAGTACAGGACGGATTGGGATTATTTTTAACAAAGACCGTCATGTTAAAAAACATGATGTTAAAAAATATAATGTGTTAAAGTTTAATAATGTATTTCCTGATAAAATACATGCCTTAAAATCATTTCTGTTTTATCACTCCGTGCCCGATCTGCACCAGAAACGCTACCAACGCTAATTCCGAAGGCTAACTTTTTCGGCTTTGGATTTAACCATAAATCTAGTCTTTTTTGAGTTTTATCTTTTCCTTTTGTGTTAACATTATGGTATAAAGTGCATAATCTAAAAAAAGAAACAACAGAAATGCAGATAAACATGGTTTAATCATGTCCCATGATGACGTCAGAGAAGCAGTTTAATAAAGAAAATGTAAAAAGCATCAAAATTGTCCCAAAAAAGTCATAAAACATTTTTTTAAAGATGTGTATTAGCATTCTTTAGTGAGTTAAGGATAGTAATAAGTAATTTTATTACCATAATTACATTATTTATGGACACTCGGATGTATGTCTGTTCGCGCATGTGCAGGATGGATCGTGCTTCTGGGAAGGATCGGATAGTGACAGGCGGTTCCCTCCTACTCATGCTAACCATAGAGGTGGAGCGGTTCACAAAATCCATGGTTCGGTTTGGTTCAGCGGTTTCCGCATGGGTTATTCACGGTTTTCAGTTTGGTTAGGTATATGTTGATTGTTAGTTTTCTCGGAAATCCCATAAAAATTAATGAAAAAATCAACAGAAAAATTAATGAATTGTAAATTATTTTTAATGATCAGCGCTGAAACCATGGATCATTTCCGCATGTTTTGCTGCTTTGAATTAATCATCTGGGGCATGCTCTCTACCATCTCCAAGGAACTCCAGGGACGGAGAGCGGACGGGAGCCACAGAGGAGGCTGTAGGCTTTTGCTTTGTGCAGTAGCGGTCTGGTAGCATAGCCCGGGGGCGGAGCGCTGACGGAGTATGAGGGACTTCGGGTTAGCATGACATGATTGGTCGTGGTTGCTTTTAGCATAAACAAAACGTGTATGTAATACACAATGCTTGCACTAATTGTTGCACTTTTATCCACAACTTTTCCAATGACCGGCCATCGATGAGTAGGTCACTCTAAATTGCAAAGCGTGTCCCATACAGCAGACCTTATAAAGTGCTGCTGGCGCGTTTCCAACTCCTGTTCTTTCCCCACTCGCCATACCCACACAAGTCTCCACAACAACTGATTTTTTCCCTGCTACAGCCCCGGCAACCACTGCTTTTTCTTCTTCTTCTTCTTCTTGTTTACTACTGGTGGTTGGCATTTTGGTCGCATATTAGAGCCACCTTCTGCTCTGGAGTGTAATCGCATTCTCAGCCTATGAGAAAAAACGGAGCAGCTCTAAAATAAAACCCGCATCTTTAACATACCAGGAATCAAAATGCAGGGAACACACTCTCAGTTGCTGCTGGAAAGTTATGTCGGATAGTGATTAGAGCCGTTCCAAGCTCCGCGCACATGCTAACTCTGACATTAGCATTAGCAGACATGCAACTTTCCTGTTCAGAAGAGAAGCAGCATTCTCCGCATGGCTTATTAACCTCTTTGATTACATAAGGTCAGCACCAACACTCGTTTAGTTTTCTCCTCTTTGTTTTTATCTTCTAAATGTATCAGAGAGAAGCCACTGAGCTACTAGGATCATGTAACACCTGAGCTCTGTGCCACATGCCTTCAGCTTTCTGTTTCTATTTGTGCAGAATTATATTATTATTAGTAGTATATTAGTATTTATTCACTTTTTTCCAGGAAAATTAACACTTTCAGTCTTCACCATGTTGAATGCTACGTGTCTGATATTATTTTTGAAAAATATAACAGTTTTGATAAAAAAAAAAGTTGTAGCTATGACCTTTAAGAAGTTGTGAAAAAATGGAAGCGGATATTCCGTTGTTGGTCAAAACATTTTCCCCATGAGCTGTGAATGCAGATGGATGGTGTTTGTCTTTAGAAGACATCAGTGGGTGGAAGCTGGAGGCCACAGCTCTACTGAGATCAGATGAGACGCACCGCGGCATCAGCAGCATGGCATTACTCTGTGTATTTAGACTCCAGTGAACGGCAGGTGTAACAGGAATCTCTCCAGTATGTGTCGTGTTTTAAAGGGGCTCGGTTCTAATGAGATTCATTGGCGGTTTGAGGGAATTTGTACGTGTGTGCGATCAGGCGATCCCTTCCTCCTTTGATGAACTGCTGGTGACAGAGCAGAGTGGTCACGCAGAGGATGAGGGAGGAACAGAGCACCTTAATGTGAAGCTGTCGGCTCGCCTCTCCTTGCTTTTCACCTTCTGAAGAGCACAAAGTCTTATCGCTTTAATTGACTCCTTATCTTTTTGTTAATTTCCCCTTTAGTGCAGCAGCTCCCATCTACTATTTGATATGTCATTTTAAATTAGCATTCGGATGGGTGGCGGTGAGTGGCGGCATAGATCAGGATGTTACATTAAAGGTAGATTTCTTTCTGAAGCTCAGCTTCTGTCCTGTTGACCTGTGGTGGTTTGGATTTAGTAGCAGATGCACCGACTTTGTGCACGTCTAATTAGAAGTGAGTGAAATATATGATGTAATGTTCCTGTTGCTGACGGGAGCTGAAAGAGGGGAATCTTCCCAAAGATAAACAGAGGGGACTTAAGGAGAGAGGGATTTAATAGTGTGATGCCTGTCATCTTCCTCCTGGTGTATGTTGGTTCCCTTTCCATCCCACTACACTCGCGACTGTATAATGAATTATGCCGATGTTGAATTAGCATGTAGCTGTCGCTTCAGCTCGGGTGCTCGCCTCGTGACAGGACCACCGTAGCACGGATCTGTGTGGGGGGGGGGGGGGGGGGGGGGGGTATCCGCTGTGATTTATTAACCGCTGAAGCCACAATGAAGTGCGCCTAACTAAAGCCCCGGTGCAAACAAATGGAGCCGGCGCTGTCGCCACGGTGTCACTGTAAATTCAAGCAGACAAGGCCGACCACTATTACCCCCCCCAACCCCTGACCACAAAGGGTTAATTATGCAAAAGCTCTTGGCTTTTCACCAAACGGGCGTGTGGTTTTTAATGATGAACCCTTCAGGGCAAAGACTGGGATTCTGAAGCATGAAGGGTCACAATTTGATTTCTTGTCTTATTTGAAGCTGATTTCTATTTTAGCTCATTTTTATTTCACGTGAACATTTTATAAAAATGAATAAAAAACTATTTTCCATTTAAACTGGTTTGTAAAATAAGACAGTGATTTCTACAAACAGCTCAAATGTTTGAATCTAGAAATCAGATAATATAATAAATACCTTACTGTTACCATATTGGTGCCTTAAACGTGCATATTTACACTTAATTGTGCAGATTTCATAAATCCTTACTCTAGTAACTCAATATGGGTGCATACAAAAATGTTTATGGCAATTTATGGTGTTCTGCTGACATAGTAATTGTTATTTTGTCTTTTAAGATTTTATTTCTCTTTTTTTTATATAAACTAAGCTTCTTTCTTTGTATGTTTACCATAACATAATGTGACCTAGATTACGTCCCTGCTCATGTGTACACTTGGTCAACATGCAGTGGGGGCGAGAAGGTTTGGTAGGGGAGTGGCAGCCTAGTGGTAAGGGCTTAGAGCTTGGCAGCCTGAGTTTCTGAGTTTGAGCTCCACTCCCACAGACTGCCACTCTGGATCCCTGAGCAAAGACCCTTGACCCCACATTGCTCCCTGGGCGCCACACAATGGCAGCCCACTGCTCCCCAAGGGTAGTTGTGAAAAAAGAGGAAAATCTATCATCAAGAGTATAAAGATATGGGAATACCCCAAGAGAGATAAAACTGGAGTTGCTTTGGGAAAACAGTCTGATCTTTGGAGTTCACTAAACCTGGAGCTAAAATTCTTGAAGGATTCTGATGTTGCTGTGAAGCTGATAGACACCTGAGGACATGTCCTGGCTAACAATGCTACGCTAATGTGTTAGCTATGCTGTTAACCCCTATCCTCCTAACTGTCGGCTTTCAGCCAAGCATTATTGTTCGGTCAGGACTCATTTAGTAACTCCATCAGTGGTCACATCTGGCTTTCTGGTAGTTTAGCTATACTGCCAGCAGATGACGCCATGTTTGTCTATGTCAGCTTATTGGGCCCGGTGCTGAGGTTCTATTTAGGCTCAAAAAGGACGATGAAAACACTAAAATGAAGGAAGCATTGAGTATAGAGCCTTTAGCCGATCAAAATAAAGGCATATAACATGAGTATGAACCTTTAAGCATAGAGCTGGGAAGTACAGACCCTAACTTATCCTAATATTTTGTAGGACTATCGTGATAATGATAAAAGTGAGGATGAAATTACATTAATTAATTTTCTGCAGTCATTCTTGAGCTGTGGGGCTGTGACTGCCTGCCATAGATATCACTAATTCTGCTATTGAATAATATAAAATCTAAAACAGACTTCTTTAGGACACCAGTTGCATGAGAAGGTGTGATTTATGTCTGTAAATCCTCTAGCAACCGCATTTTCGTAAATTCATCGAGTTTATCAGTCCCCAAGCAAAGATAGAAATAAAATGTGTAAAAAAAATTAAATTCTGACAATTCATATGATGTTGTTTTTCTTTTTGTTTTAACATAATTTAATTCATCCTTTATTCTGGCGATAAATCAAAATTCTGATGATAAGAAATGTCATGTAACTTCCCACTGCTACTAAAGGTATGATGTTATTCATTATTTAATGAATGGTGATGTCACATTGTTAGCATAAGAGAGAGTGTGGTGTTGATACACAGGATTTTAAATTGAAAACATCACTGTTAACATTTTCACTTTCAATTTTATATATGATGCTAGCAGGGTTAGCATTACAAACTGCCTCCTTGTTAGCTCCACAAATAGTAAAATAGTGAACAGAAGCTTTAACTGTGAGGTCAAAATGATGGTGGAAAAGACATTTTTTAAATTTACTTTATGTTATAAAAGTTTATAAATGGCACACTTGATTTTATTAATCAAACTTATTTACTTTATTTTGTCCTTCTTATCCTCCACACAGGCATAGTGTGATCACTGATCGGGGAAATAAGATGAGTTTTTTAATAAAGTCGTAAGGAAGCAGCTGTTCCAACCGCTGCATTTCCGAATTGGTGCCCGACTTTACACGCAGTGAATAAAGTGAATGTGATTGGTCGGGCCCATCAAGGGGGCGGAATTGTTGTGGTGGAAGGTTCACAACATGTTTGGTTGTAGCCCGTTTGTCGGAAGCATCTTGCTAACCAGTTAGCAACTTAGTGCTAGTAGGTTCCCAATGGGAAATTCCATTGGGACCAAGTAGCGCTAGCCAGTTAGCAACTTAGTGCTAGTAGGTTCCCAATGGGAAATTCCATTGGGACCAAGTAGCGCTAGCCAGTTAGCAACTTAGTGCTAGTAGGTTCCCAATGGGAAATTCCATTGGGACCATGCAGTGCTAGCCAGTTAGCAACTTAGTGCTAGTAGGTTCCCAATGGGAAATTCCATTGGGACCAAGTAGCGCTTAGCCAGTTAGCAACTTAGTGCTAGTAGGTTCCCAATGGGAAATTCCATTGGGACCAAGTAGCTAGCCAGTTAGCAACTTAGTGCTAGTAGGTTCCCAATGGGAAATTCCATTGGGACCAAGTAGCGCTAGCCAGTTAGCAACTTAGTGCTAGTAGGACCAAGTAGCTAGCCAGTTAGCAACTTAGTGCTAGTAGGTTCCCAATGGGAAATTCCATTGGGACCAAGTAGCGCTAACCAGTTAGCAACTTAGTGCTAGTAGGTTCCCAATGGGAAATTCCATTGGGACCAAGTAGCTGCTAGCCAGTTAGCAACTTAGTGCTAGTAGGACCAAGTAGCGCTAGCCAGTTAGCAACTTAGTGTTAGTAGGTTCCCAATGGGAAATTCCATTGGGACCAAGTAGCGCTAGCCAGTTAGCAACTTAGTGCTAGTAGGTTCCCAATGGGAAATTCCATTGGGACCAAGTAGCGCTAGCCAGTTAGCAACTTAGTACTAGCAGGTTCCCAATGGGAAATTCCATTGGGACCAAGTAGCACTAAATTGGTGACTTAGAAACGACGCTGTCAAGGAACGCTATGGACAGCGGAAACATGCAAGAGGAGGAGAGTTTAGTGTCTGAGGTCGTGGATGAGTCTCCTCCGTCATCCATTTTTATTTAGAGGAGGAAAGCGGGGACGAAGTTGTTGTGGGAAGAGGACGCCAGGGCGGCAGAAGCTTGGTTTGGTGTAGAAGGCTTCCAGCCGCATGTTTGAGCCCTTGCCTCGCAACGCTGCCAGTTCTGTTAGCTCTACGCCTGCCGAGAAGACACAGAGCGTCCATCCCGTGAACACTGGGGGCGCAACTCAATGGGAAAGGAAAGGATTCTTATTTCAACCGCTGCGTATATTAGCTGCGTACATATGAATCAAGATGCTATGACCGAAAAAATTAGATTGACAGATGACCGTTGATATATGATTGGCCGAATTTAGCTGTATAGGCTGACGTATAAATAACTGGTCTGCATAAAATAACGGGAAAAAATACAGATTTTAAGACAGGATTTTTTATTTTTATTGAAATTTTCTAAATTTTGGGACAATATAGTCTGATAAATATTACATTTATATACATGTTTAAGGCAGAATGATTTGACATTTAAATATGATCAAATCAGTCGATTTCTCTGTGTTTTTTCCCTTTTTATTCATAAAAAGAATATTTTATAAACAACATTCTAGACGTTGGTTATACCTTAACAATCATTAAAGTAGCCGATTGTGAGACTAATAAAATAGTAACATCTCAGTTCTCATTGATATTTGACTGATACGACATGAAAGACGAATAAAGCCTGCTATCGCCGCTGAGAGCAGCTCTTCAGGAGAGGAAGATGGAAGCCATGCTGCTCAATTTGTTCCCCTGCAGAAAAACCTGCGCTGAAGCTATTCCACCCTAATGGTACTTAATCATGTTTAGAGACGGCGTGGTGCCAGATGCTATTACAATTACCCAACCATTTCTGATTTGATGAAAATAAACAAATTTTAGCATTGCCTCTTATTGCCAGATAATGCTTCTTTGATGTTGGTGGTAATATCCTGATTAGGAAGCTTTAATCTTCGCCTGTGGGGAGGGAGGATGGTGTTTTCCACGAGTCCTACTAGTTGATCCGTCTCCTAACCACCTTGAGGTGTTTCTGCTGACCGATTGTCCCTGTGCTGCAACCTGTAACGTAACCTAAAAAGCCGCGGGTCTCCAGCAGTTTGATCGCGGGGCGCCCAGTGTGAGTCAGAGGTCTCCATCTCTCCGACTGTGACAGAACAACCCTAAAGTCATTAATTAAACATCAGGCTTTTTTTTTTCCCTCTCCCAAATCAGTGGTCGGTTGTGACAGGCTGCCATGCCAGCACTTCCTGTCAACACGCCTTTGGAAATCTAGACGGGGATTACAGATGCTAATGGTTTTTGACAAGCTGCCATTTGCCTCTGTTAATCTGATAGGAAGAAGATATGGGGACTGCAGAGCATGGTGGGCTGCAACTGTGGGAGTCTGATATTGTTATACCGCAAAAAAAAAAAAAAAAAAAAGCCCAAACATTCCTGGAAGGAATCTTAATCCTCCTGTCAGGCTTTGATTCCCGCCCAAATACCCTCACTGACTAAGAAGTGTATTTTTAGATTTGGATCTTGCTTCTATCTGCTGTCGATTTTTAAGTTGTTTTATTTTTCTCTCACGTTGAGGAGACGATCTGAAACGGACCGGCTAACGTTGGCTCAATCCACCGACCCTTCTTCTCTTCCTCTGTGAGGGTTGATTCCATCCAAACTCCAAGCTGCTCTCAATCCATTCATCTCTGCTCCGATTAATATTTTAATACCAACACCCCTCTCCGTATGAAGCCACAGGCCGTTCCGCTGGAATGACTAATATATAGAGAGCAGAACATCCTACATGTGAGCTCATTGAAAGCAGGGGGGTAGGATTTAAGCAGGCTTCTCTTCCCCCCCAAATAGGAACGTAAATCATCCCGGAGCATGATATTCTGAGCGTCTCCTAGCAGCTGCGTGGAAATGAAATAAATATTCCCAGACAAACGAGTGCAGGACCAGAACAGTTAAACATTCACCTCTGAGTAAAAAAATAAAAAAATGGTGGCTTCTATTAAAGATCGATTTGGTTTGAGGAAAAGGCCGGATGTTCGGAGGGTAAGCAAATGTCAAGTTCTCCCTTTCCAGTTTACGTCCGCCCGTGACATTAGAGACTCCTTCCAGCGCCGCCAACCACAGTCACGCGTTTTTTGCATTATTGGGTCAATTCATCAACATCCGCTGCAGTTTCCTATTTTGCATTAACTTGTGAAATAAAGCGGTAAAGCTGGGTGGACGACGCCATCTCTGAAACACCTCCAAGAAGGAGGTGGCATCCATTAGAGACATGCAGAAAGTGCATGTTTTCCATGGAGGAGGAGGAAGAGGGGGTTTGGCTCAGATCAGCCACTCTGAGATAATTGTTTATCCCTTGGAGAAGCTTTGGTGTTTGTCTGCGGGTGGCTAAGTAAGTTCAGCGGCAGTTTTTAGTCGAAGAAATCCGGCAGACCCAACATTAGGATGAATCAATTAGGCCGCCATTAGCCAATGAAGTGGCTCTCGCTGAGTCGTGTAATTATGACCCACAGCAAAGCCAATTTCATGGAAGCACATTATCCCTTTTTTTCTCTTTCTCTCCTTCTCATTTGTTTGAGGTAATCCTCCCGTTGTTGTAATTATGTGCTTCAGTTTCAGCGCGGAATAAATAAATCATCATTCGTGGACACGGTTCAGTCTGTGGTTTCGGTCCGCGTCTGGGAAAAAATGGCCACTTTCTGCTCGGTTCAATTAGAGAGGAATGCTGTGAAGCAGAAATCTGTGTGATAGGACGCTGTGGGGAAGAGCCCATATTACAGGCAGGCAGCTACTTAGCTTGTTCCCAGCTCCGAGGACGCTGTGTAAGTGTGACAATGTGCTGTCAATGAGGGATGACAGTACACAGCCAACATGGCGTTATGCATTGTTCCTTCCTGGGTCCCTCCTGACAGATGCTCTCCAAGACAGCTGGATCAGCAGCGAGAGCGGGATGCAGGCCGCGCCACGCGCGAGCAGAGCGATCCTGATTAGCAAGGCCACGTACACGTGTCAACAAGCCGAGTCAGGGGACCGCGTCTGGGGGTCCGTGCTCGATTTAAGACCCCCTTCATGTGCTGCGTTTGAGCATAATGCAGCCGTTGGAAGAGGCAGGCCTGCCTGAGCGGGTCGTCTTGTGTTTTTCCATGACCTTTCTCATTTAGCCAGAGAGGAAAAAGACTGGCGGATAGTTTCTCTCTGTCTCCTGTCCAAGACGTCTCCTAAGGAATGACCTTCTCTGCAACAGGCGCTCTTAGAAGACTGATGCTGGAGGAGCTTCGAGCCAAGTAAAATAAACACTGCGGGAATGTTAAGCAGGAAACTTGGCAGGCATGAAGAGAATTGTTTTTGTAGACACTGAGGATTTTTACATCTCCTTTTCATTCGACAGCCTCGGTAACTCCAGCACTCTTTAAAATCTTCCCACTTGAACGTCTTACTCTCAGGTTAATCTTGAGGTTAATTTTGTAAAGTCAAGATATTTATTAGAGAATTTCACAGCCTTCGGAATACCAAAAGAGGTATATTATTAGACTTTCAAACTAGAAAAGCAGCAGCCGGTCGGCCTTCATCAGTACTAATATCCTCAAATAATAAAAACGGATTCTGAACTTCTGTCCTATTTTTCATTCAATGTCACCAAGCTAAGAAAATCGTGTGAATTGATTCACTTTACAATGTTTTGTCAATCAAATGAGGGTTATGGAGGTATTCTAAGTTTAGGTTTCAACATTTTCTTTCCAGATTCTGGACATTACATTAAGTCCAGTACTAAGTAATACTGGACTGGACTTAAACAGTTTCTGAGATTAAATGCAGCTCCTTGCAAAGCACAGTCTGTGGACTTTGGTAGCTTTATTTGAATTATAAAAAAAATTGAAATTAAGTTTCAATTCAACCTAAAAAGCCTTTAAATTTGTAGATTTGTAGAGGGTGCAAGGAGGTAGTGAGTCCCACTTTTAGAATTCGATACTAGAGTTCGGGTACTCAGAAGTTTGTTATTTTTTTCAATAAGTTCTGAAAGTGGCTTATTAATCTCAGGAAGTCATCCTGAAATCCCAGGAAGTCAGTCCCAATAACCACAGGAAGAAGGTCCTGAAATCGCCAAAAGTCGTCATCATCAACTCAGTCCAGAAGTCAGTCCCAAAAATCTGGAAGTCGATCCTGAAATATCAGGAAGTCGGTCAAAATCCCAGAAAATTGATGCGTGATGACAGGAAGCTTGTACCGTAATAACAGGAAGTCTATCCTGAAATCACTGGAAGTAGGTCACAAAATTATAATACTAGTCAATACTAAATAAGAAGAAGTTGGTCCCAGCAGGAAGTAAATTTAGCCATAAAACAGCTGACATTAGGTTTCTGTGTTTATTCTAGGAAGATGCAGGAGAATGTTTACATTTTGGACAAAGAAGACAAGTGGTTTGAAAGGGGAGTGAAGGAAGTCATTTATGTTAAGAAAGAAAAACCAACTTTAAACAGAGGGGGGGGACTCAGGTTTCAGCTTTAAAAAAACCTACAATGCAGCGATAGAGTTGATTCCTTCCTGATATCATCGCAACCCCCACCCCCATACAGGGAACCAAAACATCTTGCCTGTTCAGCCAGGCCAACAATTCCCCCTAACGCCCCTTCAGGGTTCCCACAGTTCCTTAAAAAGTCTTAAAAGTCATTGAATTCTTCAATATAAAATCAAGGCCTTACCGCAGTAGACATGGTGATTCGTTGCGGTCGCCTGTCTGCTAAGGTCAAAACAACAGCGCCTGGCTTAAAGGAGAAACCAGGAGAACAGCTGAGCATATTTGCGACAGTGCACTTTTACTTTCGCCCTCTGGGGAGCCTCGCTGGAAAATCAACACTGGTTGCATACTATACCTTTAAGTGGCATTAAAAAGTCTTAAAAAGTCTTGAGTTGAACTTGCCTTATGCTGTAGGAACCCTCCCCTTTCAGAGGCATAGACCAGTATCAGTGATTTCAGGCTAACAAAGAACTCAAACGACCCCCATTTCCCAGGGGCGGACCCATTCGTATAGTTCCATTTGCATGTTTTCTAAGCCAAACAAGACTTGGTTTTGGTTCACTCTATAAAGCCTCAAACTCAAGGCTATTTCTGACATTTGAATTGAAAAAGCTTCCTGGATGGGAAGCAAAACATCTTCAAACATGGAAACAAAGTCCAGTGGATTGTTTTTGTACTCTTTTGAAATGACTCTGGCCTGGATGACTGAGAATCTTCACCCGCTTCTAGGGCGATGGTTACCATGGCAAACACTAGTGTGGCATAAGCTGAAAGCATAAATTAGTTTAAAACAACAAATTAAATGACATGAAGGTTTTCCTATTTTCCTCTCAGTATATTATACAAAGAATAATAGGAAAGTAGGGGTGGAACGGTTCACAAAATCCGCGGTTAGGTTCAGTTCCGCGGTTTTCGTGGTAATGGTTTTCAGTTCAGTATATGTTGATTGTTAGCCTGACATGTTGGTCGGTGTTGCTGTTAGTATAAACAAAACGTGTTGCACAATGCTTGCACACTGTTGCACTTTTATCCACAACTTTCTTTCCGCCGTCATGAAGTAGGTCACTCTAAATGCAAAAGTGGTCCCATACAGCAGACCTATAAAAAGTGCTGCTGGCGCGTCTTCCAACTCCTGTTCTCTTTCCCCACCGCCATACCCACACAATTCTCCCACAACAACTGATTTTTCTGCTACACCCGGCTACGCTGCTTCACTTCTTCTTCTTCTTGTTTACTACTGGTGGTTGGCTTTTGGTCGCAGTGCCACCACCTTCTGCTCTGGAGTGTAAATGCTTAGCCTATGAGAAAAAAGAGAAGCGCATGATTTGACGAAGAACACACGAGAACCCCGAACCGAGACAGTCGAACCGAACGGTTCGGACGGTTTTCATAAACCCGTTCCGTCCCTATAAGAAAGGTTAATATCTTCCAGTGTGACCTTTTTTTGTAGGTGTCTTGGAAAAAATATAGATGATTAAGTAAACAAAGAACAAATGGAGAGCATTTGTACAGTCAGTCAGGGAATATTTAGCTGTACAAAAGGTTGGAAAAAAAAGTATAAATTAAAATATTTCAAACAAATGTAATGACACTGAGGTTTGGACTCCCAGCATTAATGGTGCATATGGCATCGCCAGAGATGGCAAAAGTACTCTACTTTCATTTACTTGAGTAAAAAGTACAGATACTTGTGTTAAAAAATACTCTGGTAAATCAAGTGGAAGTACTGAAAAACTTCTTTACTCAAGTAAAAGTAACAAAGAGTACAGGCTTGTATTTTACTTAAAGTATAAAAGTAAAAGTAGAAACCACTTTTTTCATGCCGTTGCCTACATTTTAAATGGATGTGTGCCAATAGGACTAGATTCCGTTGTGTTCATTTTCAATCATAGTATCCATGCTACTATGCTACGCCACCACCAGCAAGCTGCAATAACATTTGCCGAATGAATACCGCGAATCTGTCGATTCATCTTGTAGTGTAGTGCTGTCAAATGCAATGTAGATTCCCATGCAATTAGATTGAATTTGGTATTGATGGCGTGAAAAATAATATGGTAACTCCATTGAAATGATTCAATACTAAAAGTAACGAGCCAATTTTTTAAAATTTAAGGAGTAGAAAAGTACAGATATTTGTGTAAAATGTGAGAGTAGAAGTAAAAAGTCCATAAAAATAATTAGTAAAGTAAAATATCAGAAAAATCTATACTTGAGTACAGTAGCAGTATTTGTACTTGGTTACTTCCCATCTCTGGGCAGTGCCATATTTAAATTCTAAAAGCAAAATAACAAAAGTACAGATTGATTTTAAAGCACCTTTATTCGATCAAATCAACCTTTTATCTGTAGATATTTTCTCCTTATTTTTTCCTGATGAGCACCATTGGAAGGATTAGCAAGATTATCATTCCAGTCCTTCACTTTCTCTGTCAGAAAACCTGCAGCACATTTCAGGTGAAAATCTCTGGATTTGGTGATCAGATGCTAAAGAAACCCAGAAATCTGCCTCCAGGTGATCTCTGATGCTTCCAGGCTGCCTGGACTCTTTTCTTTCACATTCTAGAACATTCACAGGACTACTGCTGGTTTCCCTGCTGGAAGAACCTCCTGCTGGTTTCCCTGCTCTGGATGCTGCGCTGTGCCCTCATTTTAACACCTACTTCGTTGGGGTATTTATGAGGCTGTAGCTGAGGGCCTCTGAGCTGGTGAGCAGTCAGGAGGAGAAGGGAGCAGCGGGGGCCACCATGATGGATGTTAACCGAAGCAGACAGGAGGGTTTAGAGTTTCTGACGGAGCGGGCTGGATCGGGTCATAACGTGGAGGTAGAGCTGCCTGAATCCTCCCCTGTGAGCCCGTCTATAGATTACTGACGCACTCTGGGTACAAACCGCCTCCTCCTTCACTCAATCTACCGCCCGCTGAGTCCGCAGCCTGAACCTTTGACCCCTTCCATCGGCTGCTCGTACAGCAGGCCTCGTTCTCATCACAGTGACCCTCCCCTCGTCTGGGGTTAACGCACCGAACGCCCCCATCGTCTCTGAATTAAGGACGACGTCCGTGATGTACGGTTCTGAATAGTCTGGATCCTTAACTGGTTGTTGAAATGGACGGCTTTAAGGTGGAGGGAGAGGAGTCTGAGCTGGGGGAATGTTTTCACCTCAGAAAATGGAAGGTGGGCTTTAAATGTCCTAAATGACAAGGGAGACCTCTAGTGGAGGGCGGTTCTACCCACACAGACACCCTGCTAAACCACGTCAGAACCTGTTGGTTCGTATGAAACGTTCCACATATCTTTATTTGCACAGAAAGAGATAAACTGTTGTGTTTTTTAGCAGCGGAGATGACGCCACTGAGAAGGAGACATAGGTGGAAGTTCTTAGGCTAGATTAGAGTCTAGTTTAATGCTTTCTGGAGTCTTTTTCTGCCTCCCTGGATGTTAAACGGATGCTGCTGTGTCTGTTCTGCTGACAGCGTGTCAACGGCGCAGGTGTGACCTTTCAGATCTGACCTCTGACCTGCTTTCTTCTCCACAGTGCTCAGCATCCGCGGCGCCCAGGAGGAGGAGCCTCCAGACCCACAGCTCATGCGCCTGGACAACATGCTGCTGGCGGAGGGCGTGTCCGGCCCGGAGAAAGGCGGGGGCTCGGCAGCGGCGGCGGCTGCGGCGGCCGCCTCAGGAGGGGTGGGGGCCGACAACTCAGCGGAGCACTCGGACTACAGGGCCAAGCTGTCCCAGATCCGACAGATCTACCACACAGAGCTGGAGAAGTACGAGCAGGTGAGCCCTGCTGGTTCTGATCCCAGAGTTTTACTACTTTAGACCGATTTATCATCTGAACCGTTTATGGCAGCGGAGCTTCGTCTGCCTCTGTCTGCTGTTAGAAAAGGAAAACTAAAACAGGAAACCAGAAGACTCCAAAGATAAAAATAAAATCATTATTATTTGGATCCTCAGAAAAAAAATTCAAGGTTACTTTTTATTTGGACCTTTATAACATTGGAGCCGTTAAAAGAGGAAAACACAGGATTAATTTAATAATTCAGACAAACTTAAAGTGAAAGTGAGTTTTCCTAGAAGCAACGCTGGAGTTCTCCATCTAACTGAAGGATTTATATCCTTTTTCCTCCTAAATCCTCCGTTTCTTATTGACCCTTTATTTGATAGACCAACAGAACAGTTGCACCATAGTTAGGTGGATGGAGAGTTATAGGGGAAAAATATTATAATTCAAATGAGTCGCCCCCTTCAGAGCCCCAAATACACTATTATTTCTGAAATTCATTGATTAGTATAAAAACAACTGTTCTATTATCTGAGAATAAAGAGAATCATATAATATCCTATGAATTTCACATATGAAAATCACATGTGAAAAACCCATGTGACATTTAACATGTTAGACACAAGTAATTGTAAATGTTGGGAGTTGGAACATTTCATTCTAAAAGCACATATGAATTAATTGTTTTCTTTTATTCACATGTGAATCACATGTTTTCACATGTGAATCATGTTTTTTGCATACGAATCATTTCTTCACATATGATACACACTTTTACACATGATACCAATTTAAAAGCACTTAAAAGCATTTATCACATTATCTTATGAAGCTAAATAATATGTGAATCACGGGACCTAAAATTGCGTATATCAATTATAAATTACATGTTAACCTCTTAACATCCACCTCATTTTGGGTAAGCAAATAACTTAGGAACTGTATGCTCAAATTACATGTGCAATACATTATCTGAAAGCTAACTCCCTTTAGTTTCCTATTATATAAATTAAAACTGGGTGACTAGAACACAGACCAACCTGCATCAGTTCAAACATGAATCAAAGTTGTTGTTTTTTTATTCTCGGAAATGATAGGTCTTTCTTTTTATTTTAGTAATAAAGACATTCTTATGAAACGGCAGGTTTTATTGTATTATATTTGTTCTACGTCATGTCAACCACAAATGCAGAACATTTCATACCTGTGGGATTTGGTTGCGCTTTGCTTTATGTAGTTTTGTTTTTCTTAATGTTGTTGCGCTTTTAGATTTGTAGTTGCAGTTTGCACTTCAGGGCCACCGTATATTACCCCCACTTTAGGTCCATCAGGTCGCTTTAAGAGGTTAAAATCCAAGCTTTCGCGTGGATTTAAAACTTTTCATGTTTACACATGTGACTCCAATTCAGAGCATGTGATTCACATATGAGGTACATGTGTTTCATCCAAAAACATTGGAATTACATATGAAAACATGTAATTCATTTTATTTCACATGTGATAAATGCTTTCACATGTTTCCTTTTTTTAAGCACGTGGTTCACATGTTAGACACATGTGAATCACATGCTTTTAAATGGGAATCACGTGTAAAAGCCTGTATCTTATGTGAATAAATGATTCACATGCAAAAACATGTAAATCTCGTATTTTCACATGTGATTTACATTTTTGCATGTTCTACACATGTGCCTAATTTTTTACTCAAATGTTTTAATGAAAATCATATAAAAACATGTCACAACTGAACGTTTTCGCGTATGATTCACATGTGACACACGTGTCTAAAATGTGAACCATGTGCTTTAAAAGGGAATCATGGAAAGCCTTTATCACATGTGAAAACAAATGAAACATATATGATACAAGTTTTCACATGTAAATCCAATGATTTTGGATGAAACACATGTACCCCAGATGTATTTCACATGCTCAGAATTGGAGTCCCATGTGAAAACATGAAAGTTTTTAAAGATTTTAAGTTCACGCAAATGCTTGGACTTTAACATGTGATTTATAATGAATCTGGTCAATTTTAAGTCCCGTGATTCACATGTTATTTAGATTCATAAGATAATTTTCTCTTTTTATTTTGTAGAACATGACTACCGACTAACATAAACTAGCAGCTATAAATGAAGATCTATAAAATCAATATATTTGATAAAAGTAGATCAGTTTAATTATTAGTATTTGAAACTTTTCAGGATCAGAAAAAAAACTTCTAATATTTTAACATAAGAAACACAGCTTATAGATAATTTCTGATTAGAATGATCAGTGAAGCTAATTATATTCACATGGGAAAAAATCTTAGTATTTGTTTCCCATGTGAGGAAGATGCGAGTTTCACATGTGATCAAAGTTAAACGGAACATGGAATAAATGAACGTAATGCTTGATCATAGGTGGAAAATGTGAGACGTCAGAGATGGAATTCATGGTACATAGGAAGGAAGGAGAAAGCTCCAGGGGGAAGTTACAGAGGAATGGCGCTCCACTTAAACTGACAGATCAGGCAAGGGAAGAGTTTTTCATAGAAGCAAAAGAAGAGGCCCGTGGGAACTGTGGAGCAGCCGCAGAGATCTACGGCTCCGGTGAGAGAATCCGTCCGCCCGACAGCGAGGAACTCTGCACTCTATAAATATTAACATTCTGGAAAAAGTGTGAGAATTCAGGCGAGAGGTGGAAGAAGGTATTCCATGAAATGAGACCAAAATCAAACATGCAGAATGTTCAGCTATGGAAGCTGTCCAGTGCTGATGCTGGGATGGAGGAGGCTGAATCAGGGGAATCCTGGATTCTACTGGGCCAGAGGTGCCCAAAACTACAGTTAGGATGGCCTAGTCAAAGTCCAGACTTTAATTCAAATGGGAATCAGCAGTAGGACATGAGACAATGTGGTCTTTAAAGATACTCTACATTGTAGTAAAAATGATCACTATGAGGGGAGAATTTTCCCAAATCATGCACCAATGCTCTAATCAATGAATAAACCTGAAGGTTGTCGAGATTCACTTCCTTTCTACCCTGGATGATGTCCCTACTGCTGATTCGAATCAACCGATGCACGGTTTTATACGGAGCCCCTAAAGTGACATGGAGGAAAAAATAAACTTTGCGAGATCCCACAATACTTTTGCGAGATCACGCAAAAAATAAGCTTTTGCGAGATCCTGCAATACATTTGCGAGATCTCGCAAAACGTTTTGCCATGTCAGCGAACCGGAAGTAAAACAAACGTGCGTCAAATGTGTGTCAGCTACAACCATGGAGGATGATTTCGAAATGTTCTTAATTTATAGAGAAGTCCCAAAACACAAAATTACTCAAATGAAGAGAGACAAGGTCAGTATGGCAATCCTACGGAGCTCCTAAAGGGACATGGAGGGAAAAAATAAACTTTTGCAAGATCCCGCAATACTTTTGCGAGATCTCGCAAAAAATAAACTTTTGAGCTCCATTTTTTGTAGCTTTCCTAGTACTGTACTTTTTTTTTTGAATCACTCTAACCACCCCCTGATATGTGTTGCCAATTTCTTGGGGCTGAGTTTTGAAGCTCAAATTGCTTTTTTTCCGTCCATTTACATGATAAAAATGAAATAACTACAATGAATGTTATGCAAGTCAAAATTTAAACAAGAGAGAAACCTTTATTAACAAATAAAAACATTAACAGTGGATAGCAGATGGAGGAACACTTCTCAAGGCGTTACTGCCGAATGCACTAATGAATTAGTTAAAGCTGGTTTGCATTGACTTAAAGCTCTACTTATATAAACAGTTAATTGTTCTCAGCTTTCTTGTTAAAGACGACCGATACGTCAGTTGGATGATATTTTTGGCCAATATTAGTTTTTTGTTTTGTTTATTTTTCCTGTTTGATCCGTGCATACGTTAAAACATTCATTAGAGCACTCAGTAGCTGCAGAGTATGGAGTGAATTTTGTTTCATTATTGTTGCAAACAATGAACACGTTTTGTAAATGGAAATAAAAAAAAAAACATGCAATCCAGGAATTAATCTTTAAAAAGCCTTTTAATCAAATGTTATGAAAGAAATGTTGCTTTTTTCTCAGATTCGTTTTTTTTTTTCTTTCTTTTTTTTAAAGATTTTTTTTTCACATATTTTACATTTTAAAATGTAAAAATGTTTTTCAGATTAAGTTTTATGATTTGCATACTTTTCAAACTGGGTTTTATGGATTTCCAAGATGCATTTCTATTGGTCGGCTCGACGTTAGCAGCATCCTTTTTATTGATCAAGAGGAAGCATTCATTTGGTTTGAAGTGAAGAGAATCTGATCTGTAAATTGCAATTGGAAAAATTAGCATTTCTTACTTTATTAAAATACAGAAATGTAAGATATGTATATCTAAAATAAATATCTATAAAGATTTATTTTTTAAGTAAAACTAGAAAAAACATTTTTTTTTAAGTTTAATTTATGGATTGCATTTTTTATTTTCAATTTTCAAACTTTTTTTTTAATGTGAAACGATAATGGAACTAGTTTTTCTCTATACAGCAATGTGTGGAGGTCATGTGAAGCACATGCATGCTCTTTGGTATCTATAACTTAGGTTTTTTGAGACTTATATTACATATATTATCATTTTTATCATATAAATGAAGGAAGATTGGGGATCAGTTAAACTGATGTCCAAATAACCAGCTTTAAAAAACCTATCTGTACCATTAGGCCATTTTCTCAGTAACCCAGTCCGTGCCAAATAATGATCTCTGTGATATGATGGGGGTATTTTGGGGTTCTGAGCCCCTCGGTCATATTCTGGACATCAGGTAGAATCTAAATCAGATCAGTGCTGGTATAAAACATGTTTCTCCTGCGTTCCTTTCCTCTCATACTCGTTCAGATCATCAGGCGACTGCAGGAACTCCTTTTGATGGTTCTTATCCCAGATTCCTCCATCATATGCACTGCGTTCTGTGGCCGTGTGGGTTCTGCCTACAGCCCTACAGGGATCGGGGGGGTTATTTCCTCTTATCCCCTTTGTCTCTGATGCATTTGCAACAATAGCTTCGCTTTCAGATGAATGTGATGAGCAGGCAGATAGACAGAGGTAGACAACGCCTGACACGGCGAAATCCAGGGAGGGATCGACTAAAGCAGGAGAAATAAAGAGGAGGAGACAGTAGCAGAGAGAGTCTAACGCCGCAGCACGTTCACGCCCGTCATCTTCGTCTCCCAGGGTTAGCTGTGCTGTGAAGGTGTGCGTCTGAAAGTGAGCGGCTGTCACTGCTTTCTCTTAACGTACTTCAATCACAATTTTCTGTTAAATATGAAACATATCAGCGTCTTTTCATAGGAAGCTCCACCCTGTCCTACATGGAAGCAGAGCTGGAATCTGACAGAACCATGTGTCTCTGTTTCCCCTCCACAGGCCTGTAACGAGTTCACCACCCACGTGATGAACCTGTTGCGGGAGCAGTCTCGCACGCGGCCCATTTCGCCCAAAGAGATCGAGCGCATGGTGAGCATCATCCACCGCAAGTTCAGCTCCATCCAGATGCAGCTCAAACAGAGCACCTGCGAGGCCGTCATGATCCTGCGCTCCCGTTTCCTGGACGCCAGGTGCGTATCCCCGTCTCACCGTGTGCTCACATGTACAGGAGGAACACCCAGCCAATAACAGCTCCCGCTAACAGTTCCCCTTTTTTTAATGTAATCGCTTGTTCTCTTTGATGCGTGCTTTTGGATTTGCATACATTTCTCTGAGGATAAATCCCTCTCAAAGCCTAGGTTGGAGGCATAACATTTAAATGAGGCGTGCGCTCCCGTATAAAGCCTCACTCTATATTCTCCTGCAAATGAACACGGCGGCGAAGCAGCGAGGGATGGGAAGAGCGAAGCCTCCCCTCCCCGCTTGATGCTCTGCTCCTCTGATTAATCTACTGGCTGCTGGAGCTCCTGCTGTGAACATTTACATATTTTCTAGTGAGCTCGTTGGAGCTGGCAGGGAAGGGGGGGGCAGAGGTTTTAGCACAAATCTCCTCAACCAGTCGATACATGCGAGGAGATTTTACAGCTTCTCTCCAGCTTATGTAAAGCTCCACTCAGCTATGACCTGATAGGTGGAGAAGATGGAGGGGTCAGCCGACTCCAAGGCTCCTCACTGCTGCAAAGTGTGTTGGCAGATAAATATGTTGGTGAATAGAATATATGTAAGATGCCATAAAAAAAAACTCGTAAAATTTGATCTGAAAAAGAGAAACGTGAAAATATAAAATGTGAAAGAAAGGAAAATTTGAAATTTCAAAATAATTAAAACATTTTTTTGATCGAGGCTGGTTTCAAAGTTAATTTCTGTGCTTTTCTTCATTTACAAAATGTGTTTTTTGCTAAAAACAATGGAATGAAATTCCCTCCATTAGCCTGATAATATATAGATCTAAAGCTGAGTGCTAAACATTTTCACTCTAAAAGCTGAAGCTTGATCCGCCTGACTCCGCCAGATGGATTTGCTCCACATATCCATCTGGAAAACTTCCGTTAAAGTAATTTTGGGAAAGGAGGCGAAAATACTGGTTAACTGATTGGCCTATGTTGGTGATAGAGCGGGCCAAATAAACCAATCGAATCAGCGAAAAAGCATACTGACGTACTAACAGAGCGATGGCGAAGAGGAGCCAATTGATAGTCAAACTCTTGCGAAACCAGTC
>JAGKQL010000017.1:4084909-4116557 GCA_018398635.1 Cyprinodon brontotheroides
AGAAATACTCTGTAATTCGATAAAACTTGCTCGATAGCACGCTAACGCTAGTTTCATGGGCTGAAGCCGCCATGTTCTTTTGGTGAACGGAAACTAGCGTTAGCGTCACACCTCAACCCGCCTCAAAGCCAGCTGATTGGGCGTTAAGTTTGGTGAGCGGCCAAATTTTCTTTGACAGAGAGTCTCAGACTGATCTGGGTGAAACGCTGAAAACTTCAGAGTCAGGATGGTCTCTCAGCATGAGCTAGAAGCTTGAAACTTTGTCTTTAAAAAATAAATATTTCTGTTTAGGAGCATAAGTATGAAGCCCCTATGATGACGGGTTGAAATGGTTGAATTTTAGGACTATAATTGCTTTAACGTGTTTAAGTGGCTGGCAGTAACGGCTCTCCATTGATTTCTCCATCATGGTCATCAAATAAAACATTCAAATGTTGAATAAAGAGGAGAGATAGTTTGATAGAGGGGTGAAGGAAGCCATCTTTGTTAAAAGGGAAAAGCTGTCACTAAACTGAGTGAAGGACTTCAGCTCCCAAGCACATCCATTTAAAATGACCTAAAAATATCTCATCAGATGGCCAACACCAGACAACAAGCACACATGAGCTTTATGTCTTATGGGTCACATTTTAGCTAATCTGAAGGAAAATGTGAACCTGACTGCATTGTTTTAGCGCTTGGATCAGCTGGAGCGTGTCTAGATTGAGTCTTTTCTGATGGGTGTCTTAAGATGAGGTGCTGTGAACAGGATCTAGTTCTATAGATGTTAGTGATGTAGACACTATCAGCACCTACTGGCCTGGCATTCATATTGCAGCTTTTTTTTTGGGAATTTCAGAATAACAGTCTGTTCACAGATAGTTTAACAGGAGCAGGAGATATATGGAGTGAACTTTGCTCCATTATTTTTGTAAATGGAAATTTTAGGAAAATATAATCCATTTTTTTCTTTTTCTTTTGAGAGTAACTCTGTGTTTTTCCTCAGATTTTATGTTTTATTTGCTTTGTTTTCAATTGTAATGTTTTTTTTTCAATTTCTTTCACTAATATTTTATTTTCAAAATCTTGAAAGTTTTTTTTTTTTTTCAAGTTGACTTTTACACATTGCATTTTCTTTCACATTCCCTTTGCTTCGAGCCCAACCCAAACGCTAGAGATTTAACAGTATAAATGTTCCTAACGTCCAGCAGACCATCAGAAATGCGTCTGATCTGGAAAACACAATTTGAAAAGAATGACATTCAAACGCAATCTAAAAAAACTTAGATTTTAAGAATAAAATTTGAGAAAATAAACTGTAATCACCTAAAAGTTGGAAAAATAAATAATAAAAAGTTATTAAAAAAAAAAAAAAGGATTCCCTTTTCCATAAATTTCACTTTAACAAACATGTTTTTGCTTGCAACAATAATGGAACAAAATTCATTCCATAAGATGAAGTGCCTGACTGACTATGCTGCTCCTCTTTTCGTAGGCGGAAAAGACGAAACTTCAACAAGCAGGCGACAGAGATCCTGAACGAGTATTTCTACTCTCACCTCAGTAACCCGTACCCCAGCGAGGAGGCCAAAGAGGAGCTGGCCAAGAAGTGTGCCATCACAGTGGCCCAGGTACGAGCAGATCAGAGCCCCCCGCGGGAACGTCTCTGTACAGAGCACTGCGAGACATGAGGAGGCGTCTGGACGGGTGACCTAGGCTTTTACGGATTCAGACAGCCCTTATACTCTTATTCTACACTTTTATTAGCGCACAAACAACAATCCAAAGTGTAAATAGATATCTTCCCTGCAAAAAATTAAAATCTAAATAAGTAATTTTCTCCTAAACTAAGTGCATTTGTTCTTGAATTGAGGAGGTAAGTGAGATACTTTGCCAATGGAACAAGACAATTTACATTTAAAATAAGAAAAAGCATTGTCTTATTACAAAAGTGCATATTATCTAATTATCTTTATTTTAAGAGTAAAAATACTCATTCCATTAGCAAATCATCCCATTTACCTACTAAAATGAAGGTAAAATACACTTGATTTAAGGAATTTTTACTTATTTCTAGATTGTTTTTGCAGTGTTCAAAGTGAAATCAGTTGTATTCAGGGCTCTGAAGTCGCTGTTACTGCTGCTAGTCCGTAGAATAAACCCAACTGTTCTATGAAGGCCTCAGAAAACTTAGTGGAAGAACAACCTCATGAAGACTGAGGGACACTGCAGACGGGACAGAGAGAAACCTGTGGAACGTTTAAAACGAGGGTCCGTGGGAGAATCTGCTGAAAGAAAAAAAAAAGTCTTAATCTAACCTGAAACATTCAGAAACCAGTTTACACTTTATAAGGGACTAACATTAGTTTAGTAATTAATTGGTTTTTAATTAGTTGGGTTTTTTTTGGGGGAGTGTTGGCCTAGTGGTTAGCGCAGTGCGCTCCCCACAACCTACACTCTGGGTTCCTTAGCAAAGACCCTTAACCCCACACTGCTCCCCAGGCGCCACACAATGGCAGCCAACTGCTCCCCAAGGGGACGGGTTAAATGCAGAGTTAATCTCTCCATTGTGAGATCAATAAAGTTCAGTTTCTATCCTTTTGATGAATCTAAAAGGAGATACTTTTAGTAGGTCAACAAAAAATGTAAGTAAAAAATTTTACTTATTCGATCCTTCTAAAGGTGTCTTTAAATTCATGTTTAGTCATTTTATGGATAAAGAAAATTCAAATGCAGGTCACTTTTTTATTTTAGTGAGGGTCCGCATGACAGTATAAATGTGGGTCTAGCTTTAGCAACATTAACAGTTTGTTCCCATGGTTTTTAAGGTACAATGGGAAACTACTTGGGTTCAGTATATAGCCCATGTTTACTTCCTGGTTCCTGAGCCAATCATATGAGAGGATTTGGTGTTTTCAAATTTCAAATTTTTTAATTTCTAAATTTCTTTGGTTAAAGAGCGGCAGCCTGAAAAAAACAAGAGTACATTTTATTGGTCAAGAGCGATTTAGTATTGGGCTTAAAGTGTAGAGAAAGTGTTTTGTGAAAAGCAATTCTAAAAGAATGCGATTCATAAAACTTAATCTGAAAAAGAGATAAAAAAATAACATTTAAGAATATAAATTACCAAAGAAAAATAACCAGAGAAAGCAGCCCAGTTACTCTCAACTCAATTGAATTTGCATTGAGCTAAAATCATTTATTAGCTATGCATGCATCCTATTGAAATGTATTTGGAATTAAAAAACAAAACATAATTAGATTGCACCGTTTCTATTGACAGAAGTTATCGTAATAAAACAGCTGACTGGTCTAAAAAAGTGTGATGTAATCATGTCGATTGGAAAGTTCTGCTCAGATATGTCAGGATTGGAATGAAACGTCCGAATCGCCGTTTATTCTGATCACTATTTTCCGTGGAAATAGGTGAGTGGTGACCTAGGAATCCAGAGGTTCTGACCTGAACAAAAACCCTTAATCCCACACTGCTCCCTTGGTGCTGCGCAATGGCAGCCCACTGGGGATGGGTTCACTTCATTGCTCTGTACCTGTAACAGTATAATGACAATAAAAGCTGGGAAAACAAATATAAAAAATAAATGTAGCTTCAGATGATACTTAAACTGGAAGCAGGAGGTAAATTCTGCCACACGAGGTCCTTGAATTTTTAGATCCTTGAAATTGAAACTGTTTATTCTTAACTAGAGCTTAAAAAAATAATAATTGGATTCATTGGAGATTTATCAATTATTGAAATAATCATCAACTAATTTTGTAATCACTTAAGCATATTAACTAACATACAGACTCTCATGTAGTTAGCTGGAAACGCTAGTTGCAGATCTAATTCTAACCGTTAACGGTTAAAATGCTGAATGTTTCAGAGAGGAGATGATGTCTGCAGCTCTTAGAGGAACATGTCCGCCTGTTAGGATTCTTACTGTACCAAAGTTTCTGTTATCCCAGAATATAAAGTGTTTTTGTTTTGTTTCATCTCTGCTCTTCAGAAACTCCACTTGTTTCAATCCTGTGAGAATTGATAATAAGGGAAAACAATGACGCCGCCAAGGTAAACAGCGGATCCATCATTTGGGAATGGATCGTTTTCTCAGTCGCCTTCATTAATTTCTACCAAATGATCTGAGGATGCAGCTGTGGCTCCACGGTGGAAGCTGCTCAGCAGCTCGGTGATTTGTGGAGTTTCAGTTTCTTGGCTATAACAAAGGAGAATGTTTACCTTCTCTGTCTATTAGAAACTTTGCAGGATTGATTTGGTTTTCATTTTAATGTTGTTTATCATTAGGGCTGGGATTACCCCCCTGGCTTCATCTGGGAGTCCATTAGCTGTAATGGGTGTTAGCGGAAGTTGACTGATTGGTGCTTGCGTGAGTTCTGATGATAGCTGCAGTCATGGTGACATAATGAGACCGTTATTGGCAATCATTCCATTCTGGCACCAATGCAGATTCACAGCACCAGTCTGACAGAGGCTCTCTGCAGTGTTTCACATGCCATTAAAGGCCATTCAAGCTAAAACGTTAGCTGTATTTCTTTAAAGAAGCTCTGTATGCTTAAACTTTTTTTTTTGTTTTATTGTTTTTTTTCCTGCTCAGGTTTCCAACTGGTTTGGGAATAAAAGAATCAGATACAAGAAAAACATTGGTAAGTTCCAAGAAGAAGCCAACATGTATGCCGCCAGAACTGCCGTGAATGCGGCTAATGCATCCTCACATGGAAGCCAAGCAAATTCACCCTCCACTCCAAACTCTGCAGGTGAGACAGGAAGTCCCTGGCTCGGCTGGGGTTAGACGTACACTTCCTCTCTGTCCATCAGTGTAACGCATTTAAGGCTTTTTCAGTGCTGATGCTGTAAAGGACAAAAACAGGCCACTATTCCACATATATGTTGCCCATCCCATATTAATGCGCTGTTAATAGGGTCCATGTTTATCCCGTAGCGAGCGTCATTAGCTCCTACGATGGCCCTGATGTTGCTTTCAGCAATGTAGAAAAGAGCTGGTGGGGTTAAAGCAACCTGAGCCCTCATGCTAAGTCTCCATATCTTTACTGTCCTTCCTTCTCAGCCTCATTAACCCGATGTTTGCCTTTTCAACGCTCTGTGTAATGATTCCCTAATGGCATTCAAAGGATAAGTCTGGTGATAAGAATCACTTCGAAAGTCCAAACTTTATTTCAATGCAAAGGCTCACAGATACATGGCAACCTGCTTTCAAAAGAGCTTCAACACATACCAGAAAATTCAACCTTAAACTCACTCCCATTATTTAAACAGGATTCCCATAGGTGCTTAAAAGTTTTTTGAGTTTGAAAAAATAAGTTCAAGGCCTTGAAAGTTTTAGAAATTACTCATTTAAAGCCACCTGTCCTTTTTTCAGGACATGTTTTGCCAAAATTTGATATTTGGATGCTAATGCTTTTCTATTCAAAAGCAAAGAATGAATCACCTGAGTGAAGTTGGCCCCCCACCTTCTTCAAATCAGACCAAATTAGTGTCAAACGTCTGTGCAGCTAAAACAGATGTTAACTGACCTTTGATGACCTCTACAGAATATTAATATGATTAAAATGATAGCAGTACAAATGAAAATGTTTGCCATGTAAAATGTTTAAATAAATTTTAAATATAAAATATTTAAAATATATATATTAAAAATAAAAAAATGCATATTTTAAAATATGTACATTTTTTGTACTGCTATCATTTTAATGATATAATTTAGGGATGCACGATATTGGGATTTTTGGGCGATTATCCGATATGACGATATTTTAAAACTCATGTAGCCGATAACCGATATCGATACCGATGTTAAAGCTGGACAAAAATAAGTAGTCATTGAAAATAGCAGTTTTGTTATCCATTTCTGACAAACTTTGAAAAATAATATACTCAAATATATTTTCATCTGCTGATATCAAATAGAGATTTTAAAACGGCAGTATCGTCTATTTTACTTTCAAAATCTCATTTAGGAAATTTCATACGTTCTTTCTGTTACAAACTTCGTGATATTTTGCAAATTCTTGTGAGATTTTGTTAGTGCAAATAGATGCGATACACTATCAATATATCAACATATAAAAATATGGCAAAATTTCGTGAATTTTCCGAGGAACATTTAAGTAGCATAACTTATGACATATAGCAATATCTATTAGTAAAAGAGATTGATATGGTGTTTTTAAATGGCAATATATCAGCGTATGAAGATATTGTTGCATGATATTTTAATGTATCAATATTTTTCCTCGTCTTTAGAAGTTTTTAAGTCTGTAAAAGTTTTTGAGGAAGAAGAAGAAGAAGCAGTATTTTTATATTTTTTTTTAGACTCTAGAAACTCAGAAGCTGATCAAATATCCGGGGTTAAATATCGGTGGGGTGGCCGATGTCCGATATTCAATTTTAAGGCCGATACAGGCTGATACCGATAGAGGGCCGATTATATTGTGCATCCCTAATATTAATAATTGTTTGTAGAAGCCATCAAAGGTCAGTAAACATTTGTTCATTCTGAAACTCTGAATTTAATATAAATTATAAGTTGCTAACCTATGATTATATAATTTAATTATATAATTTTAAACTGTAAAAAAATTATAAAATAGCGGCACAAACGTTTGACAATAATTTTGTCTGATTTGAAGAAGGTGTGGGATGGCCAACTTCACTCAGGTAGAATAATCGGATCGTACCATTCGTAGGGACAAAAGTAATCGGAATAAAAAATCCAATCAGACTAGAGATCTGTGATGTAAACATCCCGATCAGATTATTCTGATAGCGTAACTTATTTCATAACAAACAAATCCTCTGTAGAGCAGAAGGCAACATTTTGTTATATGCATGTCTAAAGTTGACTTTGAAATGTTAAAAAAAAAGCAGAATATAGAACCTTAAATTACATAGCAAGTGTAATATTAACATGAGATACATTAAACTTACTTTTTTTTTTTTTTTTCATCACAGAGATCTGTTTTTAAGTACTTCCCTGGCACCAGGTGGCAGCTGTTGAAGATGTAAGGGGAAGTCTGTGCTATTGATTAGCCTGCTAGTGAAGGTTTTACATCTAAGATTTAGGATTTACAGAATTATGCTACTGGAAATATAGCATTTAAACTCAGAGGTAAAACTTAGGGCCTAACATTACACTGTAAGAAGAGAAAAAATTTAAGATTTCAGGAAAGTTTTTATACCCAGAGCAAAAAGAGTAGACGCTCTAGCGCCACCTAGTGTCTATCTGTGTGGAGACTAGGGGGAGTGTTGGCTTAGTGGTTAGATCAGTGCGCTTGTGCTCTGAGAAGGTTGCAAGTACCCGGTTTGATCCCCACAGCCTGCACTCTGGGTTCCTGAGCAAGACCTTTAAAGGTGCAGTAGGTGATCTTTTCTGACGCATTTTTACCATGTGGCTTAAAGATCTCCCCACAGCCGCTTAGGAAGCAGTGAAATAGAAGGTCTGGGAGTGAAACCAAAATAAATGGTCCCCGCTACAGTGAGAAATCAATGAATAACCCCAACCAATCAGAAAAAGATGGTCCGTTGTACACTATTGGTTCCTGACACATCAATCATGGTTGTCTGCTTGTCCCTTCCCCCTGTGCGCGTACCCTGACACATGAACGAATCGACCCTCAATGCTCGTATGGACGCCATGGCTGGAAGCTTCAAGCACTGTTATGCTATGTTCACACCTAAAATAGCACGAACAGCAAAAATGCGCGCGCATGCTGCTTCATTTTTTTATGCTTGTACCAGTTTAGATCTGATGCATAGCAAAAGCATCTTTGCTAGGGTGACCAGATTTTCGATTAGTTTTTTTCTGAGCCTAAATAGAATTCCAGTATCAGGTACTATGAGTATCCATCTATCCATTTTCTGACATGGTTAATCTCAAGTCCTTGTGCCTACCTCCAGCTGTCTATGGGTGAGAGGCAGGGTCCACCCTGGACAGGTCGCAAGTCCATCGCGAGGGCAACACAGAGACAAACAGGACAAACAACCATTCACACTCACACCTAAGGAGAATTTAGAGAAACCAATTAACCTAAAAGTCATGTTTTGGACTGTGGGAGGAAGCCAGAGTACCCAGAGAACAACCTGCGATGCCTGTGGGAGAACATGCAACCCTCCATGCAAGAAAGCGCGTGAGGTCGAACCCGGAACCTTGTTGCTGCAAGGCAGCAGTGCTACCACGCTGCGCCATCTGTTGGCAGTGGCCCGGAACTACCAGAAACCCAGTAGAGCCTAACTGTCCTGCAATGTGGTGGAACCCCCTAACGACCATTATCACCCCCCCATGTGACCTCCTTGGCCAATCAAGTGGGAGGAATGAGAGACGCCTTTTATCCCATGCAGTTCTTTGTTACACCTACAGTATAGTAATCTCAGTTCTTTGCCCCACCAGTTAGAACTGAAGAAGCTTCTTGGATTGGAGGAAAAACGTCTTCTAGAAACCTTCACATCCAGTTGGCTAGATGAAATTTTTTCAAGCTCGAACATGACCTGGATGATTGAGAATCTTCACAGATATGTCCTGCAATGACACATCTTAAAGCACCAGCTTGGTGTAGTAGCAGACCAGATATTAATAAATATAATCTAACATATTTCTGGTTCTCTGATGTGGGATTAAATCTAGAGGGATGAATGTTTCTTTGTTTTTACCAGAAACTTCGTATCTTCTCATTCTTCTGGTCCAAACTGCTGGGCTATCAGACAGTTTATTTGTCACAGAGCAGATTTTTATTAGCTGCTTTCACCTGTGCTTAATCCGGAAGTTACAAGTCTAGCGCCCCTAGTGGCTAAGTGAATCACAGCATGGCTCTGATTATTAAGCTGTTTATCTTTTATTATGCATCATTTGCAAAAATATCCGCTTATTAAGGAATATAAATTTACTAAAAGTAAATATATTTAAAACAAAGAATTAACAGAAATAATGGTTTTAAGATTGATCAATTACTAAAATATTCTATAACTACAGATGCAATGTGAATATATGATAAAGACCACTTTTACAGTAGATAATAAAAAATAAAAAGATAATCTGCCCATTGGAAACTATCATTTAATCATCCCCTTCTTCCTATTTTGATAATCCAGGTTTTAACTTGTTGCTGTTAAACCTAGCCATGCTAATGCTAACCTGCCGCTATAACTACGATGAACATTTATGGTGAAATTTGGCTCTTTTATCAGGAAGAAAACGGTAATAACGACCAAAGAAACACCAGACTTATCTTTTGAAGCTTTTTTGAGAATTTCTTTGAAGTAAGCTAAATTGGTTAGCCTAGCTTAGCCTAGCATAAACAGGGGGCTGTTCTAGATGAGCGACGATGTCCGATTGGGAGAAAATGCTTCCTGATCCTGTCACTCCTGTATATTGTATCACATTTGAAGAGTTTGTTAGAGATGATAAAAAAAACTGTGACTGACTGAGTGATGCTTCAGACATAACAGCCAAGCAGAGCTTGTTCTCGTGCTAATTCCAGTTTTCCTAACAAACAACCAGCTGTGTTTACTGTTAAACTGCTGTATTTCCCTGCTGGCTCAGCTGCCTGGCTCGCTAACCCTTTGCATGCTGCCGCCTGGACGGCCCTCCTTGCTCGCCCTGCTGGCTCTCTGTGATTTCCCTGCTCCCTCTCTCCTTCCAGGTTCTGCTGGCTCTTTTAACATGTCAAACTCCGGGGACTTGTTCATGAGCGTGCAGTCTCTCAATGGGGACTCGTACCAGGGGGCTCAGGTGGGAGCCAACGTGCAGTCGCAGGTAGGGACTGGTTCTGGAAAGAAGAAAAGATGCTGTGATGCTCTAATACTTAGAAATGTCATACACACCCTCTGAATCTGAGACACATTGCGTTAGATTAAATTCAATTCAGTTTTATTTATATAGCGCCAATTCACAACCGCACGCCATCTCAAGGCACTTTACAGTTCATCGAATCATTTAATCAGATTGATTCAAAGTTTCTATCTAAGGAAAACCAGTTGATTGCATGACTCATGGACTCAAATAAATGCATGTAGTGACAGTGGAAGAAAAACTCCCTTTGTAGGAAGAAACCTCCGCAGAACCAAGGCTCAGTGTGGCGGCCATCTGCTGAAGGCGACTGGGGTTGCAGGAGACAGAAGCCGGAAATATAAAGCAGCTGTAAAGCGGCCCGTCCAGAAACACACAGCCAGGCAGGCGAGCTCGAGCCAGCTCCCATGTTTGACTGATAAAAGTTTCCATTTTCTCACTAAACAGGATGAATACCACGTTGTTACGGGAAACAAATTTACTACAGACAGTATTTTGAGAATAAAATGCCAACGAAATCACCACAATGCTTTTTTTTGTAATTGGGAAGGAAAATGATTAATGGTTTAAATTCTTTTGTCCATTTCTCCCATATCACAATGCTTCCACTACCATGTCCCACAATGTGGACAACATGCATGGTTTAGGTTTACATTTATTTAAAGTGAACTCTTTCCTCCATGTTTGCTCTGTCTTATACATGCGCTCTTCCTACCAGTGTTTTATAAAGGCCAGCTGTTGGGAATGATGACTAAATGTTCTCCTTCCTGATTTCTGAATCTCTGCAGCTCCTCCACAGTTATTGTCTGATCACATTAATTAGTTTTTTGTAAAGATGTTTTCAGGCTTATCAGAGTAAAGGTTGGTTTATGCTTCAATAAGGTGTTAATGTATAATGAAATGTGCCATTATATAAAAAAAATGAATAAAGTAAAATTAAATATCATCCAGCTGAGTTAAAGCAGCCCCCCCCCCCCCCACCAAACTACCAAACTACACCACAGTCACCAGGATATAGAGGCAGCAGATGTTCACGTAATGGACTATTAATAAACTGCAACACATTTCCGAAGTTATTTCTGATTATTTTAGCCATGATATTGACTATACAATAACAACAAAACAAGAAGAAGTTGTCTTATATTCATCAGTGAGAAGCAGCCAATCAGAAAACAGGAATTCTATAGAAGCAGCTCTAGTCCCGCCCACAGATTTTGAAGGTTGAAGTTGGAAGTTTAAATGATTTTATGATGAGTCTGCTTAACAGACAACATAAAGTCATAAAAAGTATTATTTTTAAAAACTGACTTTTAATTATTTAATGTCATAATTGAATAGCTAACTTTAATGATTTAATGGTACATTTAATTATCTAATGTCAGGTTCATTAATTAAATTTTTCATTGAATTATTTATCGGGACATTTTTAATCGTCCATCATTTCCCATAATTTAGAGCGGGTTGATGCAGATTGGTCCAGCTCAAGCAGCAATGCCAGACAGTGGTGACAAAAATTGCTAATAAAATGTTAATAATAAGCTTTCTCAGACCTAAAATGAATTAAAGATGTTTTAAGGTGAAAATATAGATTTGTTCAAATGTGCTATCTGCTTTACTATTATCTACTACTAATTCAAAGAAGAGGTTCTCCCCCCCTTTCCTCGAGAAGGCGCATGATTCCTGGCTCACCGCATTCCACCTCCTGCTAAGTTTCCTTTAACTGTACTGGAGGTATATTAGCTGAATAATTAGCTCATCTGAACATTAATGTAGCCATGGTATAGCTTCTGCAATTCCCCTCGGGATAAATGAGCAAAAATAAGAAAAAGTCATAAAAAACAGAATGCTAAAGATATGCCCTCTTTTAATTTTTGACATTTATCCCATTAATAATAAAAATAAAAATCCCTCAACTTCACCTAAATCATTTCCTCGTTGGTTTCACCTTTGCTTCTTGTGTGTGCTACCAGTTTTATTTCTGTAAAGACCGGCCATAAAAAATAAATATCAAATAAAATCTGTAGCTTTTGTTCGTCTTCAACAATCTATATTTATTTATATCAGGATAATGGATATTAAAATATAAAAGGTGGGGGTTCCTTTGCAGTTTGCTGCTCATTAATTTGGACACACCCACATTATGATGTTAAAAGCTTGCAGCCTGTGCTCTACACTGCCCCCTAGAGTCTACCAGAATATTGCGGGAAGTGAGGAAAATGCTGCTAATGCTGCATAAGCGACACTCCAGAGCAAAAACCGACCTTTGAAGGAGTTGAGTATAATCATAAGCTTTTTAGTTAGATTTATAAAACCTTTTAAGAAAACATCTCTGTCAAAAAAAATCAAATGGAAATGAAAATAAAGGTTTTATAAATGGAAATTTGAAAAAGAAAATGTAATTCAGAAAATGAAACATTGAAAAACGCAATCAAGAACTTTGCTTCTTTATCAGTTTTTTTTGTTTGTTTTTTTATATTTGATTTTTGTGTGTGTGTTTAATTTGTCCCTTTTTTTGAGATTGAGGTTTAGAAATATTGGTCTTTTCAAATTGAATTTTTTCCAGATTATATTTTCTTAAGTTGTGGGGGCGGGCTTTCCTTGGGAGGGAGGAGCAAAGAAGCATTTCCATTGGTGTTCTAGATGTTAGCGACATTTTACTGGTCAAGACTCAAAAGAAGGATGAAATTCCTAGTATATTAAAAAAAAAGTGAAATATAAACCTGAAAATTCAAAAACAAAAAAAAAAAAGCAATGAAAAAATTTGGAGTAAGAGTATGAGAAAACATAAAATTTCCTCTGAAAACCTTTCTTATCTTTATATTTGGTTTTATTTCTGGATTACATATATTTTTATGTATTTTGCAAAGCAATTTTACAAAACATAATGGAACAAAATCCTCCTCCATACTCCTCCACCTGTCGGGGGCAGGTGGCGTGCGTTTCTGTCATTCTGCAGCCCAGCAAACAAACACCTCTGCCTTCTTGCTGCCGCTCTGTTTGATCGGACTCTGTTGTCCCTGAAGACCCCCTTTTCTCTCTGTTGTCTTGTGTTTTTCTCCTGTTGACACTGACCTTGCTTTGTCTGCTCTTTGGGAATGTTTCAGGTGGATACCCTTCGCCATGTTATCAGTCAGACAGGCGGATACAGTGAAGGACTCACAGCCAACCAGATGTACAGTCCGCAGGGCATCAATGTAAGCACTCCTTTCCCCCCGCACTCTCTCTCCATACCAATTATTTTGAAGCCATGGGGCTCAGAAAGCCACTTATTAGGACTTGTCTGGTCTCCATGGCAACCTATTTGATGGCCTCTGTGTCGCTCGTGCCACGGGGCCGGAGCGCTCGCCGTCTGACCCTGTCACCTCTCATCAGACACCTGCAGCCAGGTGTACGCCTGGCGCTCCGTCCACCTGACCACGATTAGCCAGAAGCTCGTGCGGATGCTCGCCAGGAGGCTGCGTTAAAAATAAAACCTCACTCTGCTAGAATGCCCTCCTCACGTGTTCCCATCTTGTTTGTCTTATTTTGCAGCAGAGTTTGGGTGTGGAAGTGGGAGCTGGAAGGAGGGGGGGGGGGCTGGTGTAGTTAGCTGGCGGCGGGAAACAGTAGGAAAATTCGCAGCGACAAGCCGTGTCGTAAAGGGGAAAATCGATAAGACAGACACAAGGAGAGCAGAGTGTGGACTTGGGACAGCAATCCAAGCGCATTGCTCAGATCATGTTCCTGCCACATTAATGGCCCTGACAGCGAGCCGCGCCGAGAGGACGAGGACGGTCACAGCCGCGGCTGGGTTCCTCCGCTGTCGCCGTCGTGCCTCACTGGCCATATGATAATCAGATGGAGGGAGAAAAACATGGACGTGTATTCAAATAGGCTCCCTGGCTGCTGGGAGCGCACGCCACAGCCAGCTGCGCTAACCCTGAGAGGCCGCTAACGTATTCAGGCCCTGCTCCTCCCCGGTCCTTTGACCTCAAAAGATGCAGTTCTCCTTGGACGCCTGCTTGCTCTAGCACATCTTACAGCGCCACACTACGCTGTGTTATCCAGCCTGTAAAGAAGCTCTGCTATGTATAATGTAAGAGCAGGAAATCTGTCAGCCAGGCTGATTTATGTAGCCAGGAGGAGGAGGAGGAGGGTCACATGCTATTTCCTGCTTTGTTCTGAAATGTACTGTCATTTTTTTTTTCTTTGGCTTAAAAAAAGTCAACAAAAAAAACACCATAGAAATATTCTGGCTTTATAAACGTCAGCTGCTGTGCTCCTTGATGCAGGACAGAGTGGACGGAGTCCATCCACCCAGCTTCACATTTGTTTCACACACTGAAATGAGACTTTTAAATTTCAATAATAAAATCAGTTCAAAACTTTTTTTAACTGAGGAAAGAAAGAATGCAAAGCATCTTTTGTTGGTTTAACTTTTCAAAGATGCCTCATGTTTCCCATCAGATCTTTTATTAAAGTCGTGGGAAGTCATATTTAAATGTCAAAGCATTCTGGCTTAAACATGCATATAAATATATTCTTTATCAGGGAGAGAAATTATAACAGAATTTACAACTTCAAGGACCTTTAATAACAAGACTGCATATGTTTGAATTGACCCCAACCTGCCTCTGAAAGCCACCAGCAGGCTGCTGGCACTATTCTGATGGCATATTGGACCCCATTTTGTCCCAAAATTTAGAAAATTTCTATTAAAAAAAAAAAAAAAAAAAAAAAAATGTCTTAAAATCTGTGGGGGTTTTTTCCCGTTATCTTATGCAGGCCAGTTAGTTATAGGTCAGCTTGAACACCTAAATTCAGCTAATCATATATCAACGGTCATCCTGTCAATCAAATCTTTTACGGTCGCAGCATCGCCAGTTCAAATGTCGCAGCTAATATACGCATAGCGGTTGAAATCAGAATCCTTTCCTTTCCCATTGAGTTCCTCGTCCCAGTGTTCATGGGGATGGACGCTCTGTGTCTTCAGCGAAGCGTAGAGCTAACAGAACTAGCAGCATTGCGCGAGGCAAGGGCTCAAACATCAGGGTTCCAGCGGGTCCTTAAAAAGTCTTAAAAGGCATTGAATTCTTCAAAAATAAAACTAAGGCCTTAATTAGTATTAAAAATGTCTTAAAGCCGTTCTTACGTAGGTCTTAATTTTTAAACATCATAAATAGGATTGTTTCTATTACGATTTTGTAATCTAAATATAATGTTAAAATTGACAATTTATTTATGTTTTTTCATAAAAAAATAACTGCTCATCATTATTGGTTTCGTCACCGATAAGCGGAACCAATAAAAGCGTTACGTTTAACCGGGACGTTTGGGAGATGCACCATTAACTTTTTGTCTGAAAATATATGAAAAGTGTGAGAATGTAAATACGAAAAATTGGCTCCAACTAAGAGTTTTCTCCATGGCTAAAACCAGGGAACATACATGAGGGCTCAGTGGATTTTGTGCGAGAAGTCATTGGAAGCTCAGAGCGATGGGAGATTAAGGCAGTGGAGTCGCACATGCTACGGCAAACACTGTGCAGCGTCAAAATCGAAGTTAGAGAGAAACAGCGGTATTTCGGTTTTGTTCCTGCCCATTGTCTCGCAAAACAGAGTTTGTGAATTCAGTTAAATAATTGTTAAAATATATCTGTCATCTGTGTGTTTTTAGCTTTCTTCCTGTATGGGAAGCTTTTCAACATTTGAAACATTAGTGCAGTGGTTTATGTTAAAAATAAACCTTTGGGTTAAGTTGTCGCAAGCAGATTTTTCTTGTGTTTCTTGTGAATTTGGTCCTAAATTTTTATTTCAAGTGGCATTAAAAAGTCTTGAATTTACTGTAACTTGCCTTCTGCTGTAGGAACCCTGAACATGCGGCTGGAAGCCTTCTACACCAAATAACCAAGCTTCTGCAGCCCTGGCGTCCTCTTCCACAACATCTTAATCCCCATTTTTCCTCCTCTAAATAAAAAATGGATGAAGGAGGACACTAAACTCTCCTCCTCTTGCATGTTTCACTGTCTATGGCGTTCCTTGACAATTAAGGTTCCTATAATGGGAGATCAGCAGAAAGTACATTTCGCATTTGGGAACCTGCTTGCTGCAAGTTGCTAACTGGTTAGCAAGATGGCTTCAAAGGAGACACCGGCAACAATCAAACGTGCTTGCGAACCTTCCATCACAACAATCCCGCCCCCTTGATAAACGACTAATCAAATTCACTTTAATCACTCGTGTAAAGTTGTGCACCACTCGGGAGAATTCGGAAATGCAACGGTCTGAACTTCCCTACGACTTCGTTACAACTTTTTTTCTCTTCAACCACCTGAAGATGTTTTGATTTCAAATTTGACGGCTGTTCTGCTGATGGTATTCTTATCTTTAGCAAAGCTGCAAATCTTTGATGAGAAGAACTCCTGCTGTCATGGAGCAGCTTTTCCACCACAGCCAGTTTTCTCAGATGAGTTTTTACTCCGGATGTACGGAGATACATTGGGGCCATAAAATTTGTTTAAGAAAAATTTTTTGAACTGAAGAAAATCATACAAAATTTAAACAGAAAATTATTTGGAATCTAATGAAGTCACCTAAGCTGTCATTTATCAATCATATTCAGGGTTCCCGCGGTCCTTAAAAAAGTCTTAAAAGGTATTTGAATCCTTCAAACAAACCAAGGCCTAATTGGTATTGCTCAAATCAGTCTTTCGAGGTCTTACTTTAAACATCATGTAATAGGATTATATTTTTATTAAGTGGCTTATTTTTCGTAATCTGGGCCAGTCTGGGGCTGACGAGATTTTTTATATTTTTTTGCTGATATTTCTTCCCCTTTGGTTCCGTCCCGATAGCTTTTCAAAATTTGGAACAGTGCAGTGTTTATGTTAAAATAAAACCTTTGGTTAGTTGTCGCAAGCAGGTTTTCTTTTATTTGAGCAGTTCTCTTTTCAAGATGGCGTAAAAGCTGATTCAGTTCAATTCAATTCAATTCAAAAATACTTTATTTATCCCAAAAGGAAATAAAACGTTGCAATAACTGATACTTTATTTTTTTAAACATGTTGTAGGTGTTTGATAGCTGTTAGCAGGAGGGATCCGATGCTGATTTGAGGCATTTTTTAAAAACCAGACCAACGGGAATAAATAAAATTATCTGATCTATGACAAATATTTCCATCTGCTTGTATTTGGATCATCTGCGGTTGATCGGATCTGGAACCGGTCCGATCCAGATTCTCATCACTGTTCTGTTGGAAAGACCAGTTGTGTCCCAGTTTAGAGGCAGCAGGACCACTGGCACCATAACGACCCTCAGCATGATTCTCCCTCCATCGTGTTTGGATAGAAGCCTGAACTCATCCTGTTTCTGTGTCCCTGGCAGGCAAACGGCGGCTGGCCCGATGCTCCGACCCCCTCCTCAGTGACTTCCCCCACAGAAGGACCCGGAAGCGTTCACTCCGACACCTCCAACTGATCCCCCCCCCCCACCCACCATCATCACCGCCCCTCCAGTCTTTGAAATCCCCCACCCATCCTGCAGGACTGGATGCGATCTGAGGCAGTTGGGGGTCTGGAGACGATGCTTCCACCATCAAGGACAACATTTGTTTTCTTTTTCGGTCTGAGGGGGGGGCTCATGTCTGGACCTTCACAGTTTGTACATTTTCCACTCGATGTCCAAGTTCTGGACTTCCTGTTAGGAGCTCTGAGTCAGCAGCTGAAAGCCGGACGTCCTCTTTCATCAAACACACTACCTCTGCTTTCAGTTCCAGCTCAGCAGACGTTTCAAATGCTTCCCTCTTATCGACATTTAGAGCTGCATCCCCTCTCCTAAAGGTCCGTTCTGGTTCCTCCGTCAGGTTTGTGTTTTTCAGTGGTGCCAAAGTTCAGCCCTGGATGGGAATTTGGGGTTTGTGTCATTACAACAATTCCAGTCTGAGTTACTTTCTATAGCACCGATTCCTCTGGAGCTTCTTCCACATTTTGTCGGGTTGCAGCCATAAACCTCACCCTGGTTTATTAAGGTTGGGTTTTTATGTGCAATGGTGCAAAACTAGCAAGAGCATGTCCTGATGCATCTTAATAATCCAGTAGAAAAAAGTTATGCTCTATATATCAACGTCCATGTTGGTCATTTTTAAGCATATCAGTATCGCTCTGAGAGGTCAAACTGGCAACGTTTGATTCCATGCAGTTGCTGTTTTGGTTTCAGGGGGTCATGTTTATGTATTAAGCAAACACTTTTATCCAAAGCGACTTACAAAGTAGAAACAATGTTAGAATAACGTAGGGATTAGCATGAAGGAGCTTGCCTAAGCCCCCAAAATGGCAGCTCATCCCACCCAGCAGGGATTTGAACTGGGGCCTCCTGTGTGCTAGTCAAGTGAAGCCGGGCTAACCTGACTCCCAGATGGATTTGCTCCGCATAATATCCATCTAGGCTTTCTCCCGTTGGAAGTAATTTTGGGAAGAGCTGAAGAAATACTGCAGTTAGCTGATTGGCCTATGTTGGTGACAGTGAGCGGGCCAAATAAACCAATCAGATCCAGCAGCGAAGCATATGACATTACTAACAGGCGACAGCGAAGAGGAGCCAATTGATAGATCAAACTCTTGCGAGAAACCAGTGAGGAGAAGAGCAAAAACATCTTTCCTCTGAGAAAAGCCTCCCGGAAGCCAGTGTTTTGCTCTTCTTTCAGTGAAAAATACTCTGTAATTCCGATAAAACATCTGGTTTTGGTCTGCCAGCGGTTTCCGTAGAGCTTGTGCTTAGGCGTAACGCCTTTTTAGGAAATCTATACACTACTGTTTATGCTCTAAAACATTCTAAATGACTTCGTTTAGAGTAAATTCTGGGATGCTACCCACTCAAGGACACTTGGAATACATTGAGGTGCGAGCAGTATGGAGAGGGCATATTGACACGTTTTTTGTGTGGACTTTTATGGACTGCTTTTCTGCCTTACCAGGCACCATAGACCTCCACATTATTTGAATGTCAGCCCACGAACTGGCAAGAAACCTCCCAGATCTCCAGATGCATTTGAGATATCAAAAAAGTACTCCAGAGTGTTTTGTTCAGCATGGGGGTGAGTAGAAAATGAAGGCTAATCATGTTTTGGGTGTACTATTCCCTTTAACCCCATATTTGACCATGAAGATGTAACCTGACAAAATGTGAAGAAAGTTCCTGGGTTATAAAAGGTTTTGGAAGTCATTCAGTGTTTGGGTTATATTTCTACGGTATGTGGAACAGCAGATTTAGATGAACACGTTGGGGGAGTTTTGCAGTAAATCCAGGAAACTACAAAGCTGACAGGGATGGCTAAAGCAGGTCAGTATAGAATAAAGCACAATGATGCCTGCTGCTCGGGGAGAATGGTATGCCGTCATAGCCGTTGTCACACATTCACATGTTCTATGGAAGCAGATCAGGCCAAATACCGCTGGTAACCAAATCTGAGTGTCATACTGTGGGGATGGGGGGGGTTCAAACATTAAGGATGGGTGAGGTGGGACATATTCTGTGCCAAATGGTGAGAGGACGACGGTAACATTTCCAGAGATTTTTGCCAAATACTCCTAATCCAAAATAATTGGGAATATTCGGCTTGGATATATCTTCCTTTTCTGAATCAGTCCGAAATGTGAGCTAAAACTTTGCGGCTTTGGTTGTACCTACAGAACGAGGTGTTATTAAAGCTCTGCTCGGGTCACAGATGTTCTAAAAGCACCAACTTACTTTGATACCAAAAATCTTTGAATCATAACGTTGGGATGAGCTTTAGGATCGGATCTGCTGCAGCGCAGAGGCTGTCTGGATGCTCCTCATCCTCAGAGGCGTTCCTAGGAATCCAAGAGAGGAACCGCTCCCCATGCAGGTCTCCCCTTTGTGAATAAATCATCTGCTTTTTATTTCCTTTGTCATCGTTGGGTTTCTGTTTGTCTCTGTGAATTAGCCCAGGAATGCTCTGTATACAGTATGTAGATAACGCACCTTTGCTCTTCCTTAAACACCTCTGGAATTGGACGGATGCTCTTGTTTTTATCTTATTATGTATTCAGACCACAGACTGAAGTTTTATTGTTTTTTTTTTTAAAGAGACTTTTGCTTTTAGCCAAACAGAACTTTAACAGGAACCTGAATTCGGACACAGAACTGCCTGAAATCCGAGTCGCTTTTAGTATTCTTTTCTAAAGAAGTCAGCGTGTTTGTATTTATTACACTTGTTTGGAATCATGAATTTCAGAGCTCCAGCGTCGGTGTGAAAACACCATCCTAACTTACTGGGATGACTGAGAACCCCCCCGCACTCAGTGTTACAGCCGAGGGGGCCGCGCGGCGTTGAAGAACCAGCCTCACTCATGTCTTCAGAAGGCATCGGACAGAACTGACAGCGCCGGCCATGCAAGGAAAACACAACGATTGTTTCTTTTTCTGTTTTTTTTCTTTTCTTTTCAAAGAAGCCGCAACATTTCTTTTCACATTTGCCTGTCAAATATAACTGAAGCTTCATGTGATGATGCTTTTTAGTTTGGGGGGGATAGAGATGATGAGGGAGGACGGAACAATTTGTAAAACATAAAATGTTTTATTTGTTGCATGTCTTTTTTTTTTTGTTCTTCAATAAAATACCGTACTGCAGTGTGTGGAATGTTAACGTCTTTTCCTTTCCGTTGCTTTTTTTTATAAGGACTTCAGAGTGAAAAACTTTTAACTTTGAAGATCTCTGATTATGTAAAAAGAAAGTATATTGTCTTTTTAATTACAAATCAAACCCTGTTGTCTGTGGAGAACGTTAGCTGGAAGGTAACTCTCTTGATTTGTATTGGCGATGCGTATCCCAAATAAATTGTTTTGGGTTGTTTTTTTTTTTCTGTATACATGGATGTCTTGTCGGAGTCTTTCACATTGTTATACTTTGTCATTCCAATGATGTTGGTACTGAAGTTCTCAGCAAACATGAAGTGAAAGACTGAGACCAGAGAAGCCTTCAGTTTAAGATCTTAATGTGGCGGCCATGTTGGAGCGAGAGGAAAAGATTTTTTGAGCAACAAACTAGGGATGCGATATTGGGATTTTTGGCGATATCCGATATGCGATATTTAAAACTCATGTAGCCGATAACCGATACTCGATACGATGTTAAAGCTGGACAAAAATAAGTAGTCATTGAAAATAGCGGTTTGTTATCCATTTCTGACACTTTGAAAAATAATATACTCAAATATATTTTCATATGCTGATATCAAATTGATGATTTTTAAGCGGCGGTATGCGATCTATTTTACTTTCAAAATCTAGAGTGAAATTTTATGGATTCTGTTACAAACTCTGCGTGATTTTTGCTAATTATTCTTGTGAGATTTTGTTAGTAAAATAGATGCGTCAATAATGATCAATATATCAACATATAAAAATATATGGCAACATTTAAAATTAATTTTACGGGAGTTTCGTAGCATAACGATGAGCATATAGCAATATTTCATTAGTAAAAGATTGATATGTGGTGTTTTAGTAGCAGTATATCAGCATATGAAGATATTGGGATATTTTAATGTATCAATATTTTTCCTAGATCCTTAAGTTTTTAAGTCTGTAAAAGAAGTTTTTGAGGAAGAAGAAGTAGTTTTTTTTTTTTTTTTTTAGACTTGAAAAACTCAGAAGCTGATCAAATATCGGGTTAAATATCAGTGGGGTGGCCGATGTCCGATATTCAGTTTTTCGAGCGATACAGGGGCGATACGATAGGGAGCGATTATATATAGATTGCATCCCTACAACAAACCCAGAAAAATTGGCGGGGCATACTACAAATGGGCGGGGCTTAATGTGGTTTAAAATAAAACACTATGCTCAGTGATTTGTCATAAAATGCTGATTTTAAAAATGCTCCTGATGAGTTGTGGAACAGTGTTTTGGGGGGTTGTTGCATTTGATTCACGTCACCGTATTATTATTTTATTGTATCCCCATCTGGAGGTGCGTTCAAGGCAAGGCAAATTTATTTGTATAGCACAATTCAGTAAAAAGACAATGCAAAGTGCTTTACATGATTAAAATATAGGAAAATAAAACAGAATCAAAGCAAAAATAAACACTGGAACAAAAAAGAACATTAAAAACAGTTGGACTAAAGAAAATAAAAAGGTTGAACTAATGATGTTTCAGTTGAACTGTTTAACTAGAACAGTCGAGGCAATCCTAAAAAAATGTGTTTTTATGTTCAGGACCGCGGCATAGCAACAGCACTCTCCTAGTGTTGAAATGGACACAATGATGGTGATTAAAGCGAAGCGAGACCTGTGATGGAGAATTGAAAAGTGTGAACTTTTCTGTCTTGTGACGTCATGACAACCATTTAGGAAGTGTATGTGATTGTGACTAGGGATCTATTTCAATAGGAATTAAAACCGCGAGCGGTATTGACGGCCCTCGCAGCTCGCACCGCCTGGCATGTCGCGACCGCGGGAACCAGCTGCACTTCCACCTCCATCGCCCTTCCCAGCCTATGCTCCTGTTTCAGCCTATGCCTGCTGCTGCTTCTTCTTCATCCTCCCTCCTCGCTCCTTGCTGCCGCCACTGGTGCCGGTGTGTCTGCTTCATCTTCTTCATCCTCCTGCTAATGCAGCTTCTCCTCATCATCACTCATAAACACTTGTTGTGTCAGTCTCCTTCTCCTCCTCCTGCTGTGGCTCTTGCTGGGTCTCCTTCTCTCCTCATCCTGCTGCTTATGCGTCTCCTTCTCCTCCTCCTGCTGTTGCTATTGCTGTGCGTCTCCTTCTCCTCATCCTGCTGCTGCTCTTGCTGCGTCTCCTTCTCCCCTCATCCTGCTGCTGCTCTTTCTGCGTCTCCTTCTCCTCCTCCTGCTGTTGCTCTTGCTGCGTCTCCTTCTCCTCATCTCTTTTACTGCCCAGCTGTGGATTCCTCTCTGATCCTCTTCATCCTCCTTATCCTGCTTCTTTCATCCTCCCCCATTCTCCTTCTGCTGTTTCTCATCTTATCACCCTTCTCCCTTTTTTGTGTTGCTCATTCTCCTCATCCTCCCTGTTGCTGCTGCCTATCTTCATCCTTCCCCTCCTTTTGCTGCTTCTCGAAATCACTCCTTCCTTCTACTTCTGCTGATTTATCATCCTAATCATCCTCCCTCCCCCTGTGCTCCCTTCTCTTCATATTCTTCTTCCTGCTGCTGCCTTTTAGCACTGCATCTCCTACTGCTGTTTGTTTCTCATCCTCATCATCCCTTCTCCTCCTAAAAGCATGGCTTTGTATGACTGGAGTTAACAGTTTGATGTAGCCACGCCCACATGCTTCCATGTAGAATAATAATTTTGCTAACTTTTAATCTACTATGACTATAGTCCATGTAAAGTTAATTTGAAGTCTCTAACTAAAAAAAAAAACCAAGAGCCCTTCACTTAGATATGTCATGACTTAAAAAAAGAAAATGGTATCTTTGATCCAAAATGGCTGACTTCTTGTTGGGTGTGGACCATGGCTTTAATTGACTTTTTTGAGCATCCTGTTGCGTTATACAGATTTAATAATCCTAAAAGCAGGGCCAGAGGCAGTTTAGTCGCTAATGGCGCAAGTCACGATTTTTGATGCTTATTGCGCCCACATGGTTTTGTCACAGCAAAATCTTTTCATTGCTTTGACCCACTTGTAATAACCGTCGGGGCTCAGCAAGTTAGAAGTTTACCGCCTGCTCCTTCCCAGCCAGCGGAAAAGTTGCCACGCTTCAGCTGGACCAGCCGGAAAAAACCACAGCTTTGGTCAGGAAGGGGTTAAACTAGGGATAAAATATAATATCTGGGATGAATCATCTGTGAGATAGATACTTTCTGCGGCCATCTCGGAGATGGTTGGTCAAAATACATGTTCAAAGATGGAGAAACAAGCACTGCCAAACTCCATATTAGTGGTAATACACACCTACTCAAAACAAAAAAAAAACACATTAAAATCCTTAGTTTGGAATAATAATCCACGAGAAAAAATCACAAATGTCAAGAAACACATCTTGCATGTCCTTGATTTTTAGATGATTTATTAAATAAATGAAAGGAAAAAAAAATATTTAAACTTAAGTGCCATATACTGAGACAGTTGAATAACCCATAAGATGCCCAAAGATGCATAGACTTACGCCAAGCTTGGCAAACTTTAATATAATCAATGTATAAATAAATATTCCAAATTTGGCTAGGATTGCTATAACACTTTTTGAAAAACAGCAATTTCCTGTTAACACAAAGTTTTGAAAAATCAGAGTGACGGACTTTTAAGAAGAGCTATGCTGTGTTTACCATCAAACAAGAAGTGATTAAAAGAATATATTCCAAAAGTCCTAGCTTTTTTGAGAAATCGACTGATTTTTTAGAAATATTTTAAACATAGTGATTCTATTTTCATAAGGGTGCCGTTTGATTCAAAATGGCCGACTTCATAAGGAGTTTAGACCAGGCTACAATAGAAACTTTTGTGTAGGTGAGGGGCTCATACAGATGATGTGCAAATTTCATTTTTCCTAGGGAAGCGAGCATGGCTAAGGGGCTGGGTATTTCTAGCACATCTGCCCACTTGTGGCCAACTTACTGTGGGCTAAGCGAAGCGCAAAGAGCTTTGAAAAATCAGAGTGGACAGACTTTTGAAAAGAAGCCTTTGCTTATTGCAAACCAACTTTCAGCAGGCTTTATAAAGAACATATTTTAGAAAGTTTTAGCTCATTTGGATAAAAAGTACTGATTTTATACAATTTTTTGAAAAAGAGGTCAGTGCTTTCACAGACAGTGTAAACTGTAATCCAAAATGGGGCCGTACTTCCGGTGTGGGTTTAGACCCATGGGTCCCAAGAGGCTTTTAGTTAGGGCCTGATGAGGTGCAAATGTGTTCAAAGTTTCAATATTCTAGACCCTAAAAGCGGCTTGGGGCTGGTGGCTTTAGAAGTACCCCTGTTATTTCTAGGGGGCGCTGTAGTGAAATTCAAGCCCCACAAGACAATAATACGTTACTCTTGGATTCCTGTTTGGAGTTGGACTAGGATCATCTCTTGTGATTTTGGTGCAGATCTGATTATTAATAAGGAAATGAGAGCCAATCGTATTTTCATGGTGTAACTTCGTTTAAGGCACAGAGAGCTTTAGTCAAATGGTGTTGCCGTGGCGCCATGGCGAAGTTAGGACAACATGTTGTCTGTCTGCTGACACAGTTTTAGGTTGATGAGGTCAAGTAGGACAGAGAGGGACCATTCCAAGTAAAAAACGCGGATCTCCGTTCCTCAGGGGGCGTGGCTTCAACTGGCAACAAAAGTTTTAATATACAGTTTTGTTGGGAACCCAGAGAGGATTAATACTACCAAGTATCGTGACATTTCACGTTTATATGTAAAAGTTATTGCGCTGAAAAGCTGCTATGCAGGCACGCCAACTTCGAGGCCTGGCCACACCCCCCTTTAAAAAAATGCTGGAAAACTCAAAAAGTTTGATAAGTTTAGATCTCACATGCCTTATCTGCATACATGCCAAGTTTGAGTCGATGGCTCACTGTCCCCAGGAGGAGTTCGATCAAATATAGAGGCTAAAAATGCAAAATCACAGTCAAAAATTTGAAATTTGATCCAAGATGGCGGACTCCTGAGCATAATTTAGTATGACGCACTGGACTTATTTTCAGTGTGAGGACGCTCTACAAGTGTGTCCTATTTTCATGTCCTAAGAGAAAAAGGTCAATGGGGAGGGTATTTTGAAAATTTTAAGGGGGCGCTTTGTTGAGGCATCTGGTTAGCAATTTTACGGGCCATTAAAATACGAAATTTTCACCAGGTCTGATGCGTCTGCAGTTTGGTAGCGGAATATGATAAAGCCTCCCAAAGCCATTTTATTTTGTAAGGAGAAAATAATAAACACTACAGATACAATAGGCTCTCGCAGCAGCGCTGTCGCTGCTCGGGCCTAAATATATGCGATAAAACATTTAATAATTCCACTGATGCTTAATTCAGAACCACATGATGATCTGAAGGATGTAGACGGAGGAAAGTATTTTGTCACAGTGGTTTGAGACACAAAAGCTTAAGGTTGTTGCTTAAAGGTTTTAATTAACCAAAATTTCAACAAAAGCAAAAATACGAAACATAAATCCACAAAAATGCTGACAACCAGGAATTCCCACAACAAGAAGGGGACAAAATAATGACGACAAACCAGCAAAGACTGACTGAACCGGAGAGAGAAATAAAGGCCAGGCTAATTAGCAGATTGGGAGCAGGTGTGAACAGAGGAGTCTAGAAGGGAGCTAAGGAAAAGGAGACTGACACATGAGGGCAAACAGGAAATATCTAAGAACTCAAATACAATCAAAAATACCCAGAACACAAGAATGGAAATAAGACCAATGAAACTCAGAATTAAAACTTGAACAATGACAGATTTAGCCTCAACGTCTCACAGCCAAACTGAGCCAGGTTGGTGGTAGAGCTCACCTATTTGAAAAGCTTAATGTTTCTTTTCCCTGGTCCATATTTGTCTGGTCAATTGGCCGATATGTATCTAATCTTTTCAAATGCGACCTGTGTCTGTACGGCCAGGTCGCATTCATCCGACCTACACGTCATTGATACTTGACAAATGTTACTAAACGTTACTAATCTGCATCCTACTAAGCGGAGGCGGGAAAAACTAACAACCACGGCGGAAGATAACACAGAGAGCAGTCAATGGAGAGCTCAGTGAGAGCTCTGTACGGACGTTGCTATTACTGCCCCACAAAACGGCATTGCAAGAGATCTGGCTCTCTTTCTTTTTGATCTTCTTAAAAAGATTTCGTTCGTAATGTGCCTGCTCCTGTTGGAGAAGAACTTAAAGAACGCAATATACGCTGCGGTATTACGAGTCATGTTTACTTCCGCAAACACTGAGGACGCTTGCTACATGTGACGTCATCGCGTCCTCGAGTGCGCATGCGGGACACTTCGGTTGAACGCTTTCAGTTCACACAGTAGATCACATACAAGTCGCATATAGTTGGAAGTGTGAACGGACACGCAAAAAAATCAGATTTCACAAAAAAATCAGAATTGAGCATTAAGGCCTGCAGTGTGAACGTAGCCTAAGCTTTTTCTTTTTATTAAAATGGAAGATACATTTAGATTGAAATCGGATAAAGCAGGGATGTCAAACTGATTCCAGAAAGCACCGGACTCCTTTGATCTATGCAAGTTATCAAGTTAAGACTGGACTCAAAACTATCACCTAAACCCAAAGAAAGCTGTAGTGATACTCGTGTAGCACCCATTTGGGTCACGGTCAGGCGGGGTCATAGAATCAGGTGTAACACCGGCCACCCGCCGCCTCTCCCCTGCTCTGGTGAGCTCTTCATGGCCGCCATGCATTCTGTTGTCTTCTCTGCACTTTCCTGGTTTGTTGTGGTCCTCCTCAATATTTTTAGGCACAAAGATATTTTGAGAAGATGTGAACAGTAAAAGTTGGCTGTGATTTTTCCCATTTTATTTTATTTTTTTTATTGAGCAGTGATTTTCTCACTTATGTCAGATGAACAGGCGTTCAGCACCAGTAGTTGGTGTCCAAGAGGCTGATTTGTCCCCAGAGGCGGGACATTAGGATATCAAACTGGGTCCTGGATAGATGGAAGTCCCACTAACAGCGACTGTCATATATATGCAGCTCCTGGAGTAGGTGGTGGTCAGTGGCAGCTGGTCAATAGAGGGCGCAAGAACGCCGCCCCACCAACCAAAGACCTTGATTAAGAAATAAAAAAAAACAAATAAAGATTGAATTATCAAATTAAAATGTTTCGAAATATACTAATATATTTTTTAAGATGTGTAGGATAAATATTTAATCCTTAATGATGAGTAAAGCTGTTTCGTTCGTCGTCAGATTAGTGATTTTTCACAGGTGGGGCGCAAAAATCTGGCAATAGACTCTAGTTAAAAGTTGTACATGTGCAGTAGCCAGTGTTGTGCCTGAATGCGTTCATTGAACGAAAGTTCATGAACTCGTTCATATTTTGGGCGAACGTGAACTGAACGTACTGCATTATTGCCTGATGAACGTTATTGTGAACTCGTTCATTCTGGTGTCTGTGAACGGCACGCTCTCTCAGTTCAGCTCCGTTCAATAGGTTGCCAGATTTCTATAAAGCCCTCCAGGCGAAACCCCGGCTAAATCACACCGTAAACAGGCCTTAATATGTAGCGGGAAAAACACCCAATCTGGCAACACCAGCAACCAGTGTCGTAGCCTACAGCCGTGTGCGTCATCAAAACAAAATGCAGCGTGGAAGCCACAGCAGCATGGAGGCGACTTAAAACAGTTTACATATGACAGGTGATTACGGTGAGGATGATAGCGGCGGCGCAAAGTTTTACCCGCCCGGCTTTCAGTAAAATCCGCACTTCGGTAACATGCCAGTTTTGGCCCAACCCTGGTCTCGGTTTGTGTTGGTAAAATCTTCAGCCGAGGTCTTCAACGAAGTCACGCTGACCCTGAGGGGGGTCCTACGGGCTGCATGGGGATTACATGGTTGGATTGATATTTTATATTCCCCGATTTTTCCCCACTGGTGAGTAATGTTTAAATACTCATTAACATGAAATCAACGCACTGTGTGGCTTTAGATAAATGGAGACAAAAGATGTCTTTCAGTCATCAATACTCCACATTCGAAGAACACGGGGGCTCTCTTTCAAAGCTGGGCACGTTCCTTCACAACACCTGACCCCATAAACCAGGAATCAGAATCAAGAAAAAACTTTAATAATCCAGGGGAAAGTGAATTTCTTTACATTACTCCATCTGTAATAGGTGACTATAGGACACAATTTATTTACAATATATATAAATAGGGGTCCAGCTCATCTCACCATCAGTTTGGGGGTCCTTGGTCTGGAAAACATAGAAGACCCCTGTTCTTGAGGTTTTTACTATCCATGTAACTTGTTTGTTAGAAAAACCTGCCTGGTATAATTTTCAAGTTCAGGATTCCTTTTTGAGTACATGTATTGAGTAAGATTTCAAATGGAAAAAAATTATTAAAATAAAAAACATTTTACCTTAGAGACTACTTTTACTAATTGCACAACAATAGTACTCATAAAAACACCATTCAAAGCAACACACACATTTTTCCTGATATTTTGAGGGAGTATACTGTAAAGGAATTGGCCACCAGCTGCTGCTAGTGTGAAGTGAATGGACAGCTTAAAAACAATGCGTTAAAACAACAATGGAAATACTGTCCCCCTCAATGCCAATGTAAACCTGGTTGGATAAGGATTTTAAACTGGATATATGAAGATGAAATCTGGCCGCGCTTTTAGTTTTCAGAGTTACAACTGATAAATAATTGCTGTCTGTATATGGTTCTGCCACAGTGACTATGGTGTAATTGACAATACATATGAAAAAAAAGTAAAAAGGAAACATGAACCCCTAGTTCGTTTTTTGGAATTGTGAACTATGAGCCTGAACTGGATTCATTTTAAAATGTGTGAACTGAACTTTTGAACTAGTTCGGCTAGAAAGAACTTTCCCAACACACTGGCGGTAAGCGCCTCTGCAGCATAAAAGGATAGAGTTCTGGGTTCTTCTGCACCCAGAACTGACAGGAGCTGTCGTCACAGTCGTAGTGCGGCCCCACCTTGGTATATTTGGTCGAAACAGGCATCCCAAACTTCGGTCCTCCAAGACCCCGTCCTGCAGGTTTTTGAGGTTTCTCTGCTGCTTCCAGTATAGCTGGTTATAAGGATTACAGTAGACCAAAAGCCTGTTAATCAGGCTTTTCAATTTAAAATCAGCTGTGGAGCAAGGGAAACCTCAAAAACCTACCCCGGGACGGGGCCTTGAGGACCTTTTGGGATACCCTAGTCTAGAGCAAAGGTGGGGTAATTCCAGTTCCTGAGTTCCTGTATCTTGTTATCCTGTAACTTTTAGATTCACCCTTGGTCCAACACACCTGATGCAAACAGCGGTTACCTCCTCAGTATGCAGTCAGTTCCTCCAGAGTCCTCTCAATTATCTAATTACTTGATTCAGGTGTGTTAAACCAAAGGCACGTCTAAAAGTTTGAACTGGAGTCGCCCACCCCTGGTCTGGAATTTTCTCCTTCACACTTTTGTATGAACCAAAAGAACATGTCTAACTTACATCAAAAGTATGTAATCAATCTTTGAACATTAAAACTAGAGAAAGGAGCAAAGTTGCAAAAGAAAAGAAATACGTGTAGCAGCTCTGAACCGTCCTTCCTAAATAATTTGTTTATCAGAAATCTTTCCAGGCCTGAAGAACCACTTTGTTTAGCTTTGTACGGAAGCCCATTTTCACCACATTGATAAAAAAAACACACTACATCATTATTATGACTAACTCTCATATTTAGGTACTTTATAGTAATGAGAAAGACATTAACTATATCAAGATTAAGAGGTAGATTATCATAACAATGAAAGCTAATTAATAATTATGAAATATATCTCTAGTAGTGACTTAGTTATGTCATAAATGAATAAATTACCGAAGTAGTCAATCAAAATTTCCCCACTTTCCTTGGCTGGTCCCCTAAGATTCCTTTTTTAGATCAATCTTTGTACTAAAATATTCTTTCTGTCATGATTTGTTGACATTAAGTTCTAAAGAGACGCTCCATCTCCTGGTCAGACGCTGTAATTCAGGTAACATGTGGAGTCAGAGTAAAATAATGTTTGGTTGATGGAGGAATATGTTGCTGGGAGTTGCAGGGAAGCGGGGAAGTGCCATTCATGATTGTCTTTTTACTCTGTGTTTTAATGTTATGGTCTTTTAACCTTGTTTTAGGTTTCCCAATTTTTAAATGTAATACTAAGAGATTTGAATTCAAATGTAAAGTGCATTACAAATAAAATTAATTATTATTATTAACATTATTCGGCTGCCATTTGACTGACAATGTCCCATTTTGAATGGCTGCTACTGTTTTAGATACTGAGAAAGTATCTCATATTAGTGAGATAGCACTTTAAAAAATGACGCAGTGTATCGTAACTATGAGATCGCTGAGTCATAATCACATAAGTAAATGCATAAATGCCTTTGATAGGCCTGGGCGGTTATAGACAGGGGCCAAGGGGGGCCAGTGCCCCTGCAGATCATGGCCTGGCCCCTGTGCGGAGGACATAATACTCAAAGAAGTTCTGATGATGATGAACTGGAACAGACATGGTTACTGATAGGATTTATTTAATTTTTTTCTTTAAAAAAATTTGTTTTACTTAATATTTAAAAGCAGTATTTGGATAGGATCTGAGTTTCATCTGCTAAATGTTATTTTCAAAACAAATTTTTATTGCTGAATTTATTAGTTTTTTGTTCTAATTCAAATTTGATAGAAAACTGTAATTTCAACTTAACTTAAAAATATGTAAAGTTCCTAAATTATGAATGTATATTGACCTAATATTCCAAATAATAACTTTATTAGATATTTTAGATATTTATATAGCTACAGGATTTTTTATTTACATTTTTGCGATACAGAAGCCAAATTAACATTTTTCAATCCAAAAATAAATATTTTTCAGGTCAAAAGGAAACATATTTTTAATTAAACCTAATTTAATGGAAATCAATGGCGGATTTAGAAAATTTGGGGCCCTAGGCAAAAACAGGCAGGGGCCCTGTGAAATGAGAAGACAACACATAAAATAGACCCATTACAGATAGAGAAATGTTAATAGAATAGACATCCATTATCTGTTCTAGGTTGTGTCCCTCTCTTCTTGTCCCTTTTCTTCTTGTTTTCCTCTCTATGTTTTGTACTCAGCTGACTTTTCATGCTGTCTCTAAAGGAATGAAAGATTTTTTCCAAGC
>JAGKQL010000017.1:4121557-4164291 GCA_018398635.1 Cyprinodon brontotheroides
ATATTGACACGTTTTTGTGGACTTTTATGGACCTTTCTGCCTCGGGCACCATAGACCTCCATTATTTGAATGTCAGCAGACAGCAAGAAGCCTCCCAGATCTCCAGATGCATTTGAGATATCAAAAAAGTACTCCAGAGTGTTGTTCAGCATGGCGGTGAGTAGAAAATGAAGGCTAATCATGTTTTGGGTGTACTATTCCTTTAAGACCCACCCCATCCTGTTGTGATCTGTTAATAAAAGGCTCTACTGTGAAGGGAGCAGTGAGAAAAGGTGCTGATTGTGAGCTAGCAGTTCTTCTCCCTTCTGCAGAGGCTGTTGTTGCAAATCCCTGTCTGTGTCTGATCATTTCGTCCTCTATAAACTCACAGTTTTTTGAACCCAACAAACTACTTTTCAGATTCAAGGGTTTTGCAGGATTTTTTGTTGTTTGTTTTAGTTTCAAACTGCTTCTCCCTCTGTTTGCAGGGATGGGGGTGTGAGTGCTTAAATGAAAAGGGGATAACGGGATTGTTCAAAGTGCTGACCGCTGGTGATTCTGTTAAGGAAATACTCCCAATGTGTTGTATTTTCTTAATGCATCATCAACATTATGCTACTGAAAGAATAAAGCTTTTTGCACACCTTTACCTGGAGGGTCAGTGATTTTAATCCCAGTGTGAGAACTACCCACTAAATGTCTGAGCTTCATGTGGGTCACCCTGACCAACATGCAGCAGACATGTTGATGCAGCAGAGGAAAGCTGTGCAGTAATAACTGGATGTGGGCGTGTTCCAGTTCAGCTTGGCAAAGCATCACTTCTCATAAGACTCATCCCACCCACAGAAATGTTATGTATTCCTCTGATCCCAACTTTTATACATAAATATAAAAAAAAAGGAAAGACGTTTGAGGAATTTCTGGGATCGCCGTGCGATCAGGCTGCCTGAAGTGTGCTGGATTTAAATGAGAGTTTGGAGCATATCTGAGTCATTGTTGGGGGAGTTTAAACCTTCATGTCGGCCCCGAAGCATCCATAATAAGTGGGACGTGGACCTTATCGTGTTCTCTGTTACAGAACGAGGAAAACTCTTTCAAAGCGTGCCAGAGAAAGCTCTTAATGGAGGAAAAAACAAAGTTATCTCCATGCAACATGAATGGATATAAAAGATAAAACCGTCGCTTCTGATCTGATCCAGAAGAGTCTGCTGTTTGTCTCTTTACCACAGCGACATGAATGCAACGGGAGCCGATGAGTTTATATACTGAGGAGACAAGTGGAGTGGGGCAGCTGACAGAGAGGGAATACAGAGAGCTGAGGTAGGCAGGCTAATAAACCTGAAAGGAGCTAAAAGACGTATAAAGAAACCCCATGGGGGGAAAAAATCCAAACATAGTTCTTTAAATGGGAAAAAAAGCAGAAATTATTCTGGAAGACTTAGAACAAAATAAATGACCAAATGAGATTATCTCCATCTGAGGGTAAAGTTACGCCTGTGTGTTGGGTTGGTGAGGACTGGACAAAATGAAAAGGTAAAACTAAAGAACCAACTACCAGTTTTAGTACGTGAGGCAGACAACCTGTCTACTTTTAAGGCTAGGGCTAAAACTTTCCTTTCTGATAAGGCTTATAGTTAGAGTGGCTCAGGTTATCCTGAGCTATCTCTATAGTTCTGCTGCTATAGGCTTAGACTGCTGGAGGACATAGGGGACCCCTTTTTCATCATTCTGCTTCATTCTATCTCTATTCTCCCACTCTGCAGAATCTGTTAGTTCAATACTCTAACGCTCTGCTCTCTCTGCTTTTTCTCATAGTAGCTTCATCTGGTCTGTTCCTGTTTGGCTGTGACTCCGCATCCTGAGAGAAATATCAGCTTGTGCTGCTGCCATCAACACCTTTGTTAGATGTTGGAGATCGGCCTGTTTTTCAGTGTGTAGTCCTGTTTTCTCTGACTGCCACTGGCTGGATGTGCTCTCTTTCATCCTCTGATATGTGGAGCTGGCTTGGAGCTTGTCTGCCTGGTTGTGTGTTTCCCTGCCTTTTACAGCTGCTTTTTGCATCTCTGCTTCTGTCTTCCTGAACCCCAGGCTTCAGCCTCAGGCATACTGTTGAGCTTTAACTGAGCCTGGTTCTGCTGCGGAAAGGGAGTTTTTCCTCCACTGTCGCTACAACCATGCATGCTTGGTGTGAGGATTGCTGAAGAGTCAATGAATCGATGCAATCAACTGGTTTTACTTAGACAGAAAACTTTGAATAAATTTGACTGGGTGATCTGGTGAACTGTGAAGTACCTTACCTAGATGACGTGTGTTTTGAATTTTACAAAAAAGTAAGATAAACAATCAGGACGCAGACAAACATAACTCAATAAAATGGACAAGAACAAGGACATGGTGGGTCGTGACCAGTTAGCTTCAATTTACTTGACTTTACTTGACGTAACTTTTAGAAAAAAATTACATTCAGCACTTTTTACTGTACCTTTTACTTTTACATTTATTCTTGTGAGAGTATCACTTCTCTCTCTTAGTAAAACTCCCTGTCACTGAGTAACTTTGACTAGATCAGGTGAAAATACAACAAATAGAAATTATTGTAGCTTGATAAAGTCTTTTTTCCTTTCCTGACATACTTCATCTGCTTTAACTTCCTGGTATTATGTGTTTTATACGTTTCTGTTTAATAGTTCTGATTTAAAAGTTATTTTTCTGCCGAAATTTGTTATTTTTTTAAACACATTAATGTGAAATGTTTTTTAGTTTTAGTTTTATTATTTATTGTACACTCACCGGCCACTTTATTAGGTACACCTGTCCAACTGCTTTCGTTAACACTTAATTTCTAAGCAGCCAATCACATGGCGGCAACTCAGTGCATGTAGGCATGTAGACATGGTCAAGACAATCTCCTGCAGTTCAAAGCTTAGCATCAGTATGGGGAAGAAAGGTAATTTGAGTGACTTGAACGCGGCATGATTGTTGGTGCCAGAAGGGCTGGTCTGAGTATTTCAGAAACTGCTGATCTACTGGGATTTTCACGCACAACCATCTCTAGGGTTTACAGAGAATGGTCCTAAAAGAAAAAACATCCAGTGAGCGGCAGTTCTGTGGGCGGAAATGCCTTGTTGATGCCAGAAGTCAGAGGAGAATGGCCAGACTGGTTGGAGCTGATAGAAGGGCAACAGTGACTCAAATAACCACCCGTTACAACCAAGGTGGGCAGAAGAGCATCTCTGAACGCACAGTACGTGGAACTTTGAGGCAGATGGGCTAGCAGCAGCAGAAGACCACACCGGGTGCCACTCCTTTCAGCTAAGAACAGGAAACTGAGGCTACAATTTGCACAAGCTCATCGAAATTGGACAATAGAAGATTGGAAAAAACGTTGCCTGGTCTGATGAGTCTCGATTTCTGCTGCGACATTCGGATGGTAGGGTCAGAATTTGGCGTCTACAACATGAAAGCATGGATCCATCCTGCCTTGTATCAACGGTTCAGGCTGGTGGTGGTGGTGTCATGGTGTGGGGAATATTTTCTTGGCACTCTTTTGGGCCCCTTGGTACCAATTGAGCATCGTTGCAACGCCACAGCCTACCTGAGTATTGTTGTTGACCATGTCCATCCCTTTATGACCACAATGTACCCAACTTCTGATGGCTACTTTCAGCAGGATAATGCGCCATGTCATAAAGCTGGAATCATCTCAGACTGGTTTCTTGAACATGACAATGAGTTCACTGTACTCAAATGGCCTCCACAGTCACCAGATCTCAATCCAATAGAGAAACATCTTTGGGATGTGAGGTGGAACGGAGATTCGCGATCATGGATGTGCAGCCGCATAAATCTGCGCAGCAACTGTGTGATGCCATCATGTCAATATGGACCAAACTCCCTGGAGGAATGCTTCCAGCACCTTGTTGAATCTATGCTTACCAAGAATTGAGGGGCAGTTCTGAAGGCAAAAAGGGGTCCAACCCGCTAGCATTAGCATGGGGTACCTAATAAAGTGGCCAGTTTGCACATTACTTTCTGAATCACTTTTAAACATTAAATCAGATGTGATGATCCCATAAGTGTAAAAAACTATAAAAATATCACTTTTAAGGAGCGTATTTGTAGATTATGGTGGAAAATAAGTATTTGGCAATAAGAAAAATTTGATTCAATTCTTCGAAGCTTAACATTTGCTAGCAGTGATAGAGGTCGAACATCTCCTCTGTATTCATCTGGTTTGCTCGAATGGAAGCTGCTATTTTGGTCCATTCCTCCATCAGATCTCCTCTATAACAGTGATGTTTTTGAGCCGTTGCTAGATGCAAACGAAGACTTTCAACTCCCTCCACTAGTTTTTCTATGGGTTTAAGGTCTGCAGACTGGCCATATCACTCCAGGATGCTGAAATGCTTTTTATGGAGCCACTTCTCGGTGTGTTTGGGATCATTGTCCTGATGTCTCAGCCTCGCTTCCATCTTCAAAGCTCTCACTGATGGAACGAGATTTGGGATTAAAATCTCACCATCAATGGCCCCTTTCATTCTCCCCTTAACACAGATCTGATAGGTATTCAACACCAAAAAGCATGATGCTTCCACCCCTGTGCTTCACTGTAGCTAAGATGTTCTTGGAATGCAGCTCAGCGTTCTTCTTCCTTTTGTGCCAAAAAGTTAACATGTGATTCCCAATTTTCCCATGACTCCCATTTGAGACCCATCTTTGTCACATGTGCTTTTAACACGGAATGTACCAAATTCATTCATATACATGTGCTTTAAGGTGTGATTCGCATGTGGTCAATGAGTTTCACGTTATTTTAACATCGTTCTGTCAGGGATGTTAGAAAAGACTACAATGTGCGATTATTTTAATAGTAAACGTAATAATTACAGTTTTCTCTCAGTGTTTAATATTATTCCTCATATCATAGCTTCGGATGCATGCTTGGAATCTGAGTGAACAGGCCCAAAACTCTGGAAACCTCGTTTAAAATATTGTTTTACTCCTTGAGATGTTTGTAAACCCTAAGAGGAAAGTGTTGAGTGAAGCAGAGCAGACTGGCTGTTTGCTGGTTTCTCCAACAGTAGACCAGTGCTGACCCCTCATGGTCTTTAGCATTTCCAGACCGGTGACTGGTTGCTTTTAGAAAGCAGAGATGTTTTCTAACCATGAAGATCTAGCTTAGATCAAAACTGCTGTTTTTTGAGGCAAGATTTAGTTCATTTTAGCCCTTTACTGTCTTCATGCTGCCATCATGCCGTTATTTCCTTCTCTCCTGCTCTCTCTGCTGCTTTACGCTTGTTTGTGTCACTGTTGCATCTGACTCAGATGCTATTGGGACGTTTCAATAGAAGGAATTCCAGTTTTCTGTGCATTTTATAAACTCCAGAATGTTGAATTTAAACATGCAATGATTTGTATTTCACTTGGATTCAACTTAATGTTGAAAGGATTGGAAAATGTTAGATTGAACATGGGTTTAGTACAGGATGAAAGGTGAATGGATTCAGATTTCACCTGACAGGAACCCATTTCTGGAGCTTTGTTTTTATAAATCCAAGAAAACAAAATCAAATGTGAGGTTCCTCAAGGATCCAGCTTTTGAATCCTTCTAATTATAATTAGAAATAGTCAAAAGCTACTCCGCTACTTTCATTACACTGCAGCGCAGACACACCCGTCATATGTCGCCTTTATTGTATAATTTATTATTTACAATATTTTTTGCTGCTTCTAATCTAAAACTGTAGAACTGGAACAGATCTACAATAGATGCAATCAGCTGTTTTTTGCTTCAACATTGAACCTTTAATCAGACTGGATGACCTGATTGAATAAAATTCCCTCTCAAAGTCACAGACACCTTTTTTATATCATAATTATGTTGCTGATTTTCTTTTCTTCTAATTGTTTATCTTTATGTATGAATCTACCATAAAAGGTGAAAAGAGGTTCTTAAAGCTGAAACCATTTTATGGTTCCTTTTTCTGGGTAACACCAACACACTGTTTCTAACGTCCACATTTAATGGACTTAAGTTAGTCTCTCTTACACAAAGACCAGAAACCAGCAGCCTGGTTGGGTTAGGGTACATATTACACAGAATATATATATATATATATATATATATATATATAGACAAGTACACTGCAGTGGCATAAAGGGAAAACAGATAAAGAGAATAAAAGTAACAGATGAAAATAAGAAGATTATATAAAAATAGATAAAAACAATAAAAGATTAGTTGATGAAATGAAACAAATCTGGAATTATAACAAATATAGTAGCTCAGTCAAAAGCCACTCTGAACACTTACATTTTAATCTGGATTTAAAGTAACTGAGGGTTTCAGCTCTCACCGTTTTCTGGGAGTTTACTCCAGATTAATGGACAATAAGAACTAAATGCTGCTTCTCTATGTTTGGTTCTGGTTCTGCAGGGTAGATTTAATCCAGTAGACCTGAGAAAGCAAGTCTGTGATGTATATTCAGTGACTAATAGACCAGCAGAAGGATTTTAAAATCTATTCTCTGAGATACAAGGAGCCAGTGGAAGGACTTTAGAAATTGGCTGATGTTCTCTACTTTCCTAGTTCTAGTGAGGATGCAGGCAGTTTTTTGGATCAATGCAGCTCTGATCCACTTTCTAGGCAGACCTGTGAAAATAAAAACTGCTGTGATCAATTCTACTAAAGCAAGAATTTGTTTATCAAGGTCCTGCTGAGACATTGTTGGTTTAAATGATTTTAAATTAAAATCTACCAAGATTTGGATTAATTTTAGATTTAACTCTCCAGTATGAAAAAATGTTCCCACAACTAACAGTAGAATGTTCAGGTCCGTTATATGACAGAATTAATTAATAGAGCAAACTGAATTCAAAAAGATAAACTTTTTTCTTTTTTTCAGGAACCCCCATCAGGTTTTAAGCGAAGATATTTGCTGTGGTTTTAAATGTTTATTCTAAAGAGCCTGAAACTGGTTTTTCCATCTCCATCTGGTCTCTGCTATGACATGGAGCTGAGCGTTCACTGTTCTCTGTTGGGTTTTTGTTTGTGACTTATCCTTCATCTGTGAACAGGAGTGTGACCTTGTGCAGCTTTGAGCTGTCTCAGCAGAGCGTCTGACGCCGTGAGACGGCGGCCGGTTTGCGCTCAGAGGGTGTATGTAGGTCAGCCACGGGCCTGCACGCTGCCACGGCGGCACGGTGCTGTGCAGCGGGACGGGGATTGGAGTGGACAGAGAGAGGACCCCCTCACACGTCAGCAGCAATGCCTCCCTATCCCCCCCGCCCCGCCTTAAACACTTTGACATTATCAGGCCACACAGAGCGACGTCTGCCCTTATTACTCTCACCTTTGGTGCAGAAAAAAAAAGAACAAAGAAGTGAAAAAGCACAAACAGAAGCAGGTTCAAACCTCGGCGGCGGATCTTAGTGGAGATTTTTTCCTCGGTTACTTCAGGTTTTATTTCTTTGTTTTTTTTTATATATTCAAGAAAAAACAACATTGAATTCTTAGTTCTTTTATTAAAAAAAAAAAAAGTAAAAAATCAGATGAAGTGTCTGAACATATAAAGTTGTTTTAGTCCCTTTAATGATGACGCAGTGCCCTCTAGTGGCTACAAACATGAGCTCCACCAACCTCACGCTGGTAAAACTCAAACTGTGATCCACAGAGGCGGCCTGAAGCTGAGCAACAGCTTCCTGAACATCCATCCGTTCCATGCAGCCGGAGGAGGAGGAGCAGCTGGCGGCTCATCGGTTGTAGGGATGCATTGAACCAGACGCAGATTTAATGTTGGTCTTGATGCTGCTCGGCATTTTTCCTGCAGCAGAAGAAAAAAAAAATCTCAAATCATGTGATCAGGCAGAGCAGCTCATAAGTTTAAAAACACTCGTCGTCGGCGTCATGCTGAGTTCTTTGTTTGATCTACTGCTACAAATCCTTCTGTTGACAAATCATTTATTTATGCTTAGTTTTAATGTTGAAGTTTAATTAAGAACAATTTTTATCGCTCTCTTAATTTGACGATGCAAAGGGCTGAAGTGATGTCACTTCCTTCAACTTCCATGTCTGCTTGACCTTTGGGCTGCAGTTAGTCCTTCCAGAGGAAGCTAAGCCGTTAGCCTTGTTTTAACTCATCCATTAGGCTTTAAGAGCAGCTTTGTTTGCTTTGTAATGGAAGCTGCGAAAAGAGAAATTGCACAAATCGCACAGCTGTAGGCTAAAGGCGTCGGCACACGGTGGCATCCCTGGAAAATGAGCCCTGAACGCGGTTTCCTCTGCTTCTCGTTCCTGAAGAGTCTGGTTGATCCTTCACTGTGCGTCATGGATCGACACCTGCCTGCCGTTTTACCTGCTGCATCTTCACCTCAGATTAAACACCTGTTCTTCTTGTCAGCCTATCGGATGTATTATTATCTCGGTATAATCCCATTTTATTTCCAAATATTTGTTAAGAAGAACCCTCCTAATAAAAAAAACTGCTTGGGAAAAACTTTAGCCTCTATGATTTAATATTACACTATGAGAAGGAAAAAAATATATCTACTCAGGTAGGTCATATATTAGGTTTTACCAAGTGCGTACATGAAGAATAACTTGCCCTGATAAGGTACCGTTTTTACATGTTCCTTAAAAAACAAGAGCAATACATCCCAGAGGTACCGATCTGACTCAGATAACTTCCATTCTTGCTCCCCTGGTGGATGACATGTCTAAGAATCTCCTGAACGTTTATGACCCGGATATCAAAGTGGAAGAAAAACTTAAAGCACTGCAGCAAAAAATCGTTTCCAACATCATGGAAACAACAGACATTATAAATCCATCGTTATTTCATCTCTAGGGTTCAGCATTGTTTGTAGAACTGAAACAATTAATTGTGATTAATCGATTTGCAAAATAATCAACTAATTTAAAAATTGATTAACCGTTAATTGGAGTATAGACTCTAAAACGTGACTTTAGCTGACAGAGCGACCCACTAAGAGCAGTAATTATAACAAAATTGTAAAATATATATAAATATTTATCATGACATAAAAAATGCTCCATCTCTCCAGAGCTCCTGGAGTGGAAAAAATGCTGTAAAAACTCTTCTTTAAGGAACTTCTATCTATCTTGCTCTCAATCTGCAGGTTTACTAGTGGTTCCTAGAACTTCTAAAAGTAGAATGGGAGGCAGATCTTTTAGTTCTCAGGCTCCTCTCCCTGTGGAACCAACTACCAGTTTTAGTCCGTGAGGCAGACACCCTGTCTACTTTTAAGGCTAGACTTAAAACTTTCCTTTTTTGATAAAGCTTTATAGTTAGAGTGGCTCAGGTTATCCTGAGCTATCTCTATAGTTATGCTGCTATAGGCTTAGACTGCTGGAGTGACATAGGGACCCCTTTTTCATCATTCCTCTATTCTCCCACTCTGCAGAATCTGTTAGTTCAATCTCTGTGCTGCTGCCATCAAAGCACATTTGTTTTATAGATGGTTAAGATCGGGGCTGTTTTCCAGTGTAGTCCTGTTTCTCTGACTGTGACTAACTGGATGTGCTCTCTTCATCCTCTAACATAGGAGCTGGCTCAGAGCTCGTCTCTGCCTGTGTGTTTCCTGGACTGGGCCTTTTCTACTTGAACCCCAGTCGGCCTCAGCAGATGGCATCGCCACACTGAGCCTGGTTCTGCTGGAGATTTCTCCTATTAAAAGAGATTTTTTCCCTCTCCACTGTCACTACAAGCATGCTTAGTGTGAGGGATTGCCTTCAGAGCCAATGAGTCGATGCAATCAACTGGTTTTCCTTAGATAGAAAACTCTGAATCAATTTGACTGTATCATCTGGTGAACTGCAGTGCTTGAGGTGACGTGTGTTTTGAATTGGCGCTATAGAAATAAACTGAATTTAATTGAATATCCGCTTAATCAAAAAAAAAAAACAGATTTATTGATTAGCAAAATAATTTGCTAATCAATTAGCAAAATAGTTGCAGCCATTATTGTTTGCATCAGGCTCTAATCTTGCATTAGACCAGGAATTAATGGGCGCTGTGGCACTTACCTAATTGGACCACTAGATGGCTCTAGAGACAACAGAATCCTTTAAAACTTGTATAAACCGTCAATAAATATTAGATATATTTTTTAGTCCTGTTTTTTTTCCTTTAGATAACATATATGCTCCCAGACTCAGCTGTATACCCGCAGAGGTCCCCTCATGCTGTCTGAGCAGTTTTCCTCCTAAATGTTCTTAGATCAGTGAAAACCTCCAGAGTTCCTCTTTCAACGTCAACAAAAAAAACCTTTGGAGTTTCTTATTTGTTAATTTATTCGACAATTAGGCTGATGATGACTGTATGTAAACCTTGAAACCTGCAGACATTATTACAATGATATCCTAAAACATAACGAGGTTAAAGCTGCAGCTCCAAACTCCCTTTAGTCCTGTTTGTTTCCTCCTGTAGAAACCAGGCCTCTTACCCGGCTGTCCTTGCTGCTGTGGAGCTACAGGTCCTCCCATACCTGCTTGCTGGCCTGAACCACCTCCAATGGTGACCTGCTGTAGGGTTGGGCCCCCGCTCATCATGGGCCCCTGTCCTGGGTGTCCAGGGGCCATGGGGCCAGGAGGCCTACATTTGGAAAGCCCTTTTCCAAAAGCAACGGCGGCAACCAAAGCGTTGGTGTCTCCGGGGTTAAAGGACGGTTTGTTCAGTCGTGATGCTGGGAAGGAAGAAAATAAAGAACTTTTAGAACTTTTTTTTTAAAACAGGGTTCTAATAAATGTGCTACAATAACTTATATAATTACATTCAAAAGAAAGAACTAAAAACTTGTTGGTAAAATAGTTGTTGGACAAAAATCAATGAAAGAAGTTTGATTAATTCATATTAATCTCATTGAGATCGTTTGGTGAGATAAGCTCCAAACCCTCACTGGGGCCACCTAGTGGTGAAGAAAAACATTCAACAGAGAACTGATGTCATGTCTTCAGGAGTCTTTAGCCTTTTAAAACCGTCAAAAACGGTCCGAGAATGGTAGCTGAGAAAACCTCTGAGTGTAAGTGGAACGCAACTGAACTGGACCGCGGCAGACATAACTAAACCGCGCTAAAATAGTACTAGTTCACCAGTAGCGCTTAGCTCGGTTCATCTGTGGCTTGGTTCTCTGATAACCTAGGAGCACACCGCGTCATTCTCCCATTTACAGTCAGCTGACTCCATTTTGAGGGTTTTCTGTCGTCTAACTAACAGATCCTGTTCACAACATGAAGTTATTCTCAGCCTGTTAAGAATAAATGGCATCAGAAGAGTGGAAGCAATCTAAGTACAAATACTTCGACTCAGGCTCTCATGTATTCTGTGTAGTTTTTCTTTCTGATATTTTCACTTTACTTACTACTTATTTTTTTATGGCAACTTTTACTTCTACTTCTTACATTTTACACAAATATCTTGACTACTTTCTACCCTTACATTTTAAAAATTGGCTCGTTACTTTAGTTTTGAATCATTTCAATGGAGTTACCGTCATATTATTTTTCACGTTATCAATACAAAATTCAATCTAATTGGATGGAAATTCTACGCTGCATTTGACTGCACCACTACAAGATGAATCGCACAGTGATTCGCTGTATTCATTTAACGGTGCAAATCATTGCAGCTTGGTGGCGGTGGCGCTTAGTATAGTAGCATGGATGCTTAATTTGTTGATGATAACTTTGAAAATGAACACAACGGAGATTCTAGTCCTATTGGCAGACATCCATTTAAAATGTAGGCAACGCATGAAAAAAGTGGTTTCTACTTTTACTGATTATACCTTAAGTATCATCTTACAAGCCTGTATTTTGTTACTTTTACTTGAGTCAGAAGAAGTTTAATGCCAGTACCTCACTGACATTTTGAGGGTTTTCTTGTCGTCTAACTAACAGATCCTGTTCACAACACGAAGTTCTTCTCAGCCTGTCAACAATAACCGGCATCAAAAGAGCGTGGTGCGACCTGGGTTGATGCCGAGACCGAGGCTCTCATGGAAATGTGGGCGGACCTGGATAGCTTCAGGTTCCTGGTATCCATAAGTTCCTGAATGTTACGGTAGCCGCCATCTTTGAGTAATTCCCGCCTTGAGAGCTGTAGTATCGTGTACCACCAATAGGAGGCGAGGAACAGTTCTAGCATGACGTGTAAATGGTCATAAGGAACCAAGCTCTGTCCGAACTCACCACGGATCGGTTTCAGAGAGGTAGTGGAAATGAGGCGTATGGCTGCAGCCTGGAGGAGGAGTCACAGTGCTTCTCTGGTGAACTTAACGGGGAACGCCGTTTTTTTTTTTACATTTGCCCCTTGATTTTACGTTATTACATCATGCTCAATAAGTTGAGTGATAACTGAGAGGAAAAGTATGACACAATGAGAAAATTAAAATAAAGCAACGGCTGAAACGTTCCTATTCCTTTTAGGCTGCTCCAAAATTCTTGATCATTTTAATGATTAACCTCAGATGCATCATGTTGGCAGATACGTTTTTAAACACAGTTTAGTGAGTCAGACAGTTAGAAACAATGCCTGTATCGGTCACATGACATTCTTGAAAAAAACCTTAAAGAGAAGGACCCAAAACAGTATTTAGAGTCCCAATACACGAAGGGTCACAGAATATGGTTTAACACTACTAATAAATCTGGGGTGTGCTTCGGTAACCGGGGTTCAATGCTGATAAACACCTTTTACTGGAGAAATCTTATCAAAGTGCTCCTGAACAGGTAGAAACGTCCTGTTATTGAATTTACATTGTTTGGACAAGGAGATCTATCGATACATAGGAATTTCATAGCAGCTTAAGGTTGTTTTTGTGAGGCCATGCATCCTGAAATGTATTATTTTCCCATGCATGACGTTACGCTCTGACCGCAAGGCTGATTCACCAACAAGACGATTATACGCACACGCCCACTACATACAGGAGGCCGTAAAAATGATGACTGCGATCGCTACACATATCAGATCTCAGCCCCCGCTTCAAGGATCCACGGGAACCTGGTTTTAGTCAGGACATTTAAACCTGGGAGTGAAGGAAGAAATGTAACACACCGCCAGTCTCAGCATCTCTGTCGTCACGTGGGTTGTTGAGCTTCTCCAGCAGATTGGAACACATTTTATTCAACGCTTGAATCTGTTTCTGTTCACAAAACGACGAGGAAACATGTTAAATGTTTTTAATGTGAATAAAAACAAATCAGGAGATATTCACACAGCATCTAACCGACCTGTGCCACATCAGGACCGATGCGTGCCGCCTCTGCGCTCAGCTGCTTTTCCTGCTCCTCCACCTCTGGATCAGGTTTGGTCCGCAAGTAGTCTGGAACAATCTCATGGCTGAACACCGGGACACGCTGCTCTGTGAGGACCTGCAAAAAATATATAATAAAATAAATAAAAAGCAGAATTCCGATGAAATACAAAGGACAAACTATTAAACTCACGGTTAGATCGTCGTCTGGCTTCTGAGACAGGAGCAGCGGGATGATAACCTGGCTGCGAAACGACGGCGTCTTCTCATTCTTCAGCATCTTATTGATGGTGTTCAGCTGACCAGACAGGAGCCCGAAGTTGTCCAGAACAGAAGGCCTGAGTGACAGGAACACAGAAATGGTTCTGCTGGGTTCTCAGAGAATTAACCATCCTATAAACCAGGGCTTCAACGTTAAGTCGACTTTATCGACAATAAAAAAAATATATTGACACGTCTTTTTCATTGTGGACGAATCACCATCATATACTTTTAAATTGAAGATCGCTGCTGAGGCCTTTTTGTTCACCTGAGGTGAACGAGTCCACAGCAAAGACGAAGAGCTAAGACCCAGTATGTTTAGTGAATCCTGCTGTAGATCAGGGGTGACAAATTACAAAATCAGCGGGGTCAGAACAGAGGTGGGGACTCAAGTTTGTGACTCGTGACAGTCGCTCCATCTCTAAGTCGCATATTTAATTACTTCAGACTCTACTCTTAGACTTGCATTTGAAGGACTTCAGACTCGAATGATATTACGTGATTTCTGGACTTGTAGAACAATATATAGTTTAAGCCGCTTTTTGTTTTACTAACTTGACTGATCACCGCTCGCCTACCTTACCCGCACACAGCAGAGGTCAAAAAAAAAAAAAAAAACGGCACAGGGGCTGTCAAACAGTCATGTAGCACTGACATAGATATAATAGTGACCTTTAAGCTATACCGTCTCAGTGAAGGAGATGAAAACACAAGGAGAAACAAGAAAACACGCAAATAGACTTGAGACCTGACTTGGACTAGCAAAAAATGACTTGTGAACATGTCCTGGTCAGAATAAAGAAAATTATCAACCAGTAAAGATCCGGAGACATTTTTAATTACAATCTGGTACTTTAAACAGAATTTAATACTGAAATAAAGTGAAGTGTTTATGAATCTCTTTAAAAGTAAAGCATTTTAAATGCCCTGATAATCACATTTAATTAATTTAATGCCAATTAAGGCCTTAATTTAAAAAATAATAATTTCATTAATTTTAATTACCCGCAGGAAACCTGTATAAGGTGCACAGCAAATGTATTTTTTTTTTCTCTAGAAAATAATTGCTTAATCAGTCACTTAATCAAAAAATATATTTACTAATAGATTATTAAAACATTAAAACATCATTAGTTGCAGCCCTTCATCTAAATTGGACTTAAAAGTGAAAACTTGTACCATTCAAACATTAATAATGTAAGTTTTAGTATAAGATTTAGTTTGTATTAATGTAGGAAAACTGGAGGACAAAGTAAAACAAGATTATAATCATCTGTTGTTGTAGTTTCCCCTTTAGATATTGCTATAAAAACAAACTATTTTGGGCTATTAAGCAGGTTTGAAGTCAGAAATAAATGTTTTTAGTGTGTATTCTTGGGTCAGCACAGAATAAACATCTCCTGGTGTTTATTCCCACTACAGAGTGGGATCTGTTTACATTTATCAGGTGATAAACTCACCATGTCAGACGCTCGTATTCGTTCTCCAGCTTGTAAATGAAATTCTGCAGAGCGTTTTTAACATGAGCCACCAGAGTAATGAGGGAGTCCACCGAGGCTTCCAGCTGCTTCTCCTCACGTTGCTAAGAAAAAAACATTTTATCAAAAATAAAGAGCAGAACTCAATCCCATCTGGCAACTGATACAAACAGTTAGCATCGGAGCTAGCAGGCTAGGCTAACGGTGCTTAGATATATGCTAGCGTACGGAGAATAAAATGTCACAGATGTTAAATAAAAAGATGTTTCGCTTTATTTATTTATTTTTTAATTCATGGGGGGTGTGAAGTTTACCTGCATTGTTAAACTGTAAGATGATCGTCCAGCTGGATGCAAAACAAACCGCTCCGTCTTCTCCTCGATTTTATTGGCGGTTGGCAATAAAGTTAGGTTAGCATTACCGCCACCTATCGGTGTGGAGTATATCTACCCAGAGGCCGGTACCAGGAAAGGACCAGCTCTACTATATTTAAAAATAAATACAGAAATAAATAAATGCTCAATAAATAAATAAGCATACAATTAATTGCCCCCAAAAATACAATAAACAAATAAATGTAGGTAGAAATTAAATTATACAGTGAGACATTAATGTATATATCTCTTTTAATTAGCTTCTTTATTTATTCGCCTAGTATATGCCAGATGCTGGTGTGATGGTTGTGCAAACTGCAGGGCTGCTGCCCCTTAAACAGTGTCAATGAGGAGGGGAAATGTTACACTGAAGCGGCACAGATGGGGGAATAATGACCAGGTAACAAGAAAATTTATATTTTTTTTAATTAGAAATTAGAAAGAAACTGAACTTTACTGATCTCAAATTGGAGAAATCTACCTCTGCATTTAACCCATCCCCTTGGGGAGCAGTGGGCTGCCATTGTGTGGCACCCAGGGAGCATTGCTCAGGGACCCAGAGTGCAGGTTCTAAGGACCGAACCGTATACTTGCAAGCGTCTCAGAGCACGAGCACACTGCTCTAACCACTTGGCCAACACTCCCCTCATTTTTAAAACATTAAATGACTGTTCAGCTAAAAAATAACAATCTAAAGAAGAGTTCACGCTATATTTTTAAAAACTGCACCTCAAGTCCTAACAACCATATGATATGATATAAAACTGACTTTAATGATCAAACCAACCCATCCATCCATTTTCTCCCCCTTAAATCTTTATGAAGAGCTGATGGAGCGGGCATCTATCTCCAGGAGTTTATGGGCGAGAGGCGGGGTCCACCCTGGACAGGTCGCCAATCTGTTGTAGGGCAACAAAGACACATCCACACCTAAGGACAATTTAGAGAAGCCAATTACACTAACAGTCATGTTTTTGGACTGTGGGAGAAGGACAGGACCTGAAGAAAACCCATGTATGCACAGGAGAACATGCAAACTCCATGTGGAAATATCGAACCCAGAACCTTCTGCAATGCGCTACCCACTGCTCAAGGTGCAGCCCCATTTTAGTTCAGGTAAAAATGCAGCACATGCAGCCATGTCCCAAATTCCTCATTTTCCAGCCACTTTACGATCAACCGGAAGCAGTTTTGTCCAAACACACGAAACCAGTTCTGATATATCTGATGAAATTTTTTACATAATCTTTTAAGTAAAGCATTTTAAATGCCAAAATTATCACATTTAATGAATTTTAATGCCAATTAAGGCCCAAATAAAAAAAATATTGACTTAATGACTTCATTTTTTTAATGTTTTGCTGAAACCCTGTTTCATAAAATACATTCTTGAATAATGAGGAGACATTTGGCACTGAAACATTTTATTTTCATAAAGACTTTCTGTGGTTTTATTTAAACACAACAATCAGCAGGTGTTTCTTACTAATGCTCACGCTGCGTTTGTTAGGCTTGTTGCTTTAAATCTAAACTCCTATGCCATCACACCAACATGAGCAAAGCTGCTAAATGCTGTGGTCAGAAAGTTTAGGTCTCTGTTAGCGGAGGAACTGGTGATTTAGTAAAACAGGAAAGCAGGTTTCTCTAAAGCCTCTCTGTGGCGCAATAGTTCAGCGTCGGTTCAAAGGTTCAGAGTTCAGAAGTGATTCTCCACGTCTCCCAGTTCCACCACCACCGTCTTCAGCTGGGAGTAGTACTCGATGGTGACCTGGCCGTTCTCCCTGCCGAAGCCTGAGAAGATCCAAGAGTCCAGGTTAATCCTTCACCGTTACAGAAGAAGTCATTCTGAACGTCCGAACCAACAAACAACCCACCTGACATCTTGTATCCTCCAAAGGGCATTTCCACAGGGCTGTTATTGTAGTTGTTGATGAAGCAAGTCCCCGCCTCCAGCCGCTGTGCCACGCGGTGAGCTCGAGAAATATCCCTGCAAATGGAGGGAATGTGTTGGTTCACGTGGTAAAAGATTAACAAAAGGCCAGTTCTGCTGGTGGGGGAGGATGGAAGGAAGCCAACAGACAGCAATAAAACTCCCTCCCTTCAAGGCGAAATGGCTACTAGACTGACGGCACTGCTGGATTTCTTAACTGAACCATGTAGACATTAATAAAGTCAAACGAAAATCCACAAAACATTTTAACAGTAATGATGGTGTCATTGTCTCTTAAGAATCAAAGATCATTTTTGGTAAATGCTAACTACATAAAAAATACCCCACAAAAAATAAATAACTGAGAAAAAAGCAAGATGGATTTCAACCATGACTTTACAGAGACGATCTTTGTGCCGGGAAGCAAAGAATCTCAAAGAAGGACCCAGATCGATCACTTTGGCACCATGCGTGTCTAAGCTGAGGATAACTGTGGAGGCTGCCACCAGGGGGCGCTGCGGCAGCTCAGAAAGAATGTTTTTTTTTCTTCCATCATCTTAAAATTCAATATTTTCCAAACATTATAATAAAATATAACGCGTGATTACAATATAGGTAACATGGAAAACCACAGCGAATTATATCTGTACTTTCATTACCGCATGTTTTTCTCCTATGAGTTAAATATCGCGTGCTCTCCTCATGCTCAGAAGTCAGAGCGGAGCAAGACGGGAGGAACCGCAGAGGCTGTAGGCTTTGCTTTGTGCAGGAGGTGTGGAGCGCAGCGGGGCGAATACGGAGGATGTGGGATTTCTGGGTTACTGTCAGACATTAAGCCCCGCCCTCCCAACTGCACACCAGCGAGGTTTGATCCCACTGGTTCTGTTTTTATCCACACTTTGTTATTCAGTGGAAATGAAGAAAAAAAAGGTACTATTCTAATGTGAAGTGTTGCCATGGTAGAGTGCAGATATTTTTCTGCCCAAGCTTTCCGTCTACAGTTTTGGCCCCAGTCGGCCCCCTGCAGATCCAGCCCAGGAGCAAAGCAGATCCTAGCTTCTGATGGGAAGCGCCGCAGGTCGAAGCTAACCTGGTGAAGACGCCAGAGGCCAGGCCGTAGGTGGTGTTGTTGGCTCTCTGGATCACTTCGTCCTCGGTGTCAAACGGCAGGACGGACATAACCGGACCGAAGATCTCCTCCTTCACGCAGGTCATGTCGTCTCTGCAGTTTTCTGTGAACGGAAGGGAGGTTAGAATACCACCAGCAGGGGGCACTAGAGGGACAGGGTTCAGACATACCGAGGACGCAAGGGGACATGAAATAACCCGCCTTCAGTTTGGGGTCAGTGGGGACAAAAGGTTCTCCTCCACAAAGCACTTTGGCTCCCTGAAAAAAACAATAAATAGACGGATTTAAGAGCAGAACCGGAGAACTTCCTCCAACCCTAGAATCTGGTCAGAACCAAACCTCCTTCTTGGCCTGAGAGACGAAGCCCAGAGCTTTGTCCAGCTGAGGTTTGCTGATCAGGGCTCCCATCCGGGTGCCGTCCAGCAGCGGGTCGCCCACGGAGATGGCCTTGGTCCTCTTCACCACCTCGTCCAGGAACTGAGGCATGATCTCCTTCTGCACAAACACCCTGGTTCCGTTGCAGCAGACCTGCAGGTTTCAGACCGACCCGCTGAGCTCAGAGCGACCCAGCTGAACAGCGCTGATCCAAACCGGATAGTTCTTACCTGTCCCTGCGTCAGGAAGTTGGCCATGAGCGCCCCCCTCACGGCGTTCTCCAGATCGCAGTCTTTGAAGACGATGAGGGGAGACTTCCCTCCCAGTTCCAGAGTCACCTGCTTCACCCCCTTAGCGGACATCTCCATGACCTGAGAGGAGCGGCAGGCGGGACGCCATCATTCAGACCCGCCGGGTTAAACTCAGAATGTTAGAGCGGCGAACTAGATCTACCTTCTTGCCTGTTGGGACACTGCCGGTGAAGGAGACCTTAGCCACCTTCGGGTGCTGGCAGAGCAGAGAGCCGGTCTCCGCTCCCCCCTGGACCACGCAGAAGAGGCCGTCAGGAACCCCCGCCTCCTTGTAGATCTCAGCCATCACCACAGCAGTCACTGGCGTCATGGGAGACGGCTTAAACACCATGGAGTTACCTAAAAATAATAAAACCCCATCAAACCCCTGGATCTGTGACTCTAATGAGAGCCGGAAACACTCTGCTGTTCACCGACCGCACGCCAGAGCCGGAGCCGACTTGGTCACAGCGATCTGGAACGGGTAGTTGAAGGCGCCGATCCCCACGCACACGCCCAGCGGCTCCCTCCTGCTGTAGGCGAAGGCCCCGCCAGGAAGCTGGATGTGCTGACCTGCAGACATGGATGACAGAAAAAAAAAAAAAAAAAACACCTTCAGACAAAGCTTGAAAGAAGAGAGAACGTTGCGGTGGGACGGCGCTGCCCCCACCTGTAGGAGTGTAAATACATTACGGTTTGGTATCGATGCATCGCATCCGTTGGCCGTTGGATCCGATGCATCGATACGTCCGCAAGTAGTTAGAATCGATTCTTGCTTTTTTTTTCCTCCGGCCTATTTTTATCTATTTGCCTCTGGGCTGCATTCCCTTCCCTCCCGTAAGCTGCAGTGGCTTAAAAAACCTATTTTTGCCCTCCTCCTACCGGCTTCCTGGTTATACTCTTACAGCAGTGTGTTGCAGTGGGAGCTTTGAGCAGAGACATTTTTGGTGGATTTATGCTCAATATTGAAGCCTGTTCTGCTGCCATAATCGCTGTGGGTCTATCAATTAGGTGGAACGTTCACAAAATCCACGGTTCACGGTTTTCGTTCGGTTCGGTATATGTTGATTGTTACCTCAAATCCCATAAAAATTTATAAAAATTAATTTAAAAAAATCCCCAAAAATTTATGAATTGTAATTATTTTTAATGATCCAAGTGAAACCATGTGGATCATTTCCGCGCGATGTTTTGCTGTTTTTGAATTTAATCATCTGGCACATGCCCCCACGCACGACCCCAAGGCGAACTCAGAGGGGAGCGAACGGGAGCCACAGCGAGGCTGTAGGCTTTGCTTTGTGCAGGCGTCTGGAACAGAGCGGAGCGCTGACGGAGTATGTGGGATTTCGGGTTAGCATGACATGTTGGCTCAATGTTGCTCTTTAGCATAAACAAAACGTGTTGCACAATGCTTGCACACTGTTGCACTTTTATCCACAACTTCCTTTCCCGCCATCGTAGGTCACTCTAAATGCTAAGTGGTCCCATACAGCAGACCTATAGTGCTGCTGGCGCTGCCTTTCCAACTTCTGTTCTTCCCACCGCCAGTCCGGACACAACCTCTACAACAACTGATTTTTTTCTGCTACACCCGCTACGCTTGCTTCGCTTCTTCTTCTTGTTTACTACTGGTGGTTGGCTTTTGGTCGCAGTACCGCCACCTTCTGCTCTGAGTGTAAACGCCACTTCTTAGCAGAAAAAGGAGAAGCGCATGAACCTTAACGCGAACACACGGAACCTAACCGAGACAGTCGCACGAATCCGAACGGTTCGGACGGGTTTCATAAACCGCTCCATCCCTAGTCTAGATACAGCCCCAGGGCGGTGAGGAAGTGGGGGGCGAAGTTTAGTCCGACGACGGAGGGACATGAGGGCCAAAAGAGCTGAGATCCAGATGGAAAAGGGGTCCTTAGCCGCTTCACGCGACCTCGCTTAACAGGTCAAAAAATTACACGAAGTTGCTTTTTCCTCGCACTTTCAGTCATAAAAACAAAAACAAGCTGGCCTCCTGTCTGTACCTGTCTGCGCGTCAGCGCTACAATTTTGGAGAGGTGCAGCGAGAGCTGCCTGTGGAGGGGGCGGGACGCCTGGAGCTTCAGGTATTGCATTGCACTCATTGCACTGATTTTGTGCATTATTTTTTTGATGCAACTTTTTCTACTTCTGTTATTTGCTGTCGTTTTTCACAAAAATGCAAATAAAGATATGACAGCTTTAATTGATTTATTTCAAAATTGAAACATTGTCTAGCCTGTACGGTGTAAAAATGAACCAATTAATTGAATCGTGATCGCGTATTGGTATTCTTTGAGTATCGTAAAAAATCGAATCGCTGGGTCAGGAAATCGATACTGAATCGATCGCCATGATGGATGTGTTTTACACCCCATACCCACCTGTGAGGGTCCCTGCCATGCCGGCGTAAAACTCCATGGTCTGCCAGGCGACGTCGATGTCAACCAGAGCCTCAGTGATGCACTTCCCGTTGGTGATGGATTCCAGCTTTGCGATTTGCTCCCTCCTTTCCTGTTTGAACCAGAATAAATAAAAAACTCCTTCATTAAAAGGGCTAAAAGGACACAAAGGGATGATTTAGAACAAATGCTGGGAAACTGTTAGAAGGAGGGGGGGGGTTAATGAATAACCAGCGTTTCTCTCCAAGCTTTCATTCGGCTCCAATTTGAGTTGCACAATCAGCACAGTAAAAGTGGACGGCCTGGAGAGCGGCTCACCCTGATGATGCGGGCGGCCTCCAGCATGACCCGGGCCCGCTCCATGCCAGACTTCTTGCTCCACTCCACGTAGGCAGAGTGGGCGCTCTGGATGGCGGCCTCCACATCCTCGGCCCCACAGGGCGGCAGCTGGCACAGAACCCGGCCTGCGGGGAGAGCAGGTTACAGACGGCTAGAGAGCAAACAGTTCAAGTATTCAATTCAAAATAATGACGCTACAACTACCTACAGTGCTGAAGTTAGTATGTGATCTGTTGTGTCTGAGTCAGCGTTCGGTAAAAGGAAGGAAGGGAGCAGAGGTGGAGGACAGACGACTCATCAAACAATAAAAACGTTTGTTAAAATATGATTGTGAGTTGATAAAAGCAATAGTTCTACTGTTTTACGTAATAAAAGTAGAAAATTATGTTTCTTGATCACTTTAAGTTTATAGAGTAAATTCTGTTCCATTAAAATTATGAAGAGAAAGATTTTTAAATGGGAATTGGAATAACAATTCAGAAATGAAGCTTTAAAAAAACCTTTTGATCAAGAAGAGATTTTAAGACTAACATTTTTATTTTCTCAGATCCTTGTTTAAAAAAAACCAAAAAACACTTTTATATTCCATTTTGTTCAATGTAACTTTTTCCATATTTTCAGATGTTATGTTTTCATAAAAAGTTTCCACTTTTTATATTCACTTTTCTTTTCTCTATTATATCGAGCATAACAAACTGCATTCCTTTCAAATTGCGTTTTACACATCGTGTTCTCTTCACCTGGAGACATTTCTATAGGTCTGCTGAACGCAGATTCTTTAAAATAAATTTTGAAAATATAAAATTTGTTAAAAACAAAAAATTCTTAGTAAAAAACGTTAGTCAAATTTTTTTTTCTCCAAAGTTTGATTTCTGGATAGATTTTTTTCCCACCTTTTACAAAATGTGTGCTTGAAACAATAATGGAACAAACTTCACTCCATACGCTTAACCAGCCACGACTATCAGACTCCTTAATCCTGAAACCTGTTGCTCACAGGAGAATGGCGGCCTAGTGGTTAGGGCATAGAGCTTGGAATCCTGAGGTTCTGAGTCGAGCGCCACTCCCACAGACTGCCACTCTGGGTCCCTGAGCAAAGACGCTTAACTCCACAATGCTCCCCAGGGTGCCCCACAATGGCAGCCCACTGCTCCCCAAGGGGATGGGTTAAATGTGCCGAGGCTTCGAGGCGTGCGTCGAGTACTGGAGGGGGGATTTTCCACGAGGCACGTATCGAGGCTTGCTTCATTTGGGGGAGGAGCCAAAATAGACAGCGTCTGAAGCCTTGCCACGTGACCGGAAGGCATTTTAACAGCCTCAGTATTCAGTCAAGGGGAGTTTGTATTCAGTTGGATATCTCTGGATATATTCTAAGAATAGATTGGTTGGAAAAACAACCGATCTAGTTGGTTAAAGCAAGTTTGGTTGTATTAAACAATGTAATGATCAAAATCAGAGTGAGCTACTGGTTACAAATGTAATGGATTTTAAGTAGTATCGCTTTCAAAATTATCCTCATCTCCCTAATGGTGTCAGCTGTAAGAGATGGATTTCCACTTTTGAGGTCGATGGTTAGAGACCTACATCAGACTTTTTAAAGTTGCAATAAAACTTTTTTTTTGGCTTATGTAACTAATTTGTATTGGTTTGCCCAAGTGCAAATATAGATTGGGTAAAAAAAACTGCCAAAGTTAGGTTGGTTTAACACCTAACTTCCAACCCAATTAAAAACAAAAAACTCTTGAAAAACTATTATGTTGGAATAAAAAGACTAACACCTTCAATTTTGTTCATCGATCCAAAATTTGTATAAGCAATTTCACTGCCTGCTTGAGCTTATTTCACAAAAATGGCAGAAAAACACTGATTTATTATTATTATTATTTTTTACTTTTGCTGCAGTAAATGTAATGGAAATATTATAGACTAAATGCTAGCTGATGCAAGAATGCAGAAAACCAAAACAGCAAACAGTTTTTCTTTTTTTCTCTTCAAAGGCATTTTACACACAAAAAAAACTGACAAAAGATTTTATTATACAGACCAATCATTAACAATTTCAAAGGAACTTATATGGGTGGGGGGCAAGAGCAACGATTGCAAAAAGAAAAAAAAAAACGGATTATTTTGTAGTTCTGCACTCCACCAGTAGGTGGTGACATGTTGACATGAGGCTTCTTGAACTATGAGGATCATTGAAGCAATTTGGCCAAACGGTCCAAAAGCCTCATGAGGCTTAATCTCATCATCACTAGTTAAATGCAGAGGTAAATTTCTCTATTGTGAGATCAATAAAGTTCAATTATTAAAGCAGGATTGGTCCTTTTTCTTAAATATTTTTTTATATTTATTTGATTAAAAAAAGCTGTCATGTGTGGATGCACTCTATATGCTTTATAGATCCCATGTACCTTTCTCTTCCTTTGCCACATTCCTCTTCTTTGACTATTTGAGCTGATTTTAATTCCTCAACTGTGATTTCAATAAAATCAATTTATTTATTTATTTTTTATTACATAAGAGTGTTTGCATATCAGAACCTTGAAATAAGCGTTTATATTTTCCATCATTGCCATAAGTGGCTTTCCTTATGTAGCATCTGAAAGTTTGCAGGATTCTTCAAACTCCTAAATATGAGCAAAGGGGTCGATCTGTCAAACTGTCATTAAAATAATCTGATCCGATTTATGAAGTTCAGATTATTTCTCAATGTGAGGCCAACTTCAGCCTCATCCACACCCCCTTACTTACATGAACTCCTCGGTAGTCTGGATTAGGAGCTCTGTTCTGGTGTTTTTTTTTGTGCTACTTGTCACTTTTAACCTCCATTACTACCAAAACCAGCTGGATCTCGTAACCTACCAGTCGCGGGCTCGAACACGGGCTCGGCGTTTTTCTCCTCTCTGGGTTTCACCCGTTTTCCAGCCCAGAAGTTCAGAGGTTCTGTGACCTGCAGGGTTCCGGTGGAGGCTCCGGACGCCGTGTCCAGGATAGATTGGGCCATTTTCACGGAGAATGTGCCTGAAAGTTGCAGAAAAATGCGACATTAGAAGAAGTGTGACCACTAGCAGCGGGGGCTAAGCTAGCTGTGCCGTGGAAGATGGCACGCGCTCAGACAGCACGCGCTGCTCCTTATTAAACAACTTCTAGAAACTTTTAGAAGAAAACGGTACCGTTAGAGTTCTGCAGGGAGAAGCGCTGCAAGATGGATCCAGAGTGAAGCAACAGTTCAGTTCAGCTGCTAGGCCACGCCCCCCACCCAGGCCACGCCCATTCCCCCTCCCTCAGAGGAAATGCTCGGACCTGCATCCATCTTATTGAGCAATCTGATTAAAAACTGATGAATCAGTCTGCAATGGTTTTCCTTATCATAGAGAACAATTAACTTGGTTTACAATCAAGTTTATGATCTCTACAACTTTTATTAGGTCTCCTGTCTCAATATACTATCTAAAAAACAAAAAAGTACATTTTGTTCCATTATTCTTGGAAGTAAATAACGCATTTGTAAACGAAAATGTGAAAAAGAAAGCAGTTAAACATCAGCAAAAATTTTTCCTTTGAGTTTATTGGAAAAAAGAAACTCTTTTTGTCATACTTTCTTTTTGGCAAAATGTATTCTTTTAAAGAATATTTGTTCTTTCTTCTATTGAGTTTTTACGCAATTTATTTTTCTCAAATATATTTACATATCAGATTCTTCTTCATTAAAACCTCAATAATACGCTACTTCTGACCACGAAATAAGTTTAACGCCCAGACCAATCGGATATGCTTTTGCTCCTCATCTCAGAAAGAAGAGTAACCCGATCTGCAAAAACTTTAAGGTCGTGAAAATAATGCGAGCTTTTAAACTCCTCAACCCGGAGAAATAGAAATAAAGCTTAGATGGAACACATGTTTCCATCACGCCACCCCCAAGCAGGGTCACGCAGGGAGTGCTGGTGTCGCATTCTCAGCCGCTCGTTGCGGTTTAGTGGTGGGTCTTCACCCCCGTGCATCGTCAGTACATCAGTTTCAAAACCCAAAAACTTTAGTTTCGACTTGATGAGGGATTTAAAAACACTGTACAGAAGTTTGTGTAAAAACATTCCACATGACTGCAACATTTCAGTTTCTACACCAGGTCAGAATATTTAAAAAAAAAAAAAAAAAGGTTCCAGGTTTGATGCCCGGCCCGTTCTTTCTACATGGAGTGTGCATGTGCCTCTCCTGAGCGTTCGTGGGTTCTCTCCAGGTACTCCAGCTTCTTCCCACAGTCCAAAAACTTGACTGGTTAGGATTTGGCTTCTCTAAATTCTCCTTAGGTGTGAGTTGTGTGTGTGAATGGTTGCCTCTGTGTTGCCCTGCGATGCACTGATCTAATAACCGAAAGTGAAGTTGGCCCCCACCTTCTTCTTCACAAATCAGACAAAATTCTTGTGTCAAACGTTTGTGCAGCAAAAATTTTCGCTTGTGCTTGTTGCTATTGTTTTAAAGATATAAAGAAAAGATTTCTAGAGGTCATCAAAGCGTCATCAAATGGGTGTCAATTCAACTCAGCTCCGTTTGTGCAGCAAAAATTGTCGTTTATGCCACTTTCATTTTAAAGATATAAAAAGATGTTTCTGCCAAGGTCATCAAAGGTCAACCAGCCCCCCCCCCCACTTTCTTCAAATCTTCAAATCCAGATCCAGCAACAAACGGAGCTGAGTTACCTCGACAACCTCGGGTTCGATTAAGGTGGGCCGGTGGGGTGGCGGGCTGGTTGGACTTAGATGACCCCTAGAAATCTTTTCTTTATATCTTAAAACGATATAGCACAAACGAAAATTCTTTAAGCTGCACAAACGCTTGACAATAATTTTTGTCTGATTTGAAGAAGGTGGGGGGGGCTAACTTCACTCAGGTGTCGGCCAGTGTATTCCAGGGCAACACAGAGGCAACCATCCACACACACAACTCACACCTAAGGAGAATTTAGAGAAGCCAATCTAACAGTCGCAAAGTTTTTGGACTGTGGGAGGAAAGCCGGAGTACCCGGAGAGACACCCACTAACGCTCAGGGAGAACATGCAAACTCCATGTAGAAAGAACCCAGGCCAGGAATCCCCAAACCCGGAACCTTTTTTTTTTTAAATGTCTAGTTTAATTTCTGGACTGCAGTATTTTTCAAATTCCTATTAACACCTCATGTTTTTTATGTTTTGGATTATGGTATTATTATGGGAATCATTTTGTAATCAAAGTCAGAGAACTAAAAGTTTTTGGGTTTTTTTGAAGAGCTGATGGTAAACCAACCGTTTTCAACCTTTTGATTGTATTGGTATTCTAATCTTAATAACATGCTTTAACTTGCTGCTGCCTTCAGGGTGTACAAAGTATTAGCAGACAAGTTTAATTAGTCCCTGCTTCAGTGGATCACATGGAAAACAGAGTTAAAATGTCAACATTAATTTTAGAACACTTAGATGTAGAGATGAGACCAGAGTGGAAATTTTTGGTCATATAACAATAAATTCAGAATATCAGGGTAAACACATGATATCAGCTGTTGGGCGTAGTGGAGAGTAAATCATGTTTGTTTAAGCGTAATGACATGTGTGGAGGTCTGGAAAATGTCCTGGTACAGGAAAAGGAAGCACCAATCAATTTTTTTACACTTTTGCTGCAGGGGGATGTAATGGAAATATTATAGACTGAAATGTTAAACTGATGCAAAAATGCAGAAAACCAACACAGCAAAAAAAAAGAACTTTCAACTTAAAAAGTAAGTAAGCACTGAGGCCAAAGTAGAGATTGTTTATAGCAGCGTTATAACCCTCTGGGACCTGCCTGGAAAATAAAAAAAAAAGAAAAAGGAATCTGTTGACTTTGTTCTAGTTGTTCTTTTGTTCACTGTAGGTTTGATTTAACTTAATAAAAAAACAGGGTTAAGGATTTAATTTTTTTATTATGTCTTGATTAGAAATAGACCCAATAGATCAGCCAGTTCAGAGTCAATCTATGCTGATCACAATGATTCAACAACAAAATGAACGAACACATCATCAGTATTTTCCAAATGAATCCCTGAAGAGACCAGAGCTGAGCAAGTCCTGAAAAACAAACATTTTTGGTACAAAACTAACTTCTCATCCACATCTAAACGGGATGGAAAAATAAAGACTGCAGATGTAATAAAATGGTACTGAGATATAATCATAAAAATGTTATTAATATGTTAGTTACTCAAAACAGAGATGACATCCAATAATACTGAAAGGGCTTCAGACCTTATTGTGCCAAAATACCATTAAAATCAATACGAGCTAAACTGTGTGAACAGAATTTAAGGAACTAACTCTTTTTATCCCTCCTCACCTTTAAGTTAAATATGACAACAAACAACAAAGAAACCAAACAACATGTTAGCTGCAACATGTAAGACATTAGTTCCAGCTGAAACGGTTCCATCTATGCTCTGTGGAGGGCGCCATCGTCCCCGGCTGATTAGGAAAACTTTGCCGCCTGGGGAGGAGGTCCCAGGAAGCCCCCCGCCTGTTTGGTGGCAGCTCTGGAGGGAGCGAGTCCGAGCATCTTCTGAATGTTCTGGAAGGAGGACAGAAAGCGTGAACTTAAATCAGAACGCACCGAGAGCAGAGCGATGAGTAAAGCCTGACCAAATGCATTTATTACCGGTAATTAAAACAGCGAGATGCAGGAAGCAGAAACAATAAACCCGCTGCTTTTTATATTCAGTGATAATGTTCGTTTTATCTGTGAATTCTTTAAAAGAAAAAAGAAAATAAAGTGGATTAGGGCCAGTGGAAAAAAAAAAAGTTAACTGATTTTTTACTTTTATTTCAGTTTAATATGGGAAAAAAGTCAGAATTCTGACATTATTCTCAGAATTCTGACTTTTTTCCCCCATACTAAACTGAAATAAAATTTAAAAATCAGTTAACTTTTTTTTTTCCCACTGTCCCTAATCCTTTTCCGTAATCTTGAAAGGGTCATTGCTACAACTTTATCATCACGATTATTTATTTAAACATATTATAGATCCACTGAAGAGTGGTTCCGAAAATTTCATTAAAACAAATTTTCAAAATTCACACGGAAGGTCTACTGTGACACAGAAAAAAGTTTTAAATTTTGTTGAAAAAAAATATTTTGTTTAAATCATTTTTTAAATAATTTGTTATCAAATACAAATAAAATGTTGGTTACAATGCTCCCGCACTGGGAAAAATATAAAAAAAATGATTTGTTGTTATGCTGAGAAGGCTGGTACAGAAACATAAGCGTTTGGTTCCTGGAACTAATTTAGAATTTGACATTTATATCTGTAGATTGTAGCTATGAATTTCCTATCAAAACAATTAAAAAAGAAAATAACTTTTATAACTGTGCAGAATCAAAATATCACCTTTAATTAAAAAAGAAAAAAAGGATCCAAAATAAATATTTTCTTCTGGTTACTATGCCTACATTGAAATGAAAGGAATCTTCACCTCCAACTACTTTTCTTCTGGATAGGTAAGTTAAATGTTTGCTAATGCTAAGCAATTATTAGCATTAGCCACTCTCCTCTGGAAGCACTATCCGTACCGTCACCCCACTTGTGCATTTACAGCCAGAAATTACTCCAGGTTGGCAATAAATCCTATAATTATGGTCCTGAATGTCCTTAATCTCTAGAAAGCATTTCTAAATAGCAAAAACTTGTCATTATCTCCTTTCTATCTCTTTCTTTCTATCTTTTTCTCTTTTTTCCTTTTTCCTCTTTCTTCTGTTGCTCTATTATTATTGTAGTGTCCATAGCAAATCCCCTAAAACCCCCTGCATAATTATAATAAAGTTATTTATGAAACAAGGGGAGCAGTATGGCAATTGCCATACTGTTCCACTTGTGAAAGTAAAATCTGTTGGGCTCTTTTTGGCATCAAGACAATTATTCTTATTGCTGGATTGCCAGACAGGACACTGTAAAAAAAAAAAATAAAATAAAATAAAATAAATAAATAAACAAATAGCAAAACTACATCATATAAAGAATGGATGCATTTATGCATTCTGTGCACTGTGGATCAGTTTTATCTAAGGCTGAGCTATTAATCGATATTATAGCTTTATCAGATTATTGTTTATGAAAATTACATTTTTGGAAAATCTAGACTTTTAAACTGATCCACTCTGTGCGAATCAACAGCTTAGTTCCAGGAACCGGATGGTAAATGGTACAAGGTATGAACGAGAACCTGTGAGAGCGCCATCTACTGGCAGGAGAGAGTTACACTTGTAGCTATTGTCTTTAAAATCTAACAATTTTAGGTTTTTCGTAATAAAAAAAATATATATACATAAGTTTCAAGTCTAGGCATTCATAATCTTTGTAAAAATGTTTGCACATTAAACTTTGGCAGGTAGGTTAAACCAGGGGAGCCTTCACCATCAACCTACAGCCAACAACACTTACGGCACTTTACTGAAACATATTGATGTGGTTTAAAAGCTAAAAGCGGAAGGGGGAGGCTTAGCTGTGTCATATAGCTTTACTGCGATGATAAACTCTCAGTCAGGGGTCAAAGGTTGAACAGACGGCAGATTGACCTGAAGATGGGATCAAAGGACGTAGAAACTGTCTGTTGAACTCAGAAAGCACCGCCATTCATCCATCAGAGCCCTCAGATGGCGTGCTGCTGATAACAGCAGTTTATCCACCGTCATCGTAACTAAGTGCTTCAACAGCAACAATAATCTGTTTATATTATTATACTATTACTATTATACTTATATTATTATACTATTTCTGCATCATTCATCGATAACAGCTGTGCCTCAGTATTTTAAATATGGAGCATGTCATGGACGTTGTGATGAAGATCGCTTGCTCTGTTTGGGCCTGGAGTTTTTCAGAGGCGTTTATTCCGTGCCCAGCTCCAGGAGGCAGGTGCAGACCACCCTGATCTGCTGCTGCACACCGACGTCAGGTGCCTGAGCCTTGGCAGATTCTTCCAAAGATTTTTGGAACTTTTGCCGAAATTAAAGACTTTCTGAAACAGTTAACAACTCATTCTGCTGAATGTTACATCTTCACATCCACATAGTTTGGACTCAGTATTTTCCTATTTTTATCTCTTCTCCTGTTGAATTTTAATCCATCTGTCAGTTTCTCTGCCAATGCCCAGTGAAGTTTATCATTCTGAAATGGTGGACTTCCCTCTCCTTCTTCCCGCTTTGAAGTGATCTTAGATCTTTGGGAGATTTTTTATTTGTCATAAAGTTTACACAAGTGTAAAACAAAAGAAATTTCATTTAAAACAGCTCTCTAGACAATTTCTTTTATTTTAAAGATGCAGCCTTGAAAAGTAGTAAAATATAAAAAAATATATGTATATATATATATATATATATACACTATATTGCCAAAAGTATTTGCTCACCCATCCAAATTATTGGAATCAGGTGTTCCAATCACTTCCATGGCCACAGGTGTATAAATTCAAGCACCTAGGCATGCAGACTGTTTTTACAAACATTTGTGAAAGAATGGGTCGCTCTCAGGAGCTCAGTGAATTCCAGCGTGGAACTGTGATAGGATGCCACCTGTGCAACAAATCCAGTCGTGAAATTTCCTCGCTCCTAAATATTCCACAGTCAACTGTCAGCTGTATTATAAGAAAATGGAAGTGTTTGGGAACGACAGCAACTCAGCCACGAAGTGGTAGGCCACGTAAACTGACGGAGCGGGGTCAGCGGATGCTGACGCGCATAGTGTCAAGAAACCGCCAACTTTCTGCAGAGTCAATCACTACAGACCTCCAAACTTCATGTGGCCTTCAGATTAGCTCAAGAACAGTGCGCAGAGAGCTTCATGGAATAGAGTTTCCATGAGTAGAGCAGCTGCATCCAAACCATACATCACCAAGTGCAATGCAAAGCGTCAGGATCGCGATTGGTGTAAACATACTTGCCCGCCACTGGACTCTAGAGCAGTGGAGACGCGTTCTCTGGAGTGACACAGCGCGCTTCTCCATCTGGCAATCTGATGGGACGGGTCTAGGTTTGGCGGTTGCCAGGAGAAACATTACTTGTCTGACTGCATTGTGCCAAGTGTAAGGTTTGGTGGAGGAGGGATTATGGTGTGGGGTTGTTTTTCAGGAGCTGGGCTTGGCCCCTTAGTTCCAGTGAAAGGAACTCTGAATGCTTCCAGCATACCAAGACATTTTGGACAATTCCATGTGCTCCCAGCTTTGTGGGAACAGTTTGGAGCTGGCCCCTTCCTCTTCCAGCATGACTGTGCACCAGTGCACAAAAGCAAGGTCCAGGCAAAGTACATGGATGACAGAGTCTGGTGTGGATGAACTTGACTGGCCTGCACAGAGTCCTGACCTCAACCCGAGGTAGAACACCTTTGGGATGAATTAGAGCGGAGACTGAGAGCCAGGCCTTCGGTCCATCCACATCAGTGTGCGACCTCACAAATGCGCTTCTGGAAGAATGGTCAAAAATTCCCATAAACACACTCCTAAACCTTGTGGACAGCCTTCCCAGAAGAGTTGGAAGCTGTTCTAGCTGCAAAAGGGTGGACCGACGTCATATTGAACCCTATGGATTAGGAACGGGATGTCACTTAAGCTCATATGTGAGTCAAGGCGGTGGGGTGAGCAAATACTTTTGGCAATATAGTGTATATATAAACAGTGATATAAGCTTATGACTGTAATTTATTTTTTGTCATCTCTGGACTGTGTGTGTGTGTATAAATTGGCTTATTTAGATTTTTTGACTGCACAGCCTTTGTCTGGAGATCTTGACTGCTCTTTTCTGTAGTTTTGGTGTCTGATGACTGAGTGAGTGAGAGAAAGAGAGATATGGTGTGAAGTTCTTATGAGATTGTTAAGTTCTGTTTTGCAACCTATTTTTTGACACAATTGATATTTTCCTAATTTGTTGGACTTACTGTTTATTCTCCACCTGTGCAAATACAAAACAAATAAAGCCCATCCCTTGTGTTTGGCTTGGTAGATCTCGGCATGCCATCAACTTCAAAAGTAGATCTTGGTTTAAAAAAGGTTGGGCACCTGCTTTAAAAGGAATAGTACACCCAAAACATGATTAGCCTTCATTTTCTACTCACCCCCATGCTGAACAACACTCTGGAGTACTTTTTTTGATATCCTCAAATGCTACTTGGAGATCTGGGAGGAGGCTTCTTGCTGTCTGCTGACATTTATGTCAAATAATAACAGAGTCTATGGCGCCGAGACAGAAAGGTTGTTTCTTTCTTTGCACAGGTAAACAGCACATTTCTTCTCTACGGCTTGCATTATCGGCAGAGCAGGCGGCTGAATGCTCACTTTTATCTGGTTTTTGGTCTGCCGGTTTCCGTAGTGGCGGAATGAGCGAAGCTGGCGGTAGCTTTCAGGAAATCCTATACACTACTGTTTTATGCTCTAAAAAACATTCTCAAATGACTTAGTTTGAGTAAATTCTGGATACTCTACCCTCTCAGGACACTTGGAATACATTGGAAGAGCAGTGCATGGAGGAATATTGACATAAGTTTTTTGTGGACCTATGGACCTTTCTGCCTCATGGGCGCCATAGACCTCCATTATTTGAATGTCAGCAGACATGCAAAAGCCTCCCAGATCTCCAAGATGCATTTGAGAGATATCAAAAAGTACTCCAGAGTGTTGTTCAGCATGGGGTGAGAGTAGAAAATGCAGAAGGCTAATCATGTTTTGGGTGTAGTATTCCTTTAAGTGACCAGCTTTTAGCTAAAAGATGCTTTGCTAGCTCCAACCCTGAAGAAAACGGCCATCTCTCAAGATGCAGGCTTTTCTGAAAAATAGCCAACCCAGGTGAGTTTTACTTTTTCAGGTCGGTTCCACCCCTCAAAGTGATAAAAATCTGACATGCAAACAGAAACCTGGAAGCGGACAGGAGAGAATCTGGCAGAGAAAACTAGAGTTTAGGGCTATTGGTATAAACGCTTGATGGTTGGGATATGTCGCCGCCTTTGTGGTGTTAAAAAGTTTCAACCCATTAAGTGTTCAAATATACTGGAGAGCAGTTTATGTGTTTATGTCATAAATAAATCTGCTCATATGAGTATCTATTCTGACTTCATGTCTTTCTCTTCTACTTTGAGGTGCATTACTGCCACCAACTGGTAAAAAGTTTACCAGCATCATCAAGGTTAGCAGATTCCTATTACTGAATGTGTTTAGTCGTAACTTCTAAGCTTGAATTCTCACAGAATAACTATTTATATCACATGCATTTAAGAGCTGAGAACAAGAAAAATAATTTTTAATTTATTCATTTTTATTCTTTTACAGTTTCAAACTCAGACACCTACGCATATGTTGTAATTGAGTCACCAAAGCCCTTTTGCTGTTTTTTTAAAACTAACAAAGTCTTTTGTAAAATAAACTGAAAACAATGTGAACCTTGAACACAAACACTGAAAGTGCAGGAAGTGTGAAGGTTACCTGTCTGATGGACATGGTGCACAGGATGTAGAGGAAGATGAAGGAGCAGTCGGTGAAGTCGTCACCCAGCAGGTTGCGGTGCGACAGGCCTTGAATGTAAGAGACCGGCACAAACGGCAGCTTGGCCACAACCCTGCCATCGAAACTAGAGGAGCAGTTTGTTTATTCCGGTCAGTTATCACCTCTTTTATACATATTTACATCTGTTTAGACAAATGAGGAGCTTACATGGAGTTGAACATGCCCATCAAAGCTGTGAAGCAGAAGCCAATAGCAAACATGGACTTCATGCGGACCTGGGAACCAGAATGAGGACAGAAAATCGCATTAAACTAAACTTGGGCTAAAACTAGAGATAGAAAGACACAGATCAGGCTCATTATACTGACATCAGTCTAACCAATAACCGATATGTCCTGCCGATTAATTTAGGCTGATTCTTAAGGACAATATTGCGTGTTCTTCCTCTATTTACATGTTTGATATGACACAATGAGAACAACTTTTAAACCAAACAGAAACATTACCGTATTTTTTGGACTATAGAGCGCACCTCACTAAGTTTTTTGAAGGAAAAAATAAAAAAAACGAAATATGCCTATATAGCCACACCGGGCTATAAGCTGCTGATATCTACTGAACTTTCTCCCACTACACCTGTAGAGGGAGCTCTACATATAGCCCCCGGAGTAGGGACAAAAGGAATGCTAGCTCCCGTTAGCTTGTTGACTCGCAGCAGTAAGAGCTTCTACTGAAAGTTGGGGCGTCGTCAGCTCTTTATTTCAGCTCTGCAGGAGTTGAGCCCAGTCTCTTCATTGGTTCGGCAGCTTTAATGCGGCAAATAAATGTCAAAATGTGTGAATTCGGGACATTTGTTCTCTGTCGTGCCTGTTGCTAGCTAGCTAGTTGTGCTAAATGAAAATTAGCCCCTTAATCTTTCATTTCCAACTTTGACTTCCCCCTCTGGTGGTTAGGAAAAATCCACAGAGAAGCCACGCCTTCTTGTAAGCCGCATTGTTAAAAATGCAATAAAAATTAGCGCTTTGTATTCCGGAAAATAGGGTAAATTAGAGGTGGGCAACTCTGGTCCTAGAGGGCCGGTTTCCTGCAACATTCAGATTCATCCTTTGTCCACCACATCTGAATCAAATGGTTGAAATTCCTCCCCAGTATGCAATTAATTTCTCCAGAGTCCTTTTAATTATCTATTTACTTGATTCGAGTAAAGAAGGAATATACCTTAAACATGATAGCTCTCTATTTCTACTCACCCCGCTGAACAAATAATCGGTTTTGATATCTCAAATGCATCTGGAGATCTGGGGAGGCTTCTTGCTGTCTGGCTGACATTCAAATAATGGAGGTCTATGGCGCCCGAGGCAGAAAGGTCCATAAAAGTCCACAAAAACGTGTCAATATTCCTCCATATGCTGCTCGTCCAATGTATTCCAAATGGTCCTTGAGTGGGTGAAGGCCCAGGAATTTACTACGCGAAACGAAGTCATTTAGAATGTTTTTAGACCATAAAACAGTAGTGGTATAGGATTTCCTGGAAAGCGTGCCGCTCACTTAGTCTCGCGGAAAACCGCTGCAGACCAAACCTACTAAAGTACGATTCAGTTGCAAAAGAATCATGTTTTCCTCAACACCTCGAAGTCCCTGACATTTTTCTTCGCGAGCTTTCGTACCAGGTAAACAGCATTAGATTTCTTCTTCACGCTTTGCATTATCGGCGTAAGGAGCGTGACGCTGGAATTCGCGACTTATCTGGTTTGTTCGTCGCTGTTTCCAAGAGACTCAGAACTCCCGCAGCGCAGGGAAAACGCGATATTACCCACTGTTTATGCTCTAAAAACATTCTAAACCACTCTGCTTGAGTAAATTCTGGATGCTACCCACTCAGGACACTTGGAATACATTGGACGAGCAGTATGGAGGAATATTGACACGTTTTTTGTGGACTTTTATGGACCTTTCTGTCTCGGGCGCCATTGACCTCCATTATTAGAATGTCAGCAGACAGCAAGAAGCCTCCCAGATCTCCAGATGCATTTGAGATATCAAAAAAAGTACTCCAGAGTGTTGTTCAGCATGGGGGTGAGTAGAAAATGAAGGCTAATCATGTTTTGGGTGTACTATTCCTTTAAGTCAAGTACATATCTAAATGTTCCAGTGTACAGGCCCTCCAGAACTGCAGCTGCCCATCCCTGTGGTAAATCATTAAAAAAACAACTCATTGATAGTAGATTTGTCACATTGAATGCCAGGAGCCCTCTAAGGATTCTGCCAGCGAAATCCACATCTAATGCAGGAGCCTCCCAAAGTTCCTTTCTACCCCTCTCTATTTCCCTAAGAAAGTTTTTAAATTACCACTCGAAAAAATAACCAGTTAGCCAAAGAAAGTGGGGGAGAAAAATTCTAACAAACTAGTATTGGAATAAAGAAAAGTTTTTAAATGACAAAACTACCAATTTTAAAGAGTAATTTTTTCTGCTTTTTTTTTGTTTCAAACAAAGAAAAAAAAAGAAATTCAAATTACAATGTCCCATGGCAATGACAATGCCTCCCCTAGGGGAGCATACTCCACCTTAAACCACTGCACTACGGATTCAGCAAACACATGCACCTATCGGCTCTTTATATGTGTGAGCAGGTGTATCTCTGGCTAAAAGCACAGAGATGATGTAGACGACGTTACTGTATAAGACCAGAGAATCTCTGAGCCTCAGGAGGCATCTTCGCCATAAAGTGTCTCACCATGGACAGGTCTCTGTTGTTGTTCTTCAGCTTCTCTTCCTGTCTTTCTGCAACAGAACAAAGACGCTGGTTGTTTTCAGAGCAGCTCAGAACATTGGGCATCAGTCATCTTCACATGATCAATATGTGGAAAATCAGAATCACAAACAACCGTTTAGATAATATTATAAAACTGGACGATTAAACCGATTCAAGCGCTGCATCTTAATATGTACAGTTATGTCAAGATATTAGGGAACTGCAGTAAAACATTGGAAAGAAAGAGATTTAATTTCAATTGGAAAACAAAAAAGATCTTCTGTTTTAATTAAAGTAAATGTTTTTTTTTCCTTTGGTCCTACTTTGTCATTACAGCTCTGAGTATAGATTTCAAAGTTTGATTTGATAACATGAAAGGTTTGATTTACGCAGTTTGGATTCATTGAAAATATAATTAATTAAAAATTATTTATATTATTTTATTTTTGAGTTCATCTTAAGTTTTAAACCTATTTAGAGTTTTTTTTCCGATGTGGATTTTCCTCTTTCCTATGGCTGGATAAAAGTTTGAATAAATATTCAAACTAGGTGGTGACATCATCTAGCAGCCTTTAGGACAGCCAACAGCAAGCTTCCTTTAGTTGAAGTGGTCTTTAATAATAAAAATCAGTGCTGTTGTGACCTGAGATGTCAGCCTCCTTACCGATCTTCTTCTTCTGCTGTCGTCCTGCAGATTCAGTGATGGTTTCTTTCTTCTTTTCAACTGGAAGCAGAGAAAGGACAGTAAAGAAAAGTCAGTCCAGTTACCATTGGAACACTGGGGCCACCACTAATTAATCACCACTGGGACCCACCACTGGGATCACTCCTAACGCTTTTTGTCTTTGCTTTTCCACCTCAGCTTTTAGCCTCTTGTACTTTTCAGTTCGATAGGGTAAAACCCAGGTGATCCCTGAAAGAAACAGAGCAGAATTTGAACGAATATAAATCACATTTTTTAAGTTTAATTAGACTCCTCTGGTTTACTTGCCATTGGTCTAGAGGTACCTGTACTATAGTAATAGGATAGACTAAACTCCAAACCTTTTTATGCACTTTAAGAAAGAAGGAAGTGTTTTGTTAACGGTTAACATTACTGATGATGATTGAAACTTCACTGCTCTGCAATAGTGATGACTGCTGGCAGGATTGATGAACAGATAGAGACCATAAAGGATCGGCTCATATTCTGCCATGTTTTCATCTGATCCAGAGTTCCTGCATTTGTTTCATAACAAGGAAAAAATATATAATTTGAAGAAAGTTTTCGGCCATAAAACTTTTATTTGTAGATTAAAAAAAAGCAACCTCTGTATATGTTCATCAGATGACATTGATCGTTCCGTTATTTTGGCATTTTGGCTCAAAATCAGGGATGTGATTCATTGACTGCAACCCACCAATATTAGCTGCTATGAGGCTAATGTTTCTGAGCTTTTAGGGATGTTAAAGCACTGGGTTCACATGCAAGAGCTTTGAAAAACTAACTACTGCAGTTTAGTTTTAACCGTTCGTGTAACGATGCATGTAGTAGTCTATCGTTTGCTGTCTTTTATTTCAACATTAAACATTTATTGTGTTTTAAAGAAATAGAGAGCCATAAAAAGAGCTTGTTACTAAATAAAAATGAAGTCCTTAAGCTGCACAAGCATATTGAATGATTTTAAACACTTCCACGGTTTGAAAACGTCTCCCTACAGTTAAAAAACTGTGAAAATGGGTTTACTGACAAACATTTGGCAGGTAATATTTAATTTTATTGTCATATTATATACTAATTAGTTATTACTATATAATATTAGCCATTTTATTAGTAATAACCCAATCTTTATTAAACATGACTTATTATACAGCCATTTCCATGGCTCATGTGTTTAATTAATGAAAGTAGTGTTAATTGAATCATTCCAGTTATATGCGTTCTTTTTACCGATATAGCCTATTAGAATGCAAATAAAATCTACATTTCCTTTTTTAAGTCAATTGGTCAGAGCGGCGTTATTTTAATTTTGCTCTATAAAGCAAACATTTAGAAAAAAAGTTTTATTTACAAACAAAAATGCACATCACAAAACCATGAAGAGAAATTACAAGCAAGGGTGCAATCAGAATACAACATAGGTTAAAGAAGACACAAACAAAAATGCAAAAATAAACAGCTTCTTAATATTTTTTAATTAAACAAAGGAGAGGACTGACATGTTTTACACAGTTTGTCATAATTAAGCTGGAAGTTGGAAACGTGCTAGATCTTTCTTTAAGTCTTTTATTTTGAAAAGCCATACCGGAAACGCAGAGATCCAGCCTTTAGCTCAGTCGGATAACGATAAAACCGAGACTAAAGGTTTAAGAAATCACTAGAAATGATCCTTCGGACAAACACTGATTAAGAAATATATATATCGAAGCTTATAACAACGTTACATTTGTTTACAATGCCGTGTTTCTCTACACAGCTTACCTTACGGCAGCTAGCTTAAAGAGGATTTCCACCCACCTTCTGCTAACAGCGCCGTGCAGACAGAGATGAAAACGATCAGAATGGTGTCTGCAAACATGGTGCTCATGGCGGGGCTGTCCTGGCCGAGCCGCTGCTAAAGAGAAAGCTTCAGTAACAAGTTTAACCCCGAGCTGCTCCTTCTCTGCCCGAGCTTCATACAGCTCTGTCAGCATTAGGAGGGGTCAAACGGCAGAGAAACACTTCCGGTTCACCTGTAATTAGAAACCCATAGGCTCTGTTCCATAGATATCCATCTATGGTAGATACCGCATGACCGCCTTCGCCTATGAGCCCTGACGGGATTTTATGGCGCCATCTTGGGGCGGTCGACAGCCTCGCTCAGTGACGCGTTGAGCAGCATAGAATCAATTTTAATCAACTTTAACTCGCTGAATATTGAACTCATATTTTGAACGGTTAATTTTTTTGCTGTAAACAAAAAAAAATAGTTGAGGGTATTTAAATATTCTTAGTGGGGTTAAGATTAATAGAGTATTACTGATAGGATATATGTGTTTTCTAAAGCACAGACAAAATTAATACTATATATATACAAACACATTTATACAAGTATAGACAAATATATATCTACACATATCTCTCACTCTATGTGTATATCTATTTTATATATATATACATATATATATATATATATATATATATATATATATATATATATATATATATATATATATATATATATGAATATATATATATATATGTATACAGTAAAAATACTGTCCACAGATATATATTTATTATATGTTCTTTAAATGCATGATATTTATGTTTGTAAAAACCCTGTTCAGTACAGTATTTTATGTGTTTATTTTTAATATATTTTTATTACTTGATCCTGTTAATTTTATATATATATATCTTTTTTTTTTTTTTCCATGAACTGATGGTTTATTAACGTTCTCCTGTAATGTTTCCACTAGATGGCAGCAGATCCCCACCTGAGCTACATCTTTTTATGCTTTGCTCCATGTTTTACTCCAGCTGCTGCTAGTAGGGCTTCTACACCTTCAGGAAACCTCCCTTCTGCTCCCCCTCCACCTCCCCCATCTGGGCCAGCACTGCAGGGAACATTTTCCTCCATAGAGCTGATAAAAGAGAGGAGAGGAAGAAGAAAGATGAGCAGATGGTTGAGGTTTCAAGGCCTGCAGAAATCCCCAGCATGCTGGACATCCTAAAGGACAAAGACAAGGTGAAGCTGCAGTCTGTGAAAAGGTTTGTCTCGCACTTTCAATAGGAGTTTATATATATATGTATAAACTTTAATTGAGACTCTATTAAAATGTTCTCCTTTTGCATTTAAAGCCATTTAGAGGAAGCTGTAGTCAAAATGAAAACCACATTGGAAGAAATCAAAATCTAGATAAGTAATTTTTTTCTTAAAATAATTGTATTTGTTTTTGGACTGAGGAGGTTAAAGATACATTTTGCCAATGGAACAAGACAATTTACTTGTCTTAAAAAAGGAAAACACAATTGCATTGTCTTATTTCAAGTGTATTTTATTTAAATATCTTATTTTTAAGAGTAAAACAACTCGTTACATTTGCAAACTATCTCGTTTACCTGCTCAAATTAAGGGTAACTACACTTGATTTAAGACATTTTTTTACTTATTTCTAGATCGTTTTTCTGGTGCAAAGAGCAGTCAGACCCAGCAGGTCTCATCGCTGAAGCTCTTAAGCTTAAGTTCGCCCATCGGATTCCAGAAACCAGGATGAGAGGAAGGAAGCGACAAAGAAGATTGGAAGGTGGCCGTCCCAGAAGCCAAAGCTCAAACTGAAACCCCTCTGGTGAGACGCAGGTCTTCAGCCTTCTGGTTCTCAGCTGGAAGGTGAATATTTAGTACATTTGTCAAAGAGTAGATTCTTGATCTGCTTTGTTTTTTAGATTCCAGAACAGTTTCTTCCCCACCGCCATTAGACTGCTAAATGTTATGTAAAATGGGTTATAAAAAAACCCTGAAATGTTTGAACTGTAACTATACAGTCATATGTTTACATCACTTTTTTTAATCACAATGTTTTTATCACTGCTGCTCACCTTTATCAAGGCTGCACTTTAAAACAATGAAATAGTCTAGAGAGCTGTACTTAATGAAATTTATTTTTGTTTACACTTGTGTGTACAAAATGACAAAATAAAATGTTTTCTTCAGTTTGAGCAGCACATGCTGAAACCAACCTGGAAGAAAAGGTTCCTTTGACCAGGAGAAGCTGAGCTGCTGATCCAGGATCTCTGTGGACTCTTAGAAGCGACTCCTTTATGCTGATCCTCTCTGACCTAACCTGCCTGGACCAAATATTCATCATCCCATAGAATCCATGATGCTTATTTAAGTATTTTCTTCAAGGGAAGAAAAGGTGGTCATTAAACTGTGATTTTTATCTGCAGAATTCTCTAAAAAATTGTATTTCATCTTAATAAAAGTATCTCCTTACTCCCTTTTTTGTGCTGAAGCACGTCTTTCTGCAAATGACCAAGAAAAATTAGAAAAAATTATATTGAACAGTTTCTAATTGAAAACGATCCTTGTGTGTAATTTTACATGTTCTATTTTCACATTTTTGTAACGCTAAAGCCACAAACTTTCTTCCATTTAAATGAGATTATTTGCAAAGGATCCAGTCGTACTGCAGGTTTGTAAAATGGTAGGAAATGTTAAATGGTTTTTAAAAATCTTCACAAAACAATATCAGAAGTGCCTGTAATTTATATTTTCCCCCCTTTATTGCAGGACCAGGAAAATATTTAAACATTTAACACTTTTCTCTATAATTAGGCTTATTTTGAGTTGTTTTGAAGAATAAGGATTGACTAATTTGGAATGTGTGGGGAAATTAAAAGCTAGAAAAAGCACTTCTTTTCTAAGGTTTAGATTAATTGCATTAAAAATTCAGTTTTGTTTTACATATTTAGGGTAAAACTTAAAGCATTCAGAAACATAATCTGACCCTGCAGCAGGACATTCTAGCTCACCATCCATAGCATCTCTGTGCCGTCACGATGCAATGATTGTACAAATAAATATCCACATATTTTAAAGACTGAAATGAGGGTAAAGATTTAAATATAAATGTTCCCAATTATAATTAAACGCAGTTCCCAATAATATGGGGTTTTAATGTCAAAT